>OU744338.1:86712374-86828225 GCA_916610165.2 Gymnosoma rotundatum | reverse complement strand
TAATAATAATAATAATAATAATAATAATAATAATAATAATAATAATAATAATAATAATAATAATAATGATAATAATAATAATAATAATGATAATAATAATAATAATAATAATAATAATAATAATAATAATAATAATAATGATAATAATAATAATAATAATAATAATGATAATAATAATAATAATAATAATAATAATAATAATAATAATAATAATAATAATAATAATAACAATAATAATAATAATAATAATGATAATAATAATAATAATAATAATAATAATAATAATAATAATAATAATAATAATAATAATAATAGTAATAATAATGATGATAATAATAATAATAATGATGATAATAATAATAATAATAATAATAATAATAATAATAATAATAATAATAATAATAATAATAATAAGAATAAGAATAATAATAATAATAATAATGATAATAATAATGATAATAATAATAATAATAATAATAATAATAATAATAATAATAATAATAATAATAATAATAATAATAATAATGATAATAATAATGATAATAATAATAATAATAATAATAATAATAATAATAATAATAATAATAATAATAATAATAATAATAATAATAATGATAATAATAATAATAATAATAATAATAATAATAATAATAATAATAATAATAATAATAATAATAATAATAATGATAATAATAATAATAATAATAATATTAATAATAATAATAATAATAATAATAATAATAATAATAATAATAATAATAATAATAATAATGATAATAATAATAATAATAATAATAATAATAATAATAATAATAATAATAATAATAATAATAATAATAATAATAATAATAATAAGAATAATAATAATAAGAATAATAATAATAATAATAATAATAATAATAATAATAATAATAATAATAATAATAATAAGAATAATAATAATAAGAATAATAATAATAATAATAATAATAATAATCCGTGTGGAGTTTTCCCAGTCGCCCATCGGACGCGTCCCCAGGTGGCGGATAGCGGAACTCTCGGCTGGTCATTCTGGACCAGCGGAGAAGGTGGTAAATACTACCCGTGGACCAAAATTCTGGGCAGCTGATCACCATGCCTGGTGGAGCTGACGGTGATGGACGCGGAGTGAATATGGCATGAGGCACTGACTTATGGATTTTGACTTGATGCCGCTGGTTGACGACTGCAGTATTCCATCACCTTAGTAAGCAAGAGTGACATCTTGCTGAAATGGCTGATGGGCTAATGCTGCAGCCACCTCCGTCCTGTTAAAACTTTGGCAAGCCTTCAGGTACGTTCCCCATACGTCGCCATTAGGTTGGTGGTGCAGGTTCAGTTGAGGAATCCTGATTAGTTTCCGTCCTGGCTCTGAACTCCGTTGCCCATGAAGCGCGGAGTCAACCCTTGCATGGCCTCCCTGATTTCATAGATAACCACGGGGACTTATAGGGAAACTGTACTTCCGTATGAGGATAGCGGCCTGAAGTCGGGACCCAATAAAATGGATACAATTTTTAAAAAACCGGAGAAGAATGGTAGAGACGACGATAGAACAAGGAGAGATGAGGATGACACGGCTGCTCAAAGAGGGGCCTTTAGGAGGAGCAGCTTGCTGCAAAGGTCGCCACCGGCAAGGCGCACACCGACATCGGGCGCGGCTGGAAGTGGAGCGGCTCATGTTGGGAGCATGAATGCCGGGGCTTTACCCCGGACCCCCACAGATGGTGCGCTGCGGACGGATGATGGGAATTGGAGGGGAGATGCTTCCAGTATCGGTACTGGGACCGTTTCGACCGTGCAGCGTACACCCAATGGCACCGGCGTGATGAGGGAACAGCTTGTCACTCCCACCTCTGCAAGCAGTAACGCGACCTGTTTGGTAACGGCTCCCAATGCGGATGGCGAGTCAGGCGTGGGAACTGGGTATTCTCCTCGGCTTGAGCTGATCCGCAAAATGAGGAGAATGGAGGAGGATGCGATATCCCAATGCAGATTGGTGATAGAAAGCATGCAGCGGGAGTTCAACCGCCAAAAGAACATTAGCAGCGATGTAAAGGCCGGTGTATCCAAAATGGCCGAGCTGCTGGATGTCACACTGAATTATAGGCGTGCGTGGAAGACGGCAGAAGAGGAAAAGAACCTCACGGAATTAAGAAGGAAGGCTGCTGCACAGTCTGGTTCGGATACTCCGACTACGGTGACCGCAAACCCAAAACGAGCGGCCACTAGCCCGGCTGTGCCTGAGAGCTCCAAAAAAGCCAGGGCAAAAGAGCCCAAGGGAAACGTAACTGGGCCTCCGGAGAAGAGCGAAGAAACCTGGCGGACTGTCACTAAGAAGGGCAGTAGGAAAAAGCCTCCAGAAAGGCCATCAAAGCCTAAAAAGAGGAATAAGCCCCGCCCGCCGCGGTTAAAACCAGAGGCGGTAATGATCAGGCCTACAGAGGGACATAGTTACGCAGAGGTGCTTAAAGACCTGCGTAGCAAAATGGCGACCGATGTATCGATCAGGGTGAATTCCGTGACGAAGACAAAAGCGGGAGCCATCCTCTTGGAACTTGGGAGAGATTTTTGAAAATTTCTTGTTACTCTCTCGTTGCTAATTTTTACTAGTAAAGTACATGAACACACCTATTGTAACGATTTTTTTCTCCATCCAGTTGTACACAATGAACCCAAGGTACTAAACGTAAATTTATTTTGCCGAACACTTTTAGATTTATATTATTTTTATCTGAATATGGTAATAATTACTCGGTTATGCAAGTACCAATTAGATATGTGAAAGATAACCTTAATTGATATTTCCATACCCGTCTTTTGTTTTTCTACCTTAAGACGACATCGTGTACATAAAGTTAAATTTTTATAGTGCACAATTTAATTGGTTTGCTTCATAAATAAATTGTATAAAATCTAAGTATTCTTTAAACTTAATAAAACGATAATATTATACTAAGGTAAGAAATTACAAATTCGTGTGTAATTAAATGAACAAGGAACTAAAGTCTGAATTTTGGCAGTTGCCAAACGCAACTATATAATTTTTGTTCTTAAGTTTCAACAACGAGGCGTTAGGAACCACAATTTTTATCTTGGTGCAACAAAATTTTATGGTTCACACCAAAACTTGGCAGGTTATTTCTAGCCAGATTTGCAAGTGCTGGAAATCATACCTGCATGACCTAGTATCTACAAGAAAATATTTCCAAGTTGAGAAACACGCAAAAAGGCAAAACTAAACTAAAACAATAAACTAAAGACTAAAAGATACTACAATAATATTAAAACACGTATTTCAGTGTTACATCACTAATAACTTCTTTATACATTTATTTTTATTCACATTTATTCATTGGTAAATAATTTCACTATTTCATTCATACTTTTACATTTCTAAAATTACTATATCGACCTCCTTCTTACTTATGCTTTTCATGTTAAAATCATTATCTCAGTTATTGTAGAAAAAAGAGCGTATTTACCAATCAAGTTAGTCATCGTCGGCACGTGGTCATTCTCGCATATATTTATCAGTACATTATTAATATAAATAGTTTTATTTAACTAATATTAATTAATATTATATTTCATTTACTCGGCTATCTTACCCCATTAATTTTTGAAAAAAAGAACATTTAGTGAAGGAGAGGAAAACTTTAAAAAACTATTAGGCATTATATTTTTATCCCATAGCCTACATCTTTAACATCGTTGCATTCTTCAAAGGCCTTTAATGATCAACACCTAGTGGAAGCAAACAACTAAGATAATTCGTAAGTTTTTATAAAATTTATATATTTTCCTTTTATCATTACTTTTTCATGTAATTTTTAACAAATTTGCAAAAGAAAGAGACAAATCATTATTATCTTTTTTTTTAAATCGTTTTTACGGCGAATTCAATCACGATTTAAACTTCCATTTTTCCCTACATTTGTTTTGACTTTCTTGTCAATGACTATATACGTATATATATATATATATATATATATATATATATATATATATATATATATATATATATATATATATATATATATATATATATATATATATATGAAGTTGTTATTTAAGAAAATTTATTATTTGGAATCTTTACTTTAATTGTGCTTGATTCCTTCAACTATAAATATTTCATGATATTCTCATGAAATATTTATTTTTTTAATTAAACTAAAAAATGAAATGTAAATGCGGGAAAAGCATATCCATATGGCCATTTCGCTACTGCTCATAAATAGCTCATCAATGGATTCTCCCAAATTTTATAAGGAAAATCTCAGAGTCTTATACTTAAAGTCAAATTGATTAAATGAGAACTCCATTGAATCAATAAGGCAAAAAGCCTTAAAAAACTTAAAAAAAGTTTAATACAAAAACACAGAATGTAATAACAGAATAACATTCTGTAATTTTTATCATTATTATTACATACTATCTTTATTTTGTCTAATATATGTACATAAAATATCTAATAGAAGTTTTGTCCGACAAACAATTGATATAAATCAATCGGAAACTTTGCACGTCTTATTAGAACTCGAAAACTCTTGCTTTAGTATTACCATACATGATTTTTATAAATTAACATTCCTCTAAAATTTTGTTAATTTAAAATTTTATATTAGAGCATTTTTATATTAACATTTATGTAATTTTTTTATATTTATTAAATCTTAAAATTATGATAACTCGAATTGCGAAACACGGTATGAAATCGCCTTGTAAAATACACAAAAAATCAATTTCAACTAGAAGTCGCGGTAAAAGCCCTTTAAAAACTCCTCTTATCAACTGCAGTAATACACCTTTTCAACCAAAATGAAATTTATCTTGAACTCCACCAAAAGCTTCTAGCCCAGTAGTGCATCAACACTCTCAAGCCGAACAAAGCAAAAAGCAAAGCCGTTATATTAGATTCATCGGATAGAAAGCTCCTGGAACTTTCATATACTGATTTAAGGTTTGAATCAGATTCTTTACCTGGCTCGCTGTATTTAAACGTGGACAACGAAATGAGTTCTAAAGAGACCTAACCCCTATAGTTTTGTACCAACTGGTGGTAAAAATGTAATAATTCAGTTACCCAAGGGGTCGCATATAGCTCAACCACTTAATTCGGTTAATGAGAGTCACTCCCAACATCCTCAAAGTACCTTACCCACACCGCTCTCTTATATTACAAGCGAACAAACCGGTATATGCCAACTTATAAACGAGTTACGACAAACGATTATTTCAACACAGGAAGAATTTCGACGCGAATTGACTACAATAAAGGTTGCTGTACGCTGCGTCTAACAGACCTACATATAATCCAGAACAGCCTGTCATGTCACCTGAAATTAGTCAGACTAATTGTTCAAACTGTTCAAATATTGTTAATCCACTTGTCCATTTTAAGAAGTGGAATATATTATATGATGGAGTAGGTAGTGTTTCCGATTTTTTTTAAAGCTCGATACTCTTTGTGCACGTAACAAGTGTTCTCATCAGCAATTGGGAGACAATTTCCACATTTTTATTTCTGGTAGGGCTGAGGCCTGGTCCTGGGTTTTTATTACGCAAAATCCTTCAGCTAATTATGCCTTCTTAAAATTTTCTAATACTAAGCAGTTCGGATCAGTTGAAAGCAACCATGGTATTGTTATTAAAATATCGTTAAAAAAACAGGAATCACGGGAAACTTACGATGCACTTCATGAATCGCAATGAACTCCCGTCTAGGTAAACCATTGTCGGACTCTCAATTTATAGATATTCTTAAAAAGAATCTTAATTCTTGATTAAAGTACATGTTGTTAAACGATTGTCACACCAGCTTAGTGGGCTTTTGGGAGGCAGTACGAAAGGTTAAACATTTTTAGGAGAAAATAAAAACTAATTTCCTTTTTTTGCACACCATCGTCATGTAAGCGAGCTGGCCGTAGAAAAAAATAATGAAGAGACAGATGACCCACAAATTGAGGCTTTTCAAGTAAAGCGCAGATCCGATTACTCTAGAATACTTTGTTGGAATTGTTCATCCGTTGGACATTCGTATATATATATCGATATATATATATATAACACTCTATAGATATATATATAGAGATATATATATATATAACAATATATATATATATATATATATATATATATATATATTGTCCAGATGAAGTTCGTAATTTATTTTGATTTAAATGTGGCCAGAAGGGAATTACTACACCAAACTGTCCTGATCGCCATATGGCACACTCCAAGCCGAGCGAGTATGCTGTCGGAGAATCACATCCGAGCCGGTAATTCCCGAAACTAATTCTTTTAATCTTAAAAAAAAGTTTTAACAATTATCACATTTCCAAAAGGATATTAAAATGCAGATCTCGATTTCAAGCAAGGCAATATCGTTAAGTCATCGAACCCGTCCGTTTATGTAGGGATAACGATAATAGGCCGTATGCCAAAATTTAAATTTTCAATGAAACTGTCTACGGTTTACTAGACTCTGGCGATAGTGTTTCTGTGTTGGGTAAAGATTATATTCAATTTCTTCGGCACTCTGTCCAATTTGCAAGCGTTTGTTTATAACGTTCAAAAGATAGACCCATATAAGTAAATCTACATCAATTATGGGACACCCTTTTATTTCTAAATTAAAATTATAAACTCGTTGATATAGCGGATGTAGCAATACAGATCCCTTTTAAGTTTCAGCGTTCTGTTTGTAACGGTTCAAAAGTTTGGTCACACAATTGAAATTACATCAACTGTTGGAACACCCTTCAACTTCTAAATCCATATTTTATACTTGTTGTTATAGCGGACTTAGCAATACTGGTTCGTTGTAATTTCCAAGCGTCTGTCTACAACTGTTCAAAATATGGCCATATACATCAAATTTAATGAACTATTGGCGCATCCTTTAATTTTAAATTTGTAATATTAATACTTGTTACTATAACGGCCATAGCAATAGACATTCTTTCGAATTTGCAAGCGTTTGTCTATAACGGTTTAAGAGATAGGCTCATATAAGTACATCTTCATTAATTATAGGACACCCTTTAATTTCTAAACTTAAATTATAAACTCGTTGATATAGCGGATTTAGCAATAAAGGCCCATTTTAAGTTTCAGCGTTCTGTCTATAACAGTTCAAAAGTTTGGTCACATACACAAAATTACATTAACTATTGAAACACCCTTTAATTTACAAATCCAAATTTTATATTTGTTGTTATAGCGGACTTAGCAATACAGGTTCATTGTAAATTTCAAGCGTCTGTCTACAACTGTTCAAAAGTATGGCCATATACATCAAATTTAATGAACTATTGGTGCACCCTTTAATATAAAATTTGTAATATTAATACTTGTTACTATAACGGCCATAGCAATCGTCATTCTGTCCAATTTGTAAGCGTTTGTCTATAACGGTTCAAAAGATAGGCCCATATAAGTAAATTTACATCAATTGTGGGGTCACCCTTTAATTTTGAGATTTATTTTTGTATAATTTTTTTGTTTTTGGGAGCCGTAGTAATACGCAGTCATTTTAAATTTTACAGAATCGCCCTTTACAGTTCATAATACATGTAAAAAATATGTATATTGTATGGGAACACCCTTGAATTTTTGAGATTATGAACTGTTTTTAAAACAGGACCAATCGGTAAGCATAATCTATCATATTACCAAAAGTTTTAAAAATCGGATCAGAAATGACTGAGTTCTGGAGGCACAAATATAAAAAAAGCAACATTCATCCGCCGTAGTAATACGCAGTCATTTTAAATTTTACAGAATCGCCCTTTACAGTTAATAATACACGTAAAAAATATGTATATTGTATGGGGACACCCTTTAATTTTTGAGATTATGAACTGTTTTTAAAACAGGACCAATCGGTAAGCATAATCTATCATATTACCAAAAGTTTTAAAAATCGGATCAGAAATGACTGAGTTCTGGAGGCACAAATATAAAAAAAGCAACATTCATCCTTCTTTTTTTTAAGTCGGTTAAAAATACACACATGCATATGCCGCGCTTGAATTCACATGTTTTTACTCTTCTTTTCGTCTTTTTCTTTAAATTTTTGACGGTGATGTCTCTCAATTTCTATTGTCGTTACGCTGAAGTTAGTGAATCACCTAATCATTATTGCAAACAATAGAAAATGTGGACAAATAAAATTATTGTCGTATTGTTTAAAATTAGTGAATTGCACTGCAGATACATGTAACTTCATACGTATAGTAAATGCAAATATCTTTTTCTTAGACACTGAATCACATCAGTTTAAAATATATAATTTTATTGTAACTGCTTATTTAATTTATCAAATCCAAGCTTTAAAATTTGTTCCTTGAGAGAATTTTTTCATTAACAATCTTGCCATTGCTGATTCCGTTTTTCATTACTAACTGTAAATATTGCGGTTTATATTGTTTTTTGCTATAATGTTTTATAGACTGAAGAGAAGCTTTGATGTCCAAAGCTATTTTTAACGCTTATTTTCTTCTTTACGATTTGTTTTTTAAAGTTGTGATTCGCTCTGCAAGACATAAAACTGCATCCATTTTTGTCAACAGATTTTCTGATATGCCAAAATTATTTATTCAATTAAAGACACGGGAATTTTTTTTAAATTATTTAATTTTCATACAAAATTTCGTGCTATTTTTTCAATTATCCTGATTAAATTAATTACCGATATTGATTGTTAAGGGTCAAAGCACGTCTCGATGGCCAATTCGTTACCGCATACCTTACTCTTCAGGAAACTTTTGACGAAAATTTTTAGTAAACTAAAGATTTTTATCCAAACAATAAAGCAAAGACAAAAATCAAAGTTTAAGCAAAAACAACAATAACCAACAGTAATTCTATTTCTCTTTCTCCACTGTATACGGCTGACTATTTTTGCTCTTTTATACAGTTAAGAGGACGACAAGTAGAACACCAAAAAACACTACGATAATTTATTCATATGCACAGGCACTTTGCTAATTATTCAATTAAAAACACGGGAATATTTTTTTAATTATTTAAATTTCATAAAAAATTTTATTATTGCTATTTTTAAAATTATCCCGATTTAATAAATTACCGATTTTGATTATTGAGGGTCAAAGCACGTCTCGATGGCCAATTCGTTACCGCATACCTTACTCTTCAGGAAACTTCTGAAAAAGATTTTAAATAAACTAAAGATTTTTGTGCAAACAATAAAAGAAAGGCAAAAATCAAAGTTTACGCAAAAATAACAATAACCAACAGTAATTCTATTATTCTTTCTCCACTGTATGTTCTTTTATATTTTAATATAGTCTTTCCTCCTCGGGTTAATATCGCGTCCCCACAGTCTTCTTCTGCACTTCTTTTTTAAACCTGGATTGGCTTTTCTTTCTAACACTTGCGATTCTCACTAAAATTTGAGTACTGAAATTTATCGTACCGAATTGTATTTGCCTTGGAATGTATCCTGTTAAAGTATGTATTGTGTTGTTTAATTCTTTAGCTTGGACTTTTTTCTATAGCACTTACTAGTTTTATCTGTGGTGTTACTAATGTCAACCTATTGTTGAGTGTTTATTTGCTTGTGTTTCTGAACTTTGGGTAACTGTTGAAAATGTGCAACTTGGTCACGAATTCTTTTCGAGGGGTGACTGTGAAATCCCTGTGAGTTGTATTGCTGTATAGAATTGTTAAAGTAATTAAAGTTTCTGGCATTCCCTGACTTTGGAAAATGGCTTTGTTGTAGATGTTAATATTGACAGTATCAGGGTCTTCTAGTATGTTCATTTTTATAGCTCTGTTGGGTGCATATTTTCTTTCCTGCCAAAAGTATTTCCATAATATAAATTTTCATGGTTGTTAATCTTAGCAGGGTTTTCATATAATTTTGAGCGAATAAATGCATTATTTATCCTATTCTTAAACGTTCTCCCTGCATCTTCCATGGAATTTGCACTCATGCATTTTATTCAGGCATGTTCTGACAATCGCAAATCGCTTAAAAATGGAGATGCGAGTTGAAATTGCATGAAAGGTGTTCTGTAGTTTACAATCGCAAGAAATTTGGCGACTTTAAATCACAAGCACATACTGAAGTGAAGTTACGAATTTTACTTAAAATAAACTTTAAAGAAATAATAAAATTACACACAAATGAAAATTAATATGTTCTCTTTTATTTTTAACAAAATTTATTTTAATTTTTAACAATTTAAGTCGCCAACATACTGACTCCATAAGGTCGACTCCTCCTATCGATCATCCATTCAACAATAAAATTTATTTATTTAAATATTTAAAATGTTTCGTTGTTACTTGAAATAATAAAATGTGTTTTTTTTCGTGCTGCTTGATTTTTTTGTCATATTAATTGTTTATTCAACGCTGCCTTTAGTTCAATTTTGTTTGTTTTTTTCTCTTCAAAAAACACAGAATACCTTTTTTGCAGCTTATAACAAAAAAATACAAATAAATAAGTACATATTGAGTCTTAAAATATGAATACTTAAATTATTTTATACACGTTGCTTCTTTTTTTATATTGAAGAAGAACTTCTACGGCAAATGTGACTTTCTTAAGTTGGAGTTGATTTGTAACCCTTTAAGCTGAATTAGCATTTTTAAAATATTTATTTTTTCAAAATTAAAAAAATTTCTTTATTATTTTCTGTTTTTAAAAGAAGTTTTGGAATACTGAAATAAAAATAACTAAAAACGTACTCACTGACAGACAGACATAAAATATATTATTTGTTCTATCAATTGTTTATTTTGATTGTTTTCTTAAGTACTGGCGATTTCATAGAAACAGCTGTTCTAACTGATGTTCAGAAATATACTAGTATTAATGCGGTTGAACGTATAGTCAGTAGTCAAAAAAATATGTGGTTATTTTAATTTTCAGTTCTTATAAAATATACGGTGCTTATACATAAATGTACGATTTAAGTGTTAAGGGACCTTTAAAAATTTATTTAAATTACTTTTTGTACGATATGAGTTCCGAAAGTCCATTTTATAATTAACAAAATAAACAAAAATACTTTTTAAGTACTGATTACTTACAACGTAAGTAACCTTTTACATCAAAGATGCTAAATGCTATATCGATTATTAAACGAGTAATATCTTTCCGCTAAACTCTGTAATTATTCTTTACTCCATCAAATATATTTACTGATTTAAAAATTTTTTAATTTATTTTATTTGGGTTGTTATATGCTCCTCTCACCTCTAAATTTTCTACTTAGGTGTTAACAACAGGAATTATTGGTGTCTGTTCTAATGTAGTCCTTAACTCATGGTTTTCTTGTAATGCTTTATGAATTACTTTAGTATTTTTTTATTTTTACTATTAATAGTACAGTTAAAACTATACATGTTTTTACATGCTTTCTTTTATGTTATTTCCTTACAACAATTTTGCCTAAAAACTATTTATGTTTATTAGCAAAAATTTGAATTTCGCTATTGCCTTAAAATATGTTTACAACATATTTATTATAAGGACTAAACAAATATTTCTTATCTTAAAATTATGTTTACAAAATATTCATCATAAGGACTAAGCAAATTTTCTTATATGAAAATGATGTTTGGAGTTATAACCTTTTGTTCTGGTAAATATATATTTTCATAATAATATTTATCCCATGTACGAGTATGATAATGGATCTAAGTCACTTAACTTACTTAATTTATACTCAATTTATATATAATATAATATGTACGTTTTAGCAAAAGAATTTTCGATATTTAGGTAAGGATTTTGAAGGAGAAGAAATAGTAGCAAAACTTTTTGAACTGCTACATGTTTTAAATGGTGTAAGCGCTGAAGCTTATGATATGTATGTTCAAGTACTGAATAGTGCTTTCCAATATAATTGGGTTATTATGTAATGGAGCGAATATTATCATGGGACAGCTTAATTTTTCTCTGGTAGTGTTTAGAAATGCTTAAAATTAAAAAAAAATCGCTTAATCTTTTATTAAGAAAAATATGAAAACACCAAAAAATAAAAATTGTTGCTAGCTAGTTTAGGGCTTTGCTTAAGCTTATGTTAGTAGTAGTCCCAAAGACAAAAAACTACGATGTATTAATTTTTGCACTAACCGTTTCCGGTCCACAAGGTAACCAGTAATTAAAAAGTCATATTTTTAAGGTTAACTGCTGAAGCTGCGATAATTTTTTCTTAAGAGATATCTGTTTAATCACGATGGCCTTTGAAAGGGCACAGCAGTAGTTCCAGTAGAAAACTAAAAAAATATATTTGCTCGTATCCATTAGCAATTGCAACGCTTAAACAACGTAAATTTTTACGATTTTCTTTATATTCATGATTTCCAAAATATATGCATAGCATTTTAGCCACCAGCTGCTATAAAACGGGGTCCCAATGATTCGTAGATTAAGAAAATTTTGGACAGTAAAAAAAACAAAAAAAACTCTCTGTAATACGTAGTGCGATTCACTGGCCAATCAACTACAAAGCAATGCGCTCTTGATGCAGACCGCGTTGAGCGTCGAAATTACGGTTTTCAGAAACGAGTTTCCTGATTTCATAAGAGCACATTCCGATACTTTGAAGCACCGGCCTATACATGAGAGTTGTATTCCATTTTTGATCTGATTAAGGTGACATAGATAGATCAGATGGAGTGAAGTATTTCTTACACCGTTTCAGAAAACCTAGGCACTTGAATGCTTCTTTTGCGACATAAAAAATATGCTGGTTTCAACGAACATCACATTAAATTTTCATGCCAAGAACATCGAGAGCTTCTGATTTCTTAATATATATATCACCCATAATTAGAAATGAGGTAGCATATTCAGCCGTACGCCTGTGCGAAAGCACATAGCACTAGGTTTTATGAGCATTATCCTTCACTCTTTTAACGAAGACCAAAAGCTCTTGCTGCAAGAACTTTAGCACGAAGGCGCTGCTCGTATAAGTACTTTGGCACACGAAGATCTCGCCTTTTTGCGTCGTCAATCAGTACCTGTGTTTTTGTTACAATAAGGAACCGATGACATTTCCTCATTTCCATGTCATCACTTCCATCTACAATATCAAAAGCAGCCGTACTGCTTCCTTTCGTAACATAATTGTTGCAGTATTTGCTAGATTCAACAAAGTGAAATACGGTAAGATATATGGGTTATTTTTTATTATTATGGATATTGATCGTAAACTAGGAATAAAGCATAGGATATGGTATCAAGTGTCCGGTAAAGAACATTGTTTACTGCAAAGTTGGCGACACAAAAATTATAGTCACGAAACAAGTTTTCTTACCTTTTATATTCGTGTCTTCATATAAGTTATTTTGATTCTTAGCTTCCTCTGAACTCCTGGGATCAAATCTTCTTTTTATCAGTTCATACAACATAAGCCAGACTAACTTTTCGTTTTTTGAATACTAAAAAGGAATTTCAATAAATATGTTTTAAAATTAGGATATAGTATTTTATAATTTAGCATGATATTTTATTTAATTTAAAAAGTATTGGCTTTTATTAAAAGGTGTTCTCTTGAATTATATATCATTATGGTAAGTTTTTCGTTATAATGGTAGATACGCTAAAAAATTATTTATTTTTAAAAAAAATTAATTAATTAAAACTGTTTTTTTGGCGTAAGTTCATTTTTAACTTCAAAAACCTTGAGTTTTGACGTTTTCCAAAGAAACCAAGAAAAATTAGACACAAGCAGAATAATGATGCATTTTCTGGATCTGGATTTCGCTACTGCTCATATATAGCTCATCAGTAGATTCAACAAAAATTTTGTAAGGAAAACCTCAGAGTCTTATACTACAAGCCAAATTGATTAAATGAGAACTCCATTGAATCAATAAGGCAAAAAGCTATAAAAAATTCAAAAAATGTTAATACAAAAACACAGTAACCATATAAAAATATATTTATTTTTTCTTGCATTTTTCTACATAAGGGTTGCCATCATGAAATATTTATATTTGAAGGAATCAAGCTTTAGTGGACTAAAAATATCTTTGCTTTGTATTTACGCAGGTCGTTTTAATGGTTTCAAATTCTATAACTGACAGGAAGAAACAATTTATATATACATATTCCTATTATTAATATTCGTAACTATTAATGTAAATTTTTAAAATCAGTAAGAAGCATTCAAGTGCCTAGGTTTTCTGAAACGGTGTAAGAAATATTTTACTCAACGGAATGCGTCTTTTGAATCAGGAAACTTGTTCCTGAAAACCGTAGTTTCGTACACGCAATGCACTTTGCGTCAAGAGCGCGAGTTAATTTCCAATTATAGGAAATGAGAAAAAAATATATTTTCTTTTTTCTGCACCAAAAAATGTGCGTTTCTTTATTAAATATATTCTTAAGACTATCTATCCTATTTTTCTTAGCATCTATTTATATTAATAATTATGTTTAATGTTTCTTTGTCCTAACTCAAAATATGTTTTTCTTTGTTTAGGTTACTAGTACATTTTTTATCAGTAAAACATGTTTTGAGTTATTTGTATTAAGTTAGAAAAGAAAGAATGTGTTTCTTATCGTTACAATAGTTGTATTAATGATGTTTGTCTTATCGTTACAAAAGTTGTATTTATGATGTTTGTCTTATCTCTAGCTTAGAATAGTTATATTTGAGTTTATGGATTTATCATCTTTTATTACTATCTTAGTTATATATGAATTTATGGATTTGTTATTACTATCTTAAAATAAGAGATGTTAACTCTCCTCCTTCTTAAAAAAAACGTCCTCGTTTTAAACTGTATATTGTCTCTGTCGGAGCTTGAGAAATTCTATTTCGTATAATACGTCGATTTTTTTCCATTGTGTTTCTATTTTCTTTATCCTGTAGCTTTCGCAGAATTTAATCATACCATAAGTTAGTAATGCTAATGTACATAGTCCCAATACGAAATAAAATGTGTATTTGACTGGATGTTCTTCGATGGGTATCAGGAAGGTTGATATTTCTTGGATATTGTTAAATTTGTAATTACCATTAGATTCTAAGATGCGCATTATTTGTAATTGTTCGTCGTGTAGGTTATGTATGGCAACTTTGAGTGCTTGTTGGTGGTTGTAGTATTGTTTTCCATCTAGATTTGTTGAGTAATTCAATTTTATTAGTTTATGTCCATTTATTTTTACGTTATTCCAGGTGTGTTCGTAATCTGTAATGATGTTTCCACTTTCGAGTACTTGTAGCGGTGCGTTATTTTCATGTATTAAGGCCAGGATTCACTATCATACTCAGTCGTACGATCTGTCAAAAATTTCATGTGTGCTCAAAAAGTATGATAGTGTGGATTAAAATTGTATGTGTGTGACAGAGTTTTTGACAGATCTGTACGATTTTATAATCTTTTGAAATAATTCATAAAATATTTTTCTCTATGCGATCAGGGTTGATTTTTTTAAGATGATGAGGAGAAAAAACAACAAAATATTAAAACCATATGTTTTAGCATCTTTTTGTATAATAGTGTGGCACATACGACGCCATTTTGGAACGATTTTTAAAGTAGGACAGAATTCTGTCAGATTTTTGTGTGATTAAATCGTACGATTGTGTATGATAGTGAATCCTGGCCTTTACTTCTCAATTGGCTGGCCTGTTTTCTAATACATTAATAGTACAGTTGTCCGGTTTCTTAATTTTGCATATAAAGTTTCCTAGATAATTTTTACATTTTTCGATACTTTTCGTTTTTAATAATGGGTATTTATAGGTGTTTACAATTGTGTGATGAAAATAAAAAACATTAATATCGGCATTTTCTAATATATTTATTATAGGTAGATCTAACGCTTCATTAGACACTATTTGTTGAATATCTTTTAAATTTAAAGTTCCGGAATAAAAGTTTCCGTCTTTTGCGAAATTAATCATTAATTGTAAGTATTAAATGTTCTGAAATAGATTCGGGGCTAATTCTTTCTAATATTTTTTCAAATTCAGAGTTTATTTTCTTTTGTTTATTATTATTTTCTATTAGCATATTCAATCCTGTCTTGATTTCGATTAGGTCATCGTGGTCAGGTGTTCCTGTAATAAGTTTGAGGGCTGATCCTAGAAAATTAAGGGAACGTTTAGTTCTGGAGATTCTAGGAAGTAGTTGTGACTTCAGATTTTCACATCAGGATGTGCTCCCCGGTTAAAAAACACGTCCTCGGGTTTCTCTCCAATGACTGAGTGTATTGTTTTGTTGTATTGTTGAACATTAAAGATTTCGTCTCCTGATGAAGAATTGTGTTCAGGATGTGCTCCCCGGTTAAAAAACACGTCCTCGGGTTTCTCTCCAATGACTG
Source organism: Gymnosoma rotundatum (assembly GCA_916610165.2). Taxonomy (NCBI): domain Eukaryota; kingdom Metazoa; phylum Arthropoda; class Insecta; order Diptera; family Tachinidae; genus Gymnosoma; species Gymnosoma rotundatum. Next base: position 86,811,883 of record OU744338.1, on the reverse strand, counting down.
AGTGTATTGTTTTGTTGTATTGTCGAACATTAAAGATTTCGTCTCCTGATGAAGAATTGTGTTCTTGAGCTAGGACTCTAGTGAGTTCGATCAGCGTGCTATGAGTGCGTTCCACTTGACCGTTTGTTGTTGAATGGTATGTTGGCGTTAGCGTGTGCTCAATATGTAGTTTTTCATAAACCTGTTTTACGCATATACTTGATAATGCTGCTTCGTTATCAGTTATTATGAATCTAGCATTTGAATAGATTTGCGATAGTATTTCTTCGATGTATTTGTGTATGTTTTTCTTATTTGGAATTTCTCGTATATAGCAATATTTTGAGTACTTATCAGTTGTGGTGATGTATGTGTTTCCGTTCATATAAAATAAATCTAAGTGTATGTGTTCTCCCACGTGATTTGGAATCGGTGTTGCTCCAATTGGTTGTTTATTTGGTCTTCTTTCGTATTTGTTTGTAAGACAGATTTCACAGTCTTGTGCTTCTTTTTTACACATGGTGCGTATGGTTGGCCAAAAATACCTTCTCTGTATTTCTTGAGCGTTATTTTTGTAATTTCTGTGTGCTCGTCTATGTGCTAGTACTACGATTTCTTTTTGTCTATCTATGTTTTCTATATCTTCTGTCATTTTCTGAGCTACTACAACTTTTACATTTGGAAAAGAAGAAATGATATTATCTTCGACGTGGAATAGAGTTTCTTCCTCTATTTTTATAGCATTTGTTACTTTGGGTTTATTATTTGTTCTAATCTGTCTAATAATTCGTCCTTGGTTGAATAGAAAAGTGTGTGTCGTGCATATGAGAAAATATTTTGTTAAGATATTTGCACTAATTTATCTGTGTTATAGTGAATAATTATTTGATTCTTAAATGCATTTAATGGTTGTTTCACGCGTTTCAATTTTTCGATTGGCGAACTTTGTGCTGAATGTTGTGAACAACTCGAAGTATTATTAATCTGTTGACGTGACAATGCGTCAGCGACGACGTTTTGATTTCCTGGTTTATATACTAATTTAGCCATATTCTTCGATGAAATTTTTCCATCGTTTCAATTTTGTGTTGGGATTTCTATCAGATATAGAAAAAATGAGTGACTGGTGGTCCGTGTAAATGGTTAAGTCTGCTATACCGTAAAGGTAATTTCTTAATTTTTGAAGTGATCAAACGATAGATATAAATGAAATAGGTTTCTTATTCTGAGAAAGTACAGCTCCTATTGCAAAGTTGCTTGCATCAGTTGTTAGTTCGAAAGGCTTGTTAAAATCTGGTTGAAATAATTCGACTTGTGCTTGTAACATATCTTTAATTTTCTCTATCGCTTCGAGTGCTGGTTTATCTAGATTAATTAATACTTTTGTGCTTTGCTTTTTGTTTACACCGCCATTGTCTCCGCGTAAGAATGTAGTAAGGGGTTTTACTATTGAAGCGAAGTTTTGTACAAAATTCCTATAATAACTAGCTAGTCCTAAAAATGACCTTAATTCTTTTAAATTTTTAGGTATTGGGTAATCCTTTATTGTTTGGATCTTACTAGGATCTGCAGTTATTTTATTGTGTTTGATTACGTGACCAAGATATTCTACTGAGTCTTGGAAAAAATGTGATTTCTCGTCAGAAATTTTCATATTTGCATTATGTAATGCGTTTATTATTATTCGAATGTGCTCCATGTGTTCTTCAGGCGAAGAAGAATATATAAGCACGTCGTCGATATAAACGTAAGCGAACTTACCAATGTATGGGCGCAGAATATCATCTATACATCGCTGAAATATAGAAGGTGCGTTCTTTAAGCCGAATGGCATTCACACTGAATGCAGTCTTTTCTCTGTCTAATTTTTTTATCAAGATTTGGTGAAATCCTGACTCTAAGTCTAGTGTTGTAAAGACTTTTGCTTTTCCTAAATTTTTGAATAGTCATTACTACATCTGGGATAGGGTACCTGTCGGTTATAGTCTGAGCATTAAGCTTTTGAAAATCTATTACCATATGTTTTTTTGGTTTCCCTTCCTCATCTGTGCCTTTTTTCGCAACGGTCCATACTGGAGAGTTGTATGTGCTTTTGCTAGGTTGTATTATTTGGTTGTCTAATAATGTTTGAATTTCTTTATTTATAAATTCATTGTCTGCTATTGGATACGGGTACTGTTTCACCCAAATAGGATCTTCTGATTTGTCCTAATTGTAGCTTGTACAGTGGTTGTAAAGGGCAGAATTTCGTTGGTTTCGTCATTTATTCTCATTATATTTTCAATTTCATTTTTATATTTGTCATTATTGACTGTGTAATTCACTTTTTGTTCGCTAATTTCTTCTTTTCTTTTAAATTTATACGTGATTTTATACTCAAATAAGTTAATTTCTGCTTTTATGGCACTGAGACCATGTTCCCCGAGAAGCATATCGAACTTTTCTAAGGCTTCAGTTTCGAAAAATACTAAATTGTGGCCTAATAGTGTAATAATTTTTTTTTGCTTTCGTTAAAGAGTATCCGTGAAGCGTTTTTACCTTAACTGGTTTTATTGGAATAGATTTTCCTATGTTGCACTTAGAACTAATATAATTGTTTGTCGCACCTGTGTCGATTAATATATTAACGGATTTACCTGTTGTTAGGCAGTGCCTCTGTAGACATGGCAATCCGTTTATTCGCATAAAAAAGCGCTGCCGGTTTCGTAAGTATCTTCGGTGTGTGGTACAAGTGATTGTATATCTTCATCTCTCGTCTGGTTTACTCGTTGAAATTTATTCGGATTATAATTTTTTGATGAAGGCGTTCTATCGCTTTTTGTTGGTTGTTGCTCCCTTCTGAGTGGGTTGTATTGCTGCTGTGGAGAATATTGTGTTGAACGTCTAAATTGTTGCGAACTATCCACTTCCATGGGTTCCCGCCGTGGTTGATGATTAAATTGAGCTTGTACATTGGGATTGGTTTTTGGTTGTATAATTGTGTTGTAGCCAGTGTGTCGAACTGCATATTTGCGTTGTCATGGTATATGGTGCTTGTGATTGCAAATGCAGTTTCTAGGTCCTTTGGATGATGGCTATATAATGTACCGCTTGTGTATTTACTGTTGAGTCCTGTGATGAATGTACGGACTGCTTCCTGATTTGCATATTCCGCCATGGATGCAGATCCCTTATCACCTGACATCTCTATTTTCGAAAGTGCGAGGTTCAGTGCTTTGCTGATTTTGCTGTGGAATTCTGAGAGTGTTTGTCTTCCGTGTTTATGTTTCTTCATTTCCTCGAGAAGTACGTATAATGGTCGTTAATCTGCGTAAGTATAGTCAAGCCTGTTAATTATAGAATAAAAGTTCATCTTGGTGTTGTGGTTGATGAGGATGTCTGCTGCTTCTCCAACAATTTTTGAATGCAGTATCGTGAATGCTGTGAAGTAATTTGGGTGGTTGGAAAATTGTTTGATATTTTCCATGAATGTCCATGCCCTTTTCCGCCAGGATCTATATTGGTTTTTATCCCCACTGAAGCACGGTATAGCTTCGAATGTTTTTAAATTTATCTGAGTTGCATCTTTATATTTGGTGTGAAGTCACTATGTTATTCCTGCGTAGTGATTGTATGGGGAGATCGTTCCGCCTCCAGTGTATTTACCTTCAATTGCGTATTCTGTAGAGTTTGTGTGAGTACCTCTATTTGTGCTCGTAAAGCTGCGATATCTTGATTCATTGTGTCGTTGTCTTTTCCTATAGATCGTAGGGAATTGAATATTTTTTGCCGTTTCTGACGTTGATAATTTCTCACTTTTTCAGAGATTGGTTTGCTTTTATTCAAAGCCGTGGAATTTTTATTTAAATATCTTGAATGTCAAAAATATTTGGCTGTGTTAATTTCCAATTATAGAAAATGAGAAAAAAATATATTTTCTTTTTTCTGCACCAAAAAATGTGCGTTTCTTTATTAAATATATTCTTAAAACTATCTATCCTATTTTTCTTAGCATCTATTTATATTAATAATTATGTTTAATGTTTCTTTGTCCTAACTCAAAATATGTTTTTCTTTGTTTAGGTTACTAGTACCTTTTTTATCAGTAAAACATGTTTTGAGTTATTTGTATTAAGTTAGAAAAGAAAGAATGTGTTTCTTATCGTTACAATAGTTGTATTTATGATGTTTGTCTTATCGTTACAATAGTTGTATTTATGATGTTTGTCTTATATCTAGCTTAGAATAGTTATATTTGAGTTTATGGATTTATCATCTTTTATTACTATCTTAGTTATATTTGAATTTATGGATTTGTTATTACTATCTTAAAATAAGAGATGTTAACTCGCGTCCCTTCGTGGTAGATTGGTAAGTGGTTCGTTTTTAGCCGAACAGTTTGAATGTGGAATAAGCTCCCTGTGGAGGTGTGCCCTGTCACTTCCAGTGCGCATACATTCAAATCAAATGTACACAAGCACTACTCTCTCTATCCCCCTTCCATAACCTAATTTCCTACTTTTGGCACAATGCGTTGCATTAGTTGGAGTCATCCCCAGACTGCTAGTCCTAACCAAAAAAAAAATCCAGTTCAGTCAGTTCTTTGCCCTGCTATTTACATTACTAAGATGGTTAATCCTACACAATTTTTGCTAGAACCAGCTAATATGGTTAGCAAATTGCTCATTATTAAAAAAGCAACTTTAATGTTTAGTTGTTAAATATGTCGACAAAATAAATGACATTCAGCATGTGATTATGAACATTCATACATACACACAAAAAATACATATTCGGACGCCAGATTAACACAATTTGTTCTTATTCTTATAAAGTTAAACATACTTGTTCACCTTAGTAGATTTTCGCACATTTAAAATTTATTTCAAAAACAAACTTCTTGTTAAAACAAAAGTTACACATAAACATATGTCCTGAACATATTTAAGATGAGGTAATCAGAGCTCCACAACCAAAACATATTAGAAAATACGTATTTATGTGTGTAAATTGACATCTTAAAAATAAACACATGTACATGCGCCGCGTTTGAATTCACTCGATTTTACCAAAGACAATAAATTTATAAAGACGTTGCAGTATGAAAAAAAATGTTAGGGTTTAGTCATCACATTCGATATCGGGTAAAATCTCGAAATTCATTTTGTATCATGGCACTCGATATCGAATAAAAAATATCGTAATTTGGGATGATAACATTCAACATCTAGAAATCCAGTTTTTAATTATTTATTCTGAAATAATTTTTTGGCACAAATTAGTATAATTTTCTGCTTTTACTATTATTATCATTTGTTGACATTAAACATATGTTATAAATCTATTACATTCTTTTAAAAATTACGATACGACACGTATCGAAATATTATTCGATACGATAGTACCCTCGATATCGTAAGCGATGATAAGACCCCAGAAATAATGAGCTTCATGGTAGAAGAGAGGGAAAATGTTCTGTGAGCGCAGCCAAAATTCAAGAGTGCGCATAAAGAGATTCATACACACATGTGTATACAAATAAGTATGTGCGTGTGTGTGATGTTTACAAAATATATTTTGTGGAAAACAGTGATGTCAGATTAGGGGACTTGTCCCCAAATCGGGGATTTTATTTAAAAAAAATAGGGATGAAAATTTTAGTTTGGGGATAGAGGAATTCTTTGAAGGTATATTATATTATATTACGTTTTGGGGATTGAGCGAGGTTTTTGTTTTTTTCTTAAATTATGCGTTTGTTTGTCGTAGCTTTACTATTTTCAAATAAATTTTACTTTTTTGCTACATACATTGACAAAAACTATGACAGGTAAGTAAGTCTTTCCTTAAATTAAAAAAAAATAAGCAAATTTATAGCAATAAACTCAATGAAAACCCAAATAGAAGAAATAAAATGTAATACGAGCTGCTCGATTCTGTATTGCGAATTAATACGCATTTAAAAAATAATACAACTTGTTGTGACACTTTTGTTCAATCTTCAGAAATTCTTCAAAAGTTAAACTCTTAATATATGTACCAAAAAATTTCTTTACGCAACGAGATGGAACATTTAATGTAGGGTAAATGTACTGTTTTTATTGGTGCATTTTTAAAAATATGTGCTATATATTTTTTTTAAATATTTTTTCTGTTAGATACTTAATGTGTTCGTTAATGAAATTTTGTGTATATTCATTATCAAATTGTTATAAGTTTATTTTACCCAAGAATGATAGAATACAAGATTACGCCATCCTGAAAACAAAAATTGAATATTTTGCCCATATTGGTCAAATAACGTCACGAAACAGTCTGACACACAATATTTATGTAAACATAACAGTGGAGCAATTTCTTATTTTTTCCCTTAAATAATTTTAAGATAAACTTTTATTTGTTATATTGGTTATTTTTATTTTTTATAGTCAAATATTCAAAAAATATATAAAATTAAATAACACTTAAAACACATATTTATACCATTTAAAATATAATATTAATTTGTTATTTTACTAAATTTTCTTTTTCGACTATTTATATTTTTTATTAATTACCGCATTCCAGCTGATTTTCGTAATATTTTTTTTTTGCAATTCGTCTTCTATGCTGGGTTAATCCCCAGCATGTATTTTACCTGCAAAAATTAGAAGAAAAATTAAGCTCTGTTATATAAAACTTTTAATTTAAACTTACCTGTTAAAGAATAATGCACATCTTCTAAATCAGGAGTATTATGTACTTCTACATTTGCATTAGTGCTCAAGATCCCTTCGTTGTACCCCAGAAGATAACATCGAAGTCTATATTTAAATTCTTGAGGATCGGGATGGTCGTGAAGGCCCCCTTAGATCTAATTATTCCAAAAAAATTTTTTAAGACATCTTGATTTAGATGATACGTTAAAATATACTCAATATTATAACGATTCTTCAGTTCATTGCACATCACGTTTAAAGCATTATTTGATTGAACAATGCCTGTTAAGTAAATAGATTACATTCTTATCAAAAATTTTAAATTAAATTGTATGCCTTTTTGAAATGGCAAATGTAATCCTACCAATCACACGTATACCAGACATTATTTTTGACATATTATTTAATATTTCGTTTTGTATTTCTGGTGACATACCGTATGCGTGTAATCGTTCCCTTGTATCTTGTCTTGGCACTTTTGAATTCATGATATCAAACCAGTCATCTGTCTATTAAAGGAATGAAATAATAATTATTTTGTTATTTATGTTAAAAACGAAAAAAACCTCACTAGTTTGAAAAATTGGCTACATTCACTCCAATTATCATTACTCAAATATCCTTAACTGGCTGCTCGAGTAATAGATGAGCAACTGTATGTGAAAAAAGTTTGGTAGCCAGTTTAACCTTCTGCCCTTCAGCTCCAGCAACATTTAAATTCTGTGTTGATATTTTATGAGTTATCTTTAAGTCATTGCTTTGAAGTGATAAAAGATTTAAAATTATATCTTTTTTAACTTCTTTGTTGTTAATGATTAACCCACTGTCAACAAAATGGTTTCTTAACAGTTTGAACATGTGTGGGATATCACTGAACACGAATATTTTTGTGTCGTCATACATAAACCTGTTTAAAAGAATAATAGTTACTATATAATACAGGCTTACTTATATAAAACGCACTAAGCCTTGTTAAAATTAACTTAAAGTTCGTTATATAGTTTTCTGTTTCCACCACCTAAATCACAAACTATTTCCAAAATCATGAAACCACACTGTTTTATTGTCTTCATTATATCAAATAATATTTTTTTGTCATTTGACAATCATAACCATAAAATATTGGTTGCTTCCATTTTGCCACTAAACCTATTAATGGAATAGAAAAACTTTAGTAAAAGTACTTTTACTTAAATCTTTGTATGGCGATGAAGCACCATCCTATAGCACAGTGAAAAATTGGTATAATGAATTTAATCGTGGCCGAAGCTCGCTCAAAGACGAATTCCCTGAAGGTCGTCCAAAAACGGCTGTTGTGCAAGAAAACATTGATGCCGTGCGTGAACTCATAATGCAAGATCGACATGCGACATACCGAGAGATAGAGACATCCTTGGACATTTCTTCCACCAGCATACATTCGATACTGCATGAACACCTGGCCGTAAAAATGGTTTGCTCTCGTTGGATCACGCACAATTTGAAAGTCGCTCAAAAAAAGGCTCGAGTCGATTGGTGCACAAAAATGTTGCAAAAATATGATTGCGGTGCTTCAAAAGACGTTTATAAAATCGTCACAGGTGACGAATCATGGATCTAAGCGTATGAGGCCAAACCGAAACAACAATCGACCGTGTGGGTCTTCAAAGACGAGCAAAATCCAACGAAAGTTGTTCGTGGAAGAAGCACTTCGAAGCAAATGGTCGCATGTTTCTTCGGCAAAACTGGTCATGTGGCGACTGTTCCGCTTGAGCAACGTAGGACGGTCACTTCTGAGTGGTACACTATAATTTGTTTGCCTGATGTCATCGGAGAAATTCGAAAAACCAACAAGAGAAGACGAATCATTGTTCACCATGACAATGCGAGCTCTCACACATTGGTTCAAACCAGAGCGTTTTTGACCGGACAAAACGTCGAATTAATGGGTCATCCGCCGTACAGCCCTGACTTGGCACCTAATGACTTCTTCTTGTTTCCGCACATCAAGAAAAAATGCGTGGTCAACGATTTTCGTCGCCAGAAGAAGCTGTTGGATTGTTCAAAAAACATGTTTTAGAGGTGTCTCAATCGGAGTGGAAAAAGTGCTTCGACAACTGGTTTGAGCGCATGCAAAAGTGTATAAATCAGCTGGAGAATACTTTGAAAAACAATAAAACGATTTTTGATTTTAAATATTCGCATTTTCACTATTAGGACAGAAATATATAGAGCAGCCCTCGTATAGCTTTTAAATACACTTCACACTCGGTTTTTATAATAATAATTATTTTTTTACAGTATATTTTGTAAATTGAAACTCAAGATTCTTGATTTCTAACGAAATACGATAAATTAATTTTTTGAGAACTGTCAAAGTGATTTTTCTTGCAGGGTTACCAAAACGCACATAACACATAAACTTTTGAAAATTAAATTAGGAATTAATCTAGAATATATTAATTTTTAAATGGTTTTTACCAAAGATACAGAAATACGTACAATTATAGATTACTATATTCCTAGAGTGGAATGCTCAACAGCTAATCACCCAAAAAGACTTATAGAGGAGAGGTAGCAGGTAAAGGAAGAAACACACACAAACATATACGAACAAGAAAAAGAGAGAGATTTGGTCAGTGCATTTCTTTGTTTTGTAAATACATTATAAATTTCATGTCTGGTGAAAAAATCTGAAAGCTCAATATATTGTTGATTGATTCCAAATTTATTCTCTCCTTTATATCTATAGTTCCTTCAAATTCAGCACACTACAGATTATTACATTCATATTCATCATTCAAATGTAAAATATTCTAATTATTAATTTGTATTTTCAATACAAACACAGCCCTAAATCACTTGGAAATACATAGAATAGGCAACCCTTGTATGGGTTAAACTACGTCATCTTACGGAAAATCGTGCGCATGGCGTAATCTTGTATTCTATCATTCTTGTATTTTACCTATATACCGATGAATATGTATGTAAGCCTCAAAAAGAATTTGAAAGCTAAATTTATAAATAAAAATTGTCAAACAAAATATATTACTGGTGCTTTAAAACTTTGACTTTTCCAGTACTTGTTGGTTTGCACTAAAGTGTCTCCCATGAGCAATGCTTTCAATGTAAGTATACGCAAATTCCAAATTTCCAACCTGGGGGCTGATTCGCACATTCACGCTTTCGTGCGATTTCCTACTGAAACGTGCGAGTTTATCCAGGTTTAGGGTTCTCTTATTCGGTATCTCACAAAATGTATCGAAATTTCTAATGAGGTCATTCCATACCAAGCGATCATTCGAATGCAACCGTGTGTGTTTTTACTCGCATATGGAAGAGAAATACTGACCTGTTGCACTTTTACCTATGATTACCAAGGTTTTTGAGAAGCTCCTACACCAACAAATGCTACTTTTTCTGGAAAATAACAAATTAATTTACGAGGGTCAATACCGTTTTAGAAAAGGAAGTGGAACAGAAAAGGCGATTGTAAGTGTTATAAACAGAATATGCATTGGTTTAGATCAAGGTTATTGTGGAGTGGCTGAAATATGATTGAATTATGATGTTGTGGATCATAATATATTGCTACAAGAATTGAGTTTTTATAGAATACGAGCAAGAAAGGTTCAGTAAAATAGAGCTATCTAAGCAACAGAAAACAGTATATAGAATTAAATAACTGCTGCAGGGAGTATGAAGTACGGGGTCCCGCAGGGTAGCGTTTTGGGTCCGCTTTTATTTACTTTATACATTACCGATATAGTTATACTTGTTCCCTGGTTTCAAAGGAAACGGGTGCTGAAAGAAACATACGACCATCCAACAGCTGTCCATCTGGGCATAAAGAAAACCATCGGACAAATCACTAATAAATACTATTAGCCAGGAATGTTTAAGGGAATTCGTACTTATGTCCGAAGTTGTCTACCTATCAACAGTAAAATGTAAGCAAGCAAATGCTCAGGGGCATTTGTAGTCGAGTATTGCGCAGAAGACCTGTCCTATCGTTTGTGCAAATTTTGCAGGCCCACTACCAAGATCTAAGCACGGCAGCATAATGATGGTGATGTTCACGAATAAATTTTCTAAGTGTGTGGAGTAAGGCTTATTATGCCGGGCCACCGGAGATGAACTGTGGAAGTCCTTCCAAAAAAGATTCCTGGTAAATTTTTGGGTACCGAAACGCTTATTGTGGACAAGGAAGCTCCGCTTACTAGCAAAATGTTTCGGGAAAACTTAAGGCATGTTAGTGTGCACCATCGGCTTACTGCCGCTTATAATCCCCAACAAAAACCCTACGGAAAGAGTCAATTGTACGATGAAAACGATGATAACACAGTTCGCTCGAAAGAATCAAAACACGTGGGACAAGTCTATGTAGTTAAGCAACAGCATAAAAGGTGAGGAGATAAACAAATTGGTCTCTTTTTATTGTGGTGGCAAACAGAACTAGGCGTGGTAACATCAAAGTATGAATATAAGTGAATATTATTCTAAACATATTAGAAAAGTGGAAAATTATGATACTCGTATTATAACTCTACAGAAAGAACAGATTTACTTACATATTTGGATTAAAAATTATCAAACGCGCTAAAAATGTACATATTAACTTTGCTGCTAGCTTCAATGACATCGATACGGCAAAAGAAATTATAAATAATAAAAGTAAATGGATTATGTTCTGTGTAATGTATGGCAATACATTATAAAACTTAGTATAAATATTTGACAGAGGTAGAATTTTATCTTGGGTTATATTAAGGAAAAAAAGCTCAATGAAAAATGAATCCTGAAGTGCAGAATAATTTTAATAAGAATTGTGTTTCATGTTTCGTTGAACTATGCCTGATTATAACTAATTTAAGTTAAATAGTTTCATTTGTTGCCTTAAACAGAACAACTGCTATTACTGACTGAAACAACTAAGTAAGCAGTAAGAAAATTGGTATTTGTTAAGTTCTGACAAATTTTTTATTTTTTTGGTTTCAATGTATTCTGTGACTTTATAAATGACAAAATGTTTATTTAAAGCTTAGCAAAGTTATAAAAAATTATTTTTAGATATAAAAAAATTTATTTGCCATAAATTATTTGAAAAATAATTCTTGAGAACGTTTTATTGTAATGATATAAACACAACTGGGTCGAACGACGAATTTTGTACAACACTACGAATTCGTCATTCAGTCATCTTTGCGTAAATTTGTCGACTCAAACTTAATTAGGACTACTAAATTATTAATAAATTTGAAAATATATTTTTGTTAACATATGCCACTTGCTACAGTGACCATGCATTTGAAAAAAAATATTTTTTTTTTATTTTCAGAGTTATTTGTTCGCAGTTTTAAAATGGCCAGTAGAAAATTGTAGAATTATAAATATTAGTGTTTCGAAAAACTGCTATTAGTAGTCACGTTTTACTAACCAGTTCAACTTTTTGTCAGTTACATGCCAGAAGCCAGTTCGTATGCGTTTAGGAGACATAGTTGTTTTTTAGTATCGTAACAAAACTGAAATATGACTGGATAATGTGAATAGGGTGGTTAAACAAAGTGGAAACTAAGCGTTCGTATAGAATTTTATGTTGAACAAATTAACGACAAATGTGTATGTACATACATGCATTGTTGTTTAGTGGTGTTATTAGAAAAAACCTTCAATATATATTTTTTAAATATTTGCATATTCAATTTTAGTTAACCAGTTGGTTAATAAAAATAAAAATAAAACAACTTTGAAATGTGTTTGATGACGAATTTTTCTTAAAAAGATTTACATTTGGATTTTATTTAACTACCTATAAATTAGAAAGTATAAGTCATTAACTTGTAGAAATTATGAATGGAATTAAAATATGAATGCGTTTATAATTATTAAAAATATTTTACTGCATTCATTTCATAAAAATTAATTCAAATAGAAATGCTTGCTTATTGAATAAAAAATTTCTGACTGCATTCAGTTCATAAGAAAAACTTAACGAGCTGCGACAAAATTCCTGCAATCATTCAAGTCATACAAATGAGATAGAATACATTAACAATGAATAAACAAATTTATGTTTCCTAAAAATAAATTTTAATTTTCACCATTTTCTTAAGAAAGTACTCATTGAGAGAGAAAGAAAACAACAACATATAAAACCGTACATACAATTCTAGGAAATTTTATAGGCTTTTTGCTATTTGAAAAAAAGAAATCATTTTACTGTTGTGTGTATAAATTGTGCTATGTCCTTATTTAAGAAGCCTTTAAAAAAATTATTATATAAACACAATAACAACAATACAAAATTAATCTACCTGTTGTTAACAAAATCTGAAAATTGAAAAGTTTCTGTTAGTTTTTTGCAAATTTATTACACATGGGTTTTTTTAAATAAATGACTAATAATTCGAGTACGGGCGTTAGGTACGTAAATATTTCTTTAATTAATATACTTAAAAGAACTTCAATCATTGACTAGCTCTTGTTGTAAACAGACGTGTTTAAGTCAGCTCTCGTTCAAAGTGTTTACTTATTGTTGTAATATTTTTAATAACAAATAAATAATCAAAACAAAGCAAAAAAGCAAGTTTAAACTGGATCGTAGTAGTGATGACTCCAACGCACGTGGCGTTGAAATGAATAAAAAAAACGTAAATTAAATGATTCTGCAGCAAGTTCAAGTAATTATTACGCCCCTTCACAAACGGTGGATATCGATGATGTAGAATATAAACTGCCTACAGAACCTAAAATTCATATTCCACCTATAACTATATGAAAATGCAAATTCGAGGTTCATGAAATTTGCAAATTATATAAAATAAAAAACTATGCACTTAGAAAGATGTCTATTGGCATTAAACTCTTTTGTTATTCAAAGAACGATTTTGAGCAGATGTGCAATGCTATCTTGGATAAGTATGAATACTTCTCCTGTGCTACTAAAAACGACAAGCCGTACAAAGCAATACTTTTTGGTCTTGAAAAAAGGGAACCAGTAATAATTAAAAAGAAACTGATTGAACTTGGCCTGAGTGCCTAGATGTAAAAATCATAAATAAGAGAACTACTTATGGAGAATTCATAATTTATGTTGTCTATTTTCAACGAAATTCCATCACAATGAGTGAGTTGAGACGTTAATATGATGTCATAGATTTCGTCAAACTCAGGTGGGACTTCCACACAAATAAAAAAAGTAAAGTCACCCAGTGCTACAATTGCCAAATGTTTGGACACGGTTCTAGCCACTGCAAAGTGAAAACATTCTTTGCCAACTGTGCCGGACAACATAAAACATCCGACTGTCAGTCCCAAATTAAATGTGCAAATTGCAGTGGTCAACATAAGTCGTATTTTGATGGATGCCCCTGCAAAGAAAGATTCTTAGAGCTGAAACAAAGAAACCAGCCTAAAATACGCACAAAAGTTAACGCAAACCGCAATATTGACAACAACCTAAACAACTTTCCGAATTTGGCACGTCCAAATCAACCAATATCTGTTAACGCCAGGTCAAGCTCCAACTTTTACAACAACTCTATGGGCAACAATACCTACGTCAGTCATTTTACTAGTAATTCCTCAGCTAATAAATGAATAATAAGGAATTGTTTTCGATTCAAGAGCTTAAAAGTTTAACCTTAGAGTTATTAAGTAGTCTTCGCAAATTTACAAATAAAACCGAGCAGTTCGAGCTCATAACTAACTTCGCATTCAAATTTTTTCCGTATGATAAGTAATCGAAGTAGTATAACATGTTTAGTTAGTGAGACTTGGTTAAAGACCAATATTTCTTTAAATCAGAGTGAGTATTTTATTTACAGAAACAATGCTAGGGGAGGTGGTGTAGCCATCCTTGTAAGGAAAAATATTTCACACCAACCAATAGCAGTGGCTCAAACCAGCCTGATTGAGAATATAGGTGTGAGAGTTTTCAATAATTTTGGGTAAATAGACATTTACTCTTGCTATTTTTCTGGGGGAGTGGTCGGTATTGATGGAATTCGTAAAGCACAATTTGCAGCGGACCTCCACAGGCTTACAAGAAGAAAAAGGTATATTTTGGGAGGTGACTTTACATGCCGCCATCAATCATGGGGATGTACCAGAGCAAATTCCTGGGGTAATATATTATATGAAAAGCAAAACTCATATAATATAAATATTCTATATCCCTCAGAAAGCACTTACATCCCAGCAAGTTTAAGTAGACAAAATTCAACATTGGACTTATTCTTGACCAATATTATAAAAATTTTATCTTCTGCAGTGGTTATAAATGATCTAAGTTCTAACAATTTACCAGTGCAAACCATTATTAACAGAAATTTCAGCACCTCTGAATCCCAATGCTCCGATTTTAAAAAAACAAACTGGAAAACTTTCAGAAGACTCTTGAGTCGTCATCTTGTTGTCCCACAAGAAAGTCTTTGGCACACTAGCCTCTGCCAAATTAGATTAAAGAACTAATTCAAAATAGAAACCACCATCGACGCAAATGGCTACGACACAGATACACTTACGATTATATCGAATTTAAAAATTTAAATTTAGTTATAAAAGTAGAAGTTAATCGTTTTAGAAATACAACATGGAATCGCTTGTTATCCTCATTAGATAAAGGCTCTTCTCCTTTTTGGAATCTTTTAAAAATATTAAAGAAGAAGTCATGAAACATACCGCCCCTACTGCACAACGATTCTCAATATACCAGAAGCTCAGAAAAAAGCGAAATACTCCTAAAAACATTTGCCCTTAACCATACTGTTACATCTGACATAGGTGATCAAAACACGACCGATTTAGTAAGGAGTTCCGTTTTAGTTTTCAATTCTAGGAACGAGCCGTTCGATAATGAACTTCTAGTGTCAACTTCAACTGTTTCAGCGGTTATATCACGTCTTAAAACTAAGAAGTCTCCTGGAATTGATGGGGTTAATAATAGTTGCCTCAAGGCCTTGCCACATAAAGCCACTAAATTCTTGCCTCAAACTGGGATATTTTCCGAATAACTGTAAGGAATCTAAAGTTATCCCTATCAAAAAACCTAGACAGCCAGCTCACAGTCCTTTGTCTTACCGCCCAATTAGTTTGCTCTCTTCCGTCAGTAAAGTGCTTGAAAAAATAATTAAGGACAAAATAACAGATTTTATAAATATGAACAACATCTTACCTCTCCAACAGTACGGCTTCTGAAAGGAGCACAACACCATTCAACCACTAATAAATATTAGGAATTTAGTTAGATCTACCGGTATGGTTCTACTGGATGTGAAATCGGCACTTGATTCAGTGTGGCACGATGGATTAATTCATAAGTTAATTAGAATGAATTTTCCATTGGTATTAGTCCGTATAATACAGAGTTTTTTCTCTAATAGATCCTTAAGGGTCCATATTGGACAGAAAAGTTCAGAACTATATAACATACCGGCAGGTTGCCCACAAGGATCATGTCTATCTCCTATACTATACAACATTTACACTTCTGACATCCCAAGGCTTGACAACTGTACATTGTCAATGTTCGCCGATGACTCTGCACTTCTTTGCTCTGGCACCTTTGTATCGGAGATTATTACCTGCAGTTAGGGTTAAACAAGTTATTAAGTTACTTCACCCAATGAAAAATTATGATAAATAGTGACAAAAGTCAAGCAATTTATTTTACACAGAAACGAAAACATTGTTTTATTCCTCAATGCTACGTGCTTATTAATAATTGCTTAATACAGTGGGAAGACAAAGTCAAATACTTAGGAGTGATCCTACACCCAAAATTAAAATTTAAACATCATATACCATATGTTGTTAACAAATTTTAAGTTCTGACTAGATCTTTGTACCCGTTTATCAACAGAAACTCTTCTCTCAATATTATTAACAAGAAAGTAATTCTCAAGTCTTTATTTCATGCCGTCATATTTTATGCCGCGCCGGTTTAGGCCACCAGTGCTAAATGTCATTTATGTAAATTGCAGGTCGGTCAGAATAAACTACTTAAGTTAATACAGTGACTCCATCGCTTAATCGGACAAGCTTTTTTTTTGATATATGTGTGCTCTAAACTAAAGAAAAATACTAAATATATGTTTCTTTTTATCTTTTATTTATATACTATACTATCATCTTACAAAATAATAACAAGAACAACAACATTCACCACAATAATGGCAATTTTGACAAGGAAAACAAAAATTACTCCATTTTTTGTGCTCAAAGTATAATCGGACATCAATCAAGATCAACCATTTAAATCTCGAAAACAAATAATAATATTTCGTGGCATATCCTTTGTTTTCCAGAACGGCCTGTAAACGTTTTGGAACTGATTTTACGAAGTTTAGGCAAACTTCCGGTTCTATAGAGTTCCATGCTTCCAGTAAAGCCACTTTTAACTGATCTAAAGTGTTAAATTTTTGTTTATATACTCTTTTAGTTAGTTCCTCCCAAAGATGTTCAATTACATTGAGGTCTGGGCTCTGTGCCGGTGTTGGTATAAGTTTTGGGCAGTTATGGATCAACCAAAGCTTTGCCACACCAGAGGTGTGCTTGGGATCATTGTCTTGATAAAAAGCAAAATCGTCTGCAATGCCCAATTTCTCTGCACTTTGCTTTACATTTTCCTTCAAAATGTTGAGGTAGCCAAATTTGTCCATTTTACCATCAATAAAATGAAAATTGCCTACCCCAGCCCTCGACATACCCCCCCAAACCATGACAGAGCCTCCTCCATGCTTAACAGTGGATTTTGTGTTATGGCAGTTAAATTCTGTATTTGGTTTACGCCACACATACATCTTGCCATCTGAGGCATACAAATTAAATTTGCTCTCGTTAGTAAACAGAACCTTAAAATGAATAAATACTATCAATAAAAATGTATTTAAGACGTATTTATACCAAATTACCTTACTCCAAAAATCTTCTCCTTTTAGCAAGTACTCCTTAGCAAATTTTATCCTCATGTTTTTATTTTTCGGGCTTATAAACGGCTTTTTTCTAGCAATTCTGCCATGGTAATCATATTTGTGCAATGTACGAACTGTATTAAGGCAAACGTTTTTTCCACTGCTGTTTTTTAACAATATTTTTAAATCTTTTGCAGTTTTAAAAGGATCTTGTTTAATTTCCTTCACTAAAAAGCGCTCTTCTCTTTCAGTTAAAATTTTGCCTTGACTTTCTCGGCTTTTATTTGCTAACCTACCCTCACTACGGAATCTCTTGATGATGTCTTGTACAGTTAATTTGCTTCTTCCTACCAATTCAGCAATTTCTCGCACTGTTATTTTCAAAATTCAATTTTTCTATTAATTGCCTTATTTCAACAGAAGATTGTTTTCCTTTCGGAGCCATTTTAAAAAGATTTTGTAAAGAACTAGAAATGTCTGTCAATATATGCAACTTATTACTAAATATAATAAAAAAAAAATAACTTTTGAAGAGCAATTTTGTAAACTAACGGCATTTAAAGATTTGTTGTTTTTATGTGTCCGATTATGCTTTGAGCACAAAAAGTAAAGTAAATTTTGTTTTTCTTTGAAAATTTACCGTTATTACGACACCTGTTGTTGTTTTTGTTATTATTTTGTAAGATTAGAGTATAGTATATAAATAAAAGATAAAAAGAAATATATATTTAGTATTTTTATGTAGTTAAGAAAACACACATATCAAAAAAATGCTTGTTCGATTAAGCGATGGAGTCATTGTATATAATCTTCCAAGATTATATTCTACCACCAGATTACATCAACTGTCAGAATTTAATCTAGTTGTAGATAGAATTAACAAACTTACATGTAAATTTAATAACAGATGTTCATATTCTGAATACAGTCATATTTTGGAATTAGTCTCCATTTAAGTAGGATAATTAGTTGTAAGTTTTATTTAAAAAAATATTCATATAGGTTTTTGAAAAAATTTTTCCTCCATTTCTAAAAATAAATATATGTAATTATAGTAATACAAAAGTTCAATAAAATCAAATACTATATTTAAGTAGAATAAGGTATAACAAGGCTTTTTATGCTAATGACGCAGGTGCTAGAGATTTTTTTACTCTCCCGTTAATTTATTACCCATTAATGTCAAGTACAAGTGCCATTAAAGAATGACAAAGGTCGCATGAGTGTAGTTGTGAAATGCAGGTGTGCATTGATCTTGTGTAAAGGGATTTGTGGAGAAAAAGAAAGTATGTTAATTTCTGGTTAACCCTTTGACGCGTGAATTAATTTCGGCCGTTTAAAAATTCTATATATGTTTTTTATAGCTTAAATAGGCTTCAAAGAACATGTGTAAAAAATTATGGAGACAAATTTTTATTCTAAAGTGGGTTTTGAAGATGTACATTTAATTGTAAAATCTGCTTCAATCTAAAAACCATTTCACTTTCTTCTTGAAAAAAGAAAATTTTAATTTTTTGTTTCCTGTTTCCTGATGATGCCACCCAAAGGTGTGGCGAAATATTGAAAATATAAATAAAAATAAAAAAAAATTTTATTATTTAAAGCAATAAATGATATTATATAACAAATGAAATGAAGAGTACGAGCAACTAAGGCCTTCGACTCAACAACTAAATAAATTTTTGTATTTATTTACAAGAAGAAATCCTAGCTGACTTTATGTTGCAGCACAGTGATTTGACAAAAGAAAAAAAAACATCAAAATTTTTCTTTATTTTTTAATTCTCTGTCGCCTCAAGTAGTATGAATATGGCGCTTCTAGATAGAAATGTGCAAAGGAAAAATGTGCATACCTTAACCCTTTAACGGTCGATCGGGTTAAATTCGACCCCATGATATTTTGTGTTATGAGGCGGCAGCGTGTTCGGTTTTGCTTAAAGTGAAGTCGTGGTGGATGTTATTTTTGTTGAAGTGAAGTCGTAACATTCGACCCCATGATATTTAGCGTGTTCGGTTTTGCTTAAAGTGAATTCGTGGTGGATGTTATTTTTGTTGAAGTGAAGTCGTAACATTCGACCCCATGATATTTAGCGTGTTCGGTTTTGCTTAAAGTGAAGTCGTGGTGGATGTTATTTTTGTTGAAGTGAAGTCGTAACATTCGACCCCATGATATTTAGCGTGTTCGGTTTTGCTTAAAGTGAAGTCGTGGTGGATGTTATTTTTGTTGAAGTGAAGTCGTAACATTCGACCCCATGATATTTAGCGTGTTCGGTTTTGCTTAAAGTGAAGTCGTGGTGGATGTTATTTTTGTTGAAGTGAAATCGTAACATTGAATGTTCGTCGTTTAGAGGGTTAATACAATATGAATTAAACTACATTAGGGCGGTTTACGAATGTCTGTGTTTTTTTGCTAGTATTTAATAAATAAAATTCATTTACTGCGGTATATATTAATATCCCTAATACTACACGTATTTGTTATCAGTATAAAATGTTAACCACATTATTTAAAAACAAAACATTTATTTATTTTTGGTATTCATCATCATCATATACCAACATACTTATAAAACATATGTATATTAGCAACAATTCTATATTTTTGTAGACTAAATAATTTACAATTACACATAACACTCGAATCAGTCGTAATTTGCTTCAATTTAAAACAATTTTCAAAATGAACATCATGAACTGATGAATTTACTTAGTCCAAATCTTCATATAAAGGTAAGATTTCAACTCTCATGGTCTGATGATTATACAAAGAATCAACTAAAGTTTCATTTTCAGTTCCTATTCGATTCATTGTAAATAATATTGCTATTCAACTCAAGTATTTATAATAAACTAATACATTACAATCAAGTGTAGGAGTAATTATAATGTTTTTACTATCTAACAAAAAAAATATAATAAAATAATAACAAATATTTTTTTTTTTGAATTTTTTTACTTAAATTTTTTTATTTTTTTTTTTTTTAATTTTATCTATTAGATGGAAATATTAATAATAGTTCATTTTTTAATTTTAATAACATTCGATTAAAAAAATAAAAATCAACAAATAATTTCGGCTTCCGTTTCAGTTCAGTGTCGTCGTCGTCAATGGCATTTAAGAGTCAGGTTGCTTCTTTAGTGTATCTTGAGCTAGAAAGATCACAAAAAAAAAAATAATATTTAGATTAAATAATAATAAAATAAATAAAATAACTATTTACCAAAAATTACCTGTTGCAGCTGCATGTATATTTAGCTCGTAATATTCATTGCTGCTGCTGCTACCTTTACTACCTTTGCTACCTTTTCTATCTTTAGTAAGATAGTAGGTATTACGCTGAAATTCTTCTATGGTATCGTCGTCTAGCGTTTCGTTGAATATACCAGGTAGGTATATGTATTTGGTGTTTTCCACCAAACAACGAACTTTTTTTCCATAAGGCGTCTGGACACGCTCCATTTTGGTGATTTTGTATTTATATTCAAAAAGCATCTCCTTTATGGGGAGAATGCTTTTTGTTTGGTTTTTTTTAAAAATTGTTTTTAGGTGTGCTTCCATTTTTTAACTTGACTTGTACTTAATTTGAATAGTAATTAAAGAAAAACTAGATGGAGGAGGCTTTTATATAAAATTATGAGAAGTAATTTTACAGCTTATCATTCTTTTCAATAAAATTTTAAAACAATATTTCTGATGCGGTTTGTCCGTTGTTTATAAAGTTTCTATTTGATTAAATGGTGTGAGAAAGTTTTAAAAAGTTTCTGTTGCGGTTTTTCCGTGTTGATAAAGTCTATGCTTTTAAATTATAATAAAAATTCATTATACATAATGCTTGATCCCAACTGTTATCGATAAGGGAACATTTACAGGTATCAGGTCCACAAGTTGTTTCATCGTTGGACCACACACAATTGTTATAATGATATCCAAATTTTGATTTACTTTTCTTATAAAATGCATACTCATCGAATTGAGCTTTTAATTTTTTCAAAATAATCTCATGATCATAACACAAAAGCTTTTCTTCCTTCATGAATTTATGTAAAATTTTCGAATAAAACTCGTTATTCATTATTTTCTTATTTTAACTTTTTTTTTTTTTTTAAATAAAACCTCTTATCACATTAACATCAAAGTTTATACTAACTAACTAATAGTAAATGTATTTCATCATATCAGCTAATTTATATTATTTCCATATCCAAATCATGTGTGTAATCTTGAATGTTGATTAATGTAACATCGGATCGGTACGTTGTATCATCCTCAGAAGCCACCTCAATTTCACCATTACTTAAAATTCTCTCGTATTCAACTTGACGGTATTCGAAGCATGAAATATTTAATCGACGTTTCAAGTAATTGCTGTCATATGTACAACGGATTCTCAATTTTATATTATCTTTGTATTGAAGTTGAAAATGTCTATAAAATGGAGCCGAACTTTCAATTATTCCTGCAATATTTTTTTCTTTTTTTACTAAATCTTGCCTAAATGTTTCAATAGCTTGTTCAACAGTAAAAGGTTGACTAATAGGCGGTGGGGAGTCTTCTTGTTCTTCGTTTGATTTATTTTCTGCTTTTGTTGTTAACTCGATGTTTTTATTTAAATCATTACTATACTTTAAAAGTTTGAAATTTAGTTGTATGCTCACAGTATCATTATTCGGTAATTTTATAGCAAATTCTGTATTTTTAAGTTCATTTTCACTCAAATCAATAGGTAATGAAGCTGAAAACACTTGTATGATATGGATATATGAAAAAAATATGATAAAAATATTTTTCATTTTAGTTTTTCTTTTTAATAGACGTGTTCTTAAGTTAGCGATATATTTTTAAATGAGATGATAAGAATTGTTTCTCATATTTATATACTAATTTAATAATCGTCGTATTCAACTGAGTCGCCACCAACGTTACCACCACCTTTCTTAACTTTACTATCATTAACTATTTTTTGAAGGAGAAGAGGTTTTTGTTGATTTTTATTCAATGAGTGGATATCAGTCTTACTATTATATAGTTTATTTGTATCTCTGAAAACAATAGCCTCTATTTCACTATAAACGCACGATGGTTTGTATGAGTGTACATTTATATCTTTAAAACCACCCTCATAGACTGTTCCAACTAGTGATATCATACCACCGATAACCTCAATTTTTATATGTTGATTGTGACTAAAATGAAATATTGGAATATTTGTTGACATTTCTTGTCCTCTATTAAGAGAAAAAATTTGAGTTCTTGTCCCTCCTTCTGCGGTTAGGAACACCTGCATTATAATATCCAAAACTACTGCATTTATTATTTGAAAAGTTTTCCACTGTGCATGACAAGTACAATATTTATCACCAGTTTTTAAAAATTGACCCCAATACATATTTAACAAAGTTTTTTAATTCAACTAAATCTCTCATTATAAATAACGTATATATATAACACAAACTTGGATACAATAAGATTAAAACACCAGCTGTTTATATATATTATTACATACATACATACGTATACTTTTTTAATATTTATGCTTAACCGCAATTGATAAGAAGTTATTAAAATATCTAAAAACACCTTATAGTATCAATTATTGAATACAAAGAATCAGTTTGATAATTCGTTTTACGGTGAAAAGTTAAAAGCAAAATAATGAGAGCAAGTTTAAGAAAATTGTTTCAAAATCCTAATATTATATACTTACCTTTAAAGGATATGGAAGAAAATACTGCATATGAAATCAACAAGATAGAACGAGTAGATACAAAATATGGTGAAAGTATAAGATGTCTTGTAAATAAAGAATATCATATTTATTTACCTAAACGATTTCTGATTATTACTAAAAATCAGATGGATTATCTAAACGCAAATCCACACATTTTAAAGAAAGTTAAAGAAGTGAATGGATTATATACTCTAATCATTAAAAAGAAGAAGCAATATGTATTCTACAACAACTTGTATGACAGTACTGAAGAAGAAGAAGAAGATAACGATGATGATGATGAAATAGAAGAAACATTTTAAACAGAAACCTTTTAAAATTAAAATCATATATATATATATATATATATATACTCTGCATACATTAAAATTTCTTTCACATTTGATTAAATAGAAGCTTTATAAAAAAATAAAACGGAAAAACCGCAACAGAAACTTTTTAAAACTTTCTCACGCCATTTAATCAAATAGAAACATTTTAAACAACGGTTACTAAACAATGTCGGAGGAGAGAATTTTAGTTGTAGACGTACAAGGTTTTTATCTAAACAATAAATTCATTGTAAAAGAACTGAGTATTTCAATTGACGACTCACAAGTTCAAACATTTATTATTAAACCACCTTTTCCATATTCATCGTTGACAACAAAAGAAAAAGCTTTAATTGACTGGCTTTATAATCATCATCATGGATTAAAATGGAAAGATGGTGATTCAACCTTATCAAATATTATGAACTATTATATTACACATGTTAAAGACAACAATTTTATTTATTATGTTAAAGGATTAGAAAAAATTAAGTGGATTCAAAATATTTTTAAAGATGAAATTAATTTTTATAACCTAGATGATCTAAATTGTCCAAATTTGAAAACATTATATAAAAATGATAAATCTATAAATGTTTGTTCTTATCATAGGAAATATTGTATATGTGCTGAAAAAAATGTAATACTCTTAAGAAAGTTTATTAAATCAAATATTAATAAAGAAAACATAAAATTATAAAAAAAAGGAAATTTTTGATTATTATTATTTAACACTTAAATCGACTAAAATAAACATCAATCATCAGTTCATTCTGAATACTTGTAATGTCAATAACGATCTCTTTAACCGGAAACACTTCAACTTTGGTTGGAGAATATTTTCCTCCAATTGAGCTGTCTACAAATTATGTTTGTGGACTTATTGATTTTGTAGCATTCAATTCCATACCCAATGTAGATGTTTACAACAATTTGTTTCATATAGGAAATCATGTTATTACTATTCCAGTTGGTTCATACGAACTTGAAGATATTGATTTTTTCCTAAACTCAAGCTTAAGAGATATCGATGAATCAATTAACCTAATAATTGAAGCTAATAATAACACACTTAAAACTGAAATAACCTCATCTATGGATATAGATTTTTCACAACCAAACAGTATAGGAAAGTTACTTGGATTTAGTAAAAGAAAACTAGAAGTAAATTCAACTAACTATTATAATACTAATCAAAATCTTAAAAATGATAAATCTTTCGAAGTGATGATTGTAGATGTTAATTCATTGAATACTAGAAAGTTATTTGAATCTGATTTACCTACACATATTACGAATGTTAATACAATACGCATTGAAAGCAACTTAACAACCGGTTCATTTATTAATAATACTTCGAATCATACTATTCATGAATTTCCTCTTGATGTTCCTCCAGGATATAAAATAAACGAAAAACCTCGAAATGTTATTTATTTACCCGTCAAGTGTCAACAAATAAACAACATAACGATTAGAATCTTAAATCAAGACGGTGAACTTATAAATTTTAGAGGAGAAAAAATCACTCTTAGACTCCACTTCAAACCAGAATAATGATCATTTACAATAAAAACATAGTGCAGAGAGGATTTCCATTCACAACCGCACCAACTCACATTCGAGAAAGTATAAAAAATAAAAAACTGTTGTCCTCATCTAATACAGAATACTTAAAATCGTTGGGATTTAATCTTCAACAATGAATGAAATACTAAATGTTCTTCAAAAACCTATGTATGATGAGAGTATTGTAAAAAGGGAATATCATAGTTACTCTCCATATCTAAAATCTTTTAACAACAACGATGAGATTCGTATACCAATTCAAAATCAGGATCTCTTCGTCTTACCAAGTGAGAGTATGATTTACATTCATGGTTTTATAGTAAAGAAGGAAGCAACCAAAGAGGTTCCAGCTATAGATGTGAAATTAAAAAACAACTTTGCTTCATATTTGTTTGATGAAATTCGTTACGAAATTAATGGTTTTGAAGTTGATCGTACACGTAAACTTGGAATTTCATCCACCATGAAAAATTTCGTATCGTTGAATAAGGCTGAAAGTGATGTATTAAAAAACGCTGGTTGGTCTCTTACTGAAACTTACGCTTTAGTAAAAGGTCATTTTAGTTGTTGCATACCTCTGAAAATGTTGCTGGGTTTTGCTGAAGATTATAACAAAATACTATTAAATTCGAAACATGAGCTTATCCTTCAACGTTCTACATCCGATGAGAGATCATATTATTCTACAAATGCAACTGATCAGTTGAAATTAACAATTCTGGATATAACATGGAAAATGCCACACATTCAACTATCGGACTTTGCAAAATTGGAAATGTTTAAGATAATCAACAGCAAACATTCTATACCAATTGCGTTTAGAAGTTGGGACTGTCATGTAAATCCTGTTTTGCCCAAGAGTACAAAGGTTTTATGGAATGTAAAGCTTTCTCCACAAAACGAAAGACCACGATTTCTTATAATTGGTTTACAAAAACAGAAAATTAAAGAAGAAGGAAATATATTTGATCATTGCAATATCTCTAATTTAAAAGTTTATCTAAACTCAGAGTCATATCCATATGATGATTTAAATAATCGTTTCGAAATGGGTCAGTATTCTGTTCTATATAATATGTATGCAAAATTTCAACAAAGCTTTTACATGCGAGAACCTGAACCATTATTAAATGTTGATGAATATAAGACTTATGCACCGCTTATTGTTGTTGATGTTTCACATCAAAATGAGGCTGTTAAAATAGGACCTATTGATGTACGAATTGAATTTGATACTGAAGCAAACAAACTAATTCCAGATAATACATCAGCATACTGTTTAGTTATTCATGATCGTTTAATCGAATACTCACCTCTAACAAGCGAAATTAGAAAACTTATTTAATTATATTTATTTTAAATTTTTTTTTTAATAAATGAAATAATATGTTTATTTATAAATAAAACAAATTCTTAATCAATGTATTTTATTAAAACAATTATAGTTTCTTTTTAGTTTAGTTTCGAAAACAAAAACTTTAAACATAAATGACCGCAATTTATTGTATTAAAATTTTGATATCTATCATAATTATAACTTATGTTTTTTCCTAAATATTTTATTAATTGTTTCGGTGGTTGCAAGTTACCAAAGCTATCAAAATATTCAATTTGATTGTTGTTTTTCCAGTACGCTACCCAATGTGTGCCCGATCCCTTTGAAGTATCCAGATTAATTATTCCACATTCTTTTTTAAATGATGTACTTGGAAGAGTGTTGCACATAAACACACCTCTAAAATTTGGAATATGTTTTGCATATTTTCTCAAGTCTACATCAGAAAGGGCTCTTTTAGGTAGCTTCATTAAAAATTTTGTTGATAAGGCTTTAAATATAATCCAAAACCTTTTTTATATGGTTTTAAGAACATGCCTTTTCCCATCGCAATGGCTTCCATTGTATTATTGTGTCGTTTTGCTTCAGTCAGCTGTTCCTTTCCATTTTTAACTGCATTGATTGCTTTTGTAATACCAGATACACCACCAGCTAAACCACCAAGTGCACCCAGTGCAGCAAATATAGGGGCAAGTGGAAGAAAACCTCCAGATTTTGGTAGCGGTATTATTCGAGGTGTTTTTATTAACGATTTTTTCTTCCCCTTGAAAATATTGTTTACAACTTTTCGTGAAATCTTTATAGCATCTTTCAAGTTTTCACTTTTCTTTATATTCTTTCTTGCACTTTTCAATGCATGTGTAAATAGTTTGTGGGTATTTACTGGAGACGACTTTTTAGTTTTACTAATAACGTTACCCATACCGAATTTTGTTTTTGCTTTCATTGCAGTAGCAACAAACCAAGCGTTTGATTTTTCACCCAAACTACTATCGCTTGCTTTGACCCTTTGCCAAGCCTTTTCCGTTAAAATTCTATCAGCAATATGTCTTTTCTCTAAATCTTTATTGTTTGAGTATGCTACATCGTGCTCTCTGCAAGCAGTATCCAATGGATTGATTCCTTGATCACCTCTAGCTAAACGTTTCTTTAATTTTGTACCAGGTCCGCAAAATTGATAGCCGGGTAGATGAAGTTCAATGGGTAGTTTATTAATTATTTTATTTAGAAAACCTTTACCAATGAAGGATGGATGGCGACTGAATAACTTTTTATAAATGATAGTCATATCTATTAATACTTTATCGATTTAAGATTGAAATTAAATTGATTGAAAACAAATAAAAGAGACTGGTTTATATATTATGTTATCATTAGATTTCAGAATGCGTTTTTTTAAACAACATAAAAGGATTGATGTAAAGAATATCGAATCAAAGTTCGATTCGTCATCAAATAAAATTCGTCATAGTTCATTACTACCGAATTCTATTCGAGCTCTTATTGTGGGTCCATCAAATTGCGGAAAAACAAATGTTATGATCAGTCTTATTGAAAGTCCTCATGGATTGAAATTTAAAAATATTTACTTATATTCAAAGTCAACACAACAACCGAAATATAAGTACTTAGAAAGTCTAATTAAACCCATTAAGGAGATAAATTTTTCATCATTTTCTAATAATGATGATGTTCTATCCCCAGACGAAGTTAAACCGAATTCAATATTTATATTCGATGATATAGCTTGTGAGAAACAAAATCATGTACGTTCTTACTTCTGTATGGGCCGCCATAAAGACATTGATAGTTTTTATTTATGTCAAACTTATACACGTATACCAAAACACTTGATTCGCGATAATGCAAATATGATTATAATTTTTAAACAGGATGTAATGAATATTAAGCATATTTACAATGATCATGTTGGTTCTGATATGACTTTAAAAACATTTTATAAGTTATGTACCGAGTGTTGGAAAGAAAAATATGGTTTTCTAGTTATTAACAAAGATGATTCTATGAATAATGGTCGATATAGAAAAGGTTTCGATATATTTATAAATCTATAAAAGAAATATTACAGATATTTTAAAATCAGTACAAGATTTATTATTAAACTAATAACTTCTCAACTATAATCTGACGCTAGCTATTAAATTGCTAACTGTTAAACTGATCTGTTTGATTTGTTTCTATTTCAATATATCAATATGAATACAAATCTAGTTAATAATCTTATTAAAACTCGAAATATTTTGAAAAAGAAATATAAAAATATTTTGCTTGGAGAAATCGCAAATGATGAGATGTTAGAAAAAACATTTAAACCAATATCAAAACCATTAAAAGAAATAGTTCAATCAACAAATAATAATAATATAAAACATGAAAAGTATCCGGATAACTCTTTTAAACATGATCTTGAGAATAATAAAGTTGCCTTCAGTACCCCATATAAAAAGAGTAAGCTTGATTATAATACGTTTTCTCCAAGCTTTGATAACAAGAAAATCGAAAAAAGTTCGAACACGTTTAAATCATTTGATGATGATGAAAATAATGTTGATGACTATGATGATGATAATGTTGATAATAATGATAATAATAGTGTTGATAATGTTGATGATGATGATGAAAACACCATTGCAATACAACCCGATCAAAGTATTCAATATGATTTATCGAAAGTTGATTTAAATATATATGACAAAACCTATGGACCTCGTAAAGATAAAAAAAATCAAATATGGAGACTGGGTAATGAACCCATTACTTTCAATTCAACCAATATTACTGTAGGTAATTCAAAATGGCCCTTCACATCAGGTTTATATCAATTGTTAGTCTATAAAGAACCAATCAGTTATAATAAAACAGATTTAAATAATTATAAACAAATATTGGAGATGACTAATGTTTATAAGCGAAATAACAGCATAAATGGTCAAATTAAAGGAAATCGTTCAACTAAATATACAAAGATTATTAAAAACCTATTTAAACAACAGAAAATTCATAAGGGAAAAGGTTTAATGAAGTTGAATAGAAAAAAGACCAATTATGTTTATTGGGATGATCCTAACGAATTGGTTGATAGATTGCGTCTATTGATTTCATCCACAACAGCTGGTCACTCAAATCATAATAATGAAATTGTATCAATTATTGAGGAATTGAGAGAAGCAAAGATTATTATATAAATAGACTTAAAAATATTTAACAATTATTATTCATAAAATGCCTATCGATAAGTTTGGACATTATATTGAACAATCTGCAAGATATCAAAATCCACATTTCAAGATTCATTTAGATAGTGATCGTAATTTCAACTTTAACTTGCGGAGAATAAAAAATATTGCTAATCCTGTATTGGAAAATGATGCTGTGAACAAAATTTTTATGAAAAGTTATTTTAATGAAATAAAGAAACAACTGGATGCAATGTGTATGGAGAGAATTAAGGAAACGGAGAATCGTTTTAACGAAATAATACAACAACAAAACGTGTTGTGTACAGAAAAATTTGTAAATTTAGAAACAAGTTTAAGTAAACTAATACACGATCAAAGTATCTTACAAAATAATCTCGATCAATCACTAAAAGAAATGAGATCATTATTTAATTATAAAATTGATTCAGTTGAAGAACATCTTAAGCTCATTACAAAACATTTAAACATTGAAATATAAATCGTTTTGATTTAAATCCTACGTCAACAGCATTTAAATTGATGTAATCTAAGATAGATGTTAGAAATGGAGCGACAAGAAGTGGTTCAGGAGCTTCATAAACAAGCACGCAGAAATTTCATTCGACGTCGAGTGGTACACAAGGGAATTGATGATCTTTGGCAAGCAGATCTTGTTGAAATGGGTGCTTACTCAAAATATAACAAAGGCTATAGATTTATTTTAACAGTTATAGATACATTTTCAAAGTTTGCTTGGGCTGTACCCGTAAAATCGAAAGGTAGTGAAGATATTACCAATGCTATGAAATCTATTTTTTCGTTAAAGAGAATTCCGAAAAACTTAAGAAATTAAAAATGGTAAAGAGTTCTATAATAAAATATTTCAAAACCTGATGAAAAAACATAATATCAATCACTATTCAACATATAGTATCATGAAAGCGTCTATTGTAGAACGATTTAATAGAACTCTAAAAGGAATGATGTGGAAAAAGTTTAGTCTACAAGGAAATTATCAATGGATACATATATTGAGGGATTTAATTAATGAATATAATAATAAAAAACATAGAACAATTGGAATGAAGCCAAATGCTGTTAACATAAAAAATGAAAGTTCTATATTAAAACAAGCCTATAATCATCCCAAAATATATAAATTTGGTAAACTAAAAGTTGGAGATCACGTTCGAATCAGCAAATATAAACATATTTTTGCAAAAGGATATACTCCAAACTGGACAACTGAAATTTTTAAAATTCGTACTTTACAGAACACAAATCCCATTACTTATTTATTAGAAGACTATCAAAGGAATCCGATTGTTGGTGGATTCTATGAACATGAACTATTAAAGACACATTTTCCAAATACATACTTGATTGAAAATGTTATTAAAGCTAAGGGGCACCAGGCGTACGTAAAATGGTTGGGATTTTCCAATCAACATAATTCTTGGATCAATAAAGATGAACTTCAATAATATTATAAATACTTCAATATGAGACTTATTTTTATTATATTATAAAATTCTCCAAAAAAAAAAAAAAAAAAAAATAAAATAATATATAAAAAAGTTTTGTTTTGATTTTTTTTTATTTCTAAACGATTAAATTTTATATCAACTTAGTTGAGTAAGGTTAAGAACAAGCACGATTAAATTTTATTCACACAAAAACAAATTGTGGTTACTTGTGTTTAAAATTCCTATTCAATAGATAACTATAGTTTAAAATAAAAACAAACTAAAATATTTTATTGATATTCTTTATTTATTTATTTATTGTTTATATATATTCATTTATAATCTAAAATCACTTAATACTATTGTACAATATTATCACTTGAAGATGATGTTAATACATTTTCATTGGGATATGATGATGATGATGATGATGATGATGGTTGTTGACTATTTATTGCATAATGTCCCCATGCATATGTATTAATACTATTATCTCTAATAAATCGCTTATCATCTAAATAACTTAATGCTAATTTACTAATGTGTTGAGTATATATTTCATGAATCTTTGATCTAAATACATACATAGAATCATAGTACATTTTTTTTTCAAATAAACATTTTCTAAAGTCATTAATCGTTAGTCTATTGGTTACGCATTTTTTAACTCCTTTAATTTTTTTAATTTCTTTTTCCTCTTCATCAATTTTAATTGAATACATTTTAGCGCGTAAACCAATGAACTCTTTAATTATTTTACCATTACATTCATCCTTCATCATTCCTAAAACCTTTTTGTTTAACAAGGGTATATTAAAAACATTATCTTTCGGATAAGCAGACGTATCAAACTGTAAGATGATATCATCTAGAATATCCTTATATAGATCATATGTCTTAATATCGTAAACAAAGGAATCAGTATCCATATAATTTAGATAAATATTTTCCTGATATTTAGGTTTCATGTATTCATAATGAAAATTATACATTTTCAACTTAGATAATTCTAGAACAGAAAACCCAATATAAATTGGTTTATTATATTCCGTTCGCACTCGACTCATTTCAATTACAATCATTTCTTCTTGAATCTTAAGTAAACTATGGAAATTTGGCTTAGCTATAAGAGCTCTAGCTCCCAACCTCTTACCTCTACTCTCCCATGAACAAACTATTTTAACATCTTTTCTCTTATCTACATTTTCCATTGTTTTACCGTATACCGCATTATTTAAAAGTTTAAAAAAATTTTTTTCAAATTCATTTTCGGCATTGGTTCTATGATCATTATTTAAATCAATATACCTTTTCAACCAATCCGACTGATTGAATTTAAGAATTCTATGAATTTTCTTTAGAATAAGACCATGTTTAATACATTGTTTAAGATTTCTATAGTGTATTACATATTTTGTTTTATTATTTAAATCCGTTATTAATTTAGACTGTTTCATATGTTCATTTTTTTTATTTTCTGCACAAAATGGGAAATCATTGTGATGATCGTGTATGGTGGATGGATATTCTAAATCCACTTCCAATATATACCCTAATGGTGAATCATCTTCCACAGCATTAAAATTAAAATTTTCAATGTTTTCAACCCATTCAAAATTTTTATAAGGAAGGTACTGTGACATGGCATAACCGTATAAATTGTTTACATCTAAATAAATAAGATAATTCGATTCTTTAGTAGAATCATAATCACTTACATATTTATTGTTAGCTACAGAATGTCGTTTACAACATTGAACAATTCCTCCCCTAATACCACGTGTAACAAAATTATACATGTTAATGTCAGTTAATAGTTCTAACTCTATTTTTGTTTTTTTCAACATTGCATCCCAAGATAATCCAGGAACAGTATAATATTGACATGGATCTAAATTATAAATGTTTATGCAAACTTTACGGAAATTTTCAAAAACATCACATAGTAATAAAACATCTACTTTCAAGTATAATAGTAAATAGTCCAAGAGAGTCGTACATCTAAATGTATTCCATACCTTTTCAGCATGTTTATAATTATCTTCACTACACGCTTCATCAGTTAGTTTATTAAAGAAGAGAGAACGAGGTGGTAATTGTGTTTCCATGAGACGATTCTTTGAATCCAAATAATCATAGGGAAAGACACCTTTACGTTTCATTAAATCGAATTCATTATCATTTAAACAAACCGATTTTACAGTTTTCAAATCATCATCAGACAAGAAACCTGCAAGTTGATCTAAACTTGATGCCATAAAACGATATGAATCGAGAAAACGTAGCTCAATAGTATCTTTTTCACTCACCCTAATTCTCTTCGATACGGATACATATAATTCCTTATTTAAAGGAATGATTTTTATATCACCTGCTACTGATGAAAGTTCTCTTATAAATAAATGACAATCATATGCCGAAAGGTTGTGAAAAAATATAGGGATAAAATTTCCAATTTGATACTCTAAGTTACATATATTATGTGCAGGACCTCTATAATCACCTGTTAAATGACAATGGTCAGTTACTTTATCTCCAATAGATATGATTTCACCGCATATATGACAATTCATATCTTCATCTTGTCTTTTTTGTTGTTCAAACGTTAAAGGTTTCATTGGTATTACTACACTCAAATAGTTACTATAAATATATAATGCGTCCTCGACTAAACTTTTAAAAAAATGTGTTGATGCATTTTCACCACTATAAATTCTATGTATATCTAAACTAGAATTATAGGAACATTTAATATAATAACTAAATGCAAATGGAATATGCTTTTGTACTGAATTAATATTAGCTGAGTTTTGAATATCAACTGATTCCAGAATACATTCGAAATCTGCATAAACTACAAACGGAACATTTAATTGGTTTTTATGATTCTTAAATCTAAGTATAGAATTTTTATCGGTTGGCATTATAGTTACAATTTTGTTGCATTCCACCTCCTTATGTTTCTTTAAAGATGATTCTTGGTAAAAGTGTATGAGGCATGTATTACAAATATACACCTTATGTTGATGTTTTGTAACTTTACTTCTTAATAATCTATAATTAAAGAAATATAAAAGGAAACATAATTAGTTTAATTTCACTTTGAGTATAAATTTAAATAACACTAAACATACCTTGATATATTTTTTATCCAGACATAATGGAATCGTTCTTCATCTTCCATCAATAATAAATTTATATGTTTACTTTTTTCTTCTTTAGAGAAATAATATGGTCCCACAACATTATAAACTTCTAAATACGTATCTTTTTCAAGTATAGACGTTTTCTTCTTCTTTTCAAAAGATCTTTCCAGACCAAAGACATTTATGCTCATTCCCGGGTTGTTGTCTTCAAACTGCTGTATTTTGTTGACAGATAGTGGGAAATTTAAATTTTTAAAATTTAATATTATATTATTTTCCAGGACTATAATATCATCTTGAATGTTGGTTATGTTATACGAAGAACAAATTACGCTATTATTTTCTATTGGATATAGCGCTGATATTATAGCCCACTTAAAACAGTATACGTCATTGTTTTGTACATTAACACAAGCTTTTTTCTTTGATATGTATGTTGGTAAAGAAATATACTGCGAACCTTTTATACATGCATATTTATTAATATTAACATCAAGGTAATTAATTTTTGTTAACGCAAAACCACTATCACGTTCTTGGAACTCATCCATTTTTTGCATAATTATTTCCAATTTATTTGCATAAAATCTTTCAATATCATTCATATGGTTAGTTAAAGACAAAATATGCATTTTTGTTTGATGTAGTATTACAGTAATTATGGGTTCTTCATCGTCTTTCATCTTTATATATTCACACAGTAATTCGAAATTGAATTTTAAGCTTGTATGTTTTTGTAGATGATCTTTCAAAACACATGCTACATTATCCTTTATGTTATTGAAAAACAATTTAGGATTTAGATTATCCATATTGTTGTTTTTAAACCGAAATGTAGTAATACGGTTTTTGAAACAAGCATCTAAACACTTTATATTATTGATTTCATCAACAATTTTTAAACAATTATCTTTATGTTTGTTTGTGCGTTGATGATATATCCACTGTTTCCTTACTACATCTTCTTTACAATCCTTACAGTGTATAATTTCTCTCTTTTGATTATTTTGATGCTCTATTAAGTGGGTATGTTTAAGATAATCTTGCTTACTTGAAAAATTAATGTTGCAAGTCGTACACCTTAATGAACCTTGATGATGATGCATCCTGATATGTCTCTTTAATGAAAAGTTGCGGCTGTACACTTTTCCACAAATATCACAAATAAATTTGCCACCCATTTTAATTTGATTTATTTTATTATTTTTTTTTTTTTGAATAAATAACTAAAAGTATAATCACACCTTAGAGTTTAGCACAACAATGAATATATTTTATTAATTTGATTTCATTTTATTATAAATGTTAACCACTTAATTAAATAATGTGGTTAACATTTTATACTGATAACAAATACGTGTAGTATTAGGGATATTAATATATACCGCAGTAAATGAATTTTATTTATTAAATACTAGCAAAAAAACACAGACATTCGTAAACCGCCCTAATGTAGTTTAATTCATATTGTATTAACCCTCTAAACGACGAACATTCAATGTTACGATTTCACTTCAACAAAAATAACATCCACCACGACTTCACTTTAAGCAAAACCGAACACGCTAAATATCATGGGGTCGAATGTTACGACTTCACTTCAACAAAAATAACATCCACCACGACTTCACTTTAAGCAAAACCGAACACGCTAAATATCATGGGGTCGAATGTTACGACTTCACTTCAACAAAAATAACATCCACCACGACTTCACTTTAAGCAAAACCGAACACGCTAAATATCATGGGGTCGAATGTTACGACTTCACTTCAACAAAAATAACATCCACCACGACTTCACTTTAAGCAAAACCGAACACGCTAAATATCATGGGGTCGAATGTTACGACTTCACTTCAACAAAAATAACATCCACCACGACTTCACTTTAAGCAAAACCGAACACGCTGCCGCCTCATAACACAAAATATCATGGGGTCGAATTTAACCCGATCGACCGTTAAAGGGTTAAGGTATGCACATTTTTCCTTTGCACATTTCTATCTAGAAGCGCCATATTCATACTACTACCTCAATATTTGCATTTTTATTTTTATTAGTGTTACTTCATTAAACTAGCCGAATATAGCACTCATACTTGTTTATTATTACAAATGAAATACGTTTATTTTTGGTTTTTATTGTCTACAATATACATAATGAAATAAATGTTAATTTAATTTAAACTCTGACTTATGCCGGGAGCACTCCTAGGACGAACGACGAATTTTTCGTTGCGAATATTCGCCGTCAGAAATAAAACACATTGGTGCATATGAAAATTAACACAACACCGCCGTCGATGAAATTCGTCGTGCGTGACGAACTCTACGATAGATTTATTTCTATTTCTTACGCTACAAACGACGAACAAATTAGTTCAGGGTTGTTGTTTCTGTTTTTAATTTTCAAATATATTAGTAAATAAAATTTTGTGAGGAGATCTTTTAGAACCTTGGTTATATATAATATTTTTTTTCGTAGAAAAATAGAGATATAAATGTAAAATCAGTGAATTTTACCGGTATAATTTTGCTTAAACAGTTGTCAACACATTTAATTCTTGTAGATAGAAAATTTTTAACACTACACACATACTTTGAAAACATGTTTTTCCAAATTTGAATGTAAAAAAAATTAGATGCCACACCGAAGATGTAGTGGGCAATTCTACTAAGTAACTCATTTTTTCGAATTAAATTGTCATGGCGAAAGTATACGAAGAATAATTGTAAAAATTTCAGAGGAATGTATTAAGATGTGTATAAAACTACAATTCATTATTGTGTGGGTAACAATTTACATCTGCTCTCAGTACTTTGTATTATGCTGTTTTCAGTATTTTTTATTTTAGTAGACGAGCAACTTCGATTTATTAATGCTGTCATACAGTACTGTTCTTATTGTTTCTGAGAAATACTTCAATATATTTTTAATTTTAAAGACAATCCAAACAAAATAGACGTGATCCTTAAAAGTATTATTTTACACTTCCAATAGCCTCTTAAAAATCGCTATAGTGACATCACTGAAACACATTAAAATCATATTTTTATAATATAGCTGCTGCCTTCAAAATAGTTATGTAGCTGCGTACAAGGCGACAACTGTTGCTAGCGTTATTTTGCTGCGAAGAATGTATTTACAGTATTAATAGAAATTTATTAATATCTGAAAAATATATTGCTCTTTAAAAAAAATTATTACTACTTTAAAGAAACTTATTACTCTTTAAAAAAATTTCTTATGAAAAAAATGCGTTATTGAAAAATAACTTTGATAAAAACCACTTGATAAAAAACCACAAACGCTTGATTTCAGAATTACATTGCAATCATTTTTAATCATTATAAAGTAATGCTGATGCTAAAATGTTCAGCATACCCGTTATTTTTAACATTTCAGCATCATAATTAACATTATAAGGAACATAACAATAAGGCATGAATCAAATAATTAGATTACGCAAAGACTCTCTCTTTCTCTGTTGATGACGTAATACAAATAAGTCTTTGTGTCAAAATGCAGCGATGTTAACTTAGTGCATTCGGCACTGTTTTTAGTGCTTTTTGATGGTAACGAAAAAGCACTAAAATTATGCTTTTACAAATTTTAATTGGTACTTTTAGTAAAACAAAGAAAAATCTTTTTTTTATTTATTTTTTAATTAGTAAATAAGTAATTTAAAAAAAGAATTCTAAATGCATATTTATATTATACAATTCTTTTGGAATATTTACGTTTTCGCTTGGATTTGTCATCTGCAATTATTTGGTTGGAAAAAAAGTGTTTTTGCCTTAACGTCTACATTTATTAAATTTGACTCATGTAAATGGTTTTTTTTATGTAATAGTAGAGATCATTTAATTTTCCCCATTCAAATTTTTTTCATCTAAACGACAAAATATTAACCATTCTTTTCTTTTTTTTTGCTTTTGGGAAATAAAAAAACTTAAGCTTGAGTTTTTTATTTAGTATTTCCACAATTATACACAGCACGTTTCATTTTTACACTTTTACTTCATATTGATTTTTGGATATTTTTTTCTTTTAGCATTGTCCGATTATGCGTTGAACGCAACTTAATTGCTTTTTTAAGTTTTGTTTAAATTTATGGTCAAAATAGATTTTTTTTTTTTGTATTATTCCGAGAAATAAGTATATGAAGTGCAAGTAAATGAAGAAAAACCACAATTTATCAAAGTTTTTATTTAGGTTTGGGCGTATTATTTACACGATATAAACTTCTGTCTTATGCGGTAGATTCACTGTGTATCTAACTATTACACAAACTCAATTTTATGTTATCGCGAATCTATTTCAATTAGATTCATTTCATTGCAATTATGATGCACGACCTCATAATTTGGCACATTGAAATGGGTGCACTATTATGTAATGCAGCGCAAACGTTGCAAAATTCTGCAACTTTTTCTGCAGTATACCGACATCTTTCAAAATGCCAATTGTCCTTTCCACCGCGCCTCCATGGAGTTTTCTTGCGGATTTCGGTAGAGTGTTAGCAGCCAAGGTTCACATGGATATCCGGCATCACCTACAACAATAACTTTTTAGTTGTAAATTTCTATATATTTAAGTAAGGTTTTCTCTTACCAAAAAGCCAAAAGTTTCTCAAATTGTTGTTGCATGCTTCCTTCAGCATACAACAGAATCGTTGTATGTTGTATGACTCTTTCCATACAACAGAATCGTGGACTGGTCCCCCATATTTGAAGTTAAAGGACAAAATTATGCATTTATGGTCACATACCTTTAAGAGTAAATATATATATATGTACATATATTTAAACTATTCTAAATAGATAAATACATACATAGTATGTAAGTTAACTTCTGCGGTTCAACTAGCGATTACTTACAATCATTGAATTGAGACTGTGAAATCCCTTCCAATTGAAAACGTATGCCCATTTGCAAACCAAAGTAACTTCCATCTACGCACCCTTCAACTGCAAAAAGTATATATGTATGTATCTATGATTAAATAATTATTAAAATTAATATGCAGTTTTAAATTATCTCCAGGAATTTAAAATGCATTTTAATGCATATATGTACATACTCATGTATATACTTACTCATTGTTTGGCAAACTTAAGGGATCAGCACTATTTCTTATCTTTTTCTTGTAAGGTAGACATTAACTACCTCCTCGCCAGAATCAGAAGAAGATGAATAAAAAAAATAAAACAGGATACATGTTATATATATATTTTCCACTACTTTTAATTATAACTTAGCACAAATGAAATATAGTGTTTTTTCTTTGTATGCACATATGGTGAATTTTTACAATCCCTTTCAACACTGAAATATCATTAGAAAATTGCGCATTATCGAACTTTAACTCGATTCGAATTCACTTTCGATCACGAATGCCAGAATTAGCCCTCTGTTTTTTGTGACAAGCTACTAGTGCACTCTACACATTGCTCAGTAATATTTTGTTATTTTTTAGTTGCTCTGTTTTTGCAAAATAGTATTGAGAAGACTTACTTATTACGTCGAAAAACAACTCAGAGGGTGCACATAAACTTAGAATGGCTGTACCTTTCTGATGGATATGTTAGAATTTGTTAAGGTTTAATTATATCTATTATTGTAAATTAATGGTAAGATAATCGTTGCGCTATGTAACCAATAGAATATCGACTTGAAGTAGGTTTAATAAGCAAATTCCTGAACTTAAGACGGTCGGCACTTTCGTAAAATAATTCTTCTTTCCTTATATATAATCGCTACATGTATCATAGGGTTAAAAGCGCTAACTTGTATAGTGTCATTATCTTCCGAAATATATTGAACCTCCAGTGGCAAAAATATTGTATCGTCTGTTGCACAATTTGTTAAAGTGCTAAATTGATTTATTTTTAAACATAATAGTTTAGCCATTGCGATATTGAATTCAAGGGCAGAAAAGTTTTTAAAATGACCACCTTTAGGGCGCACATATGAAAATATATTTTCTAATGGATCCTGATTGAACAGGCTAGTTAAAATGGAAATTAACTTAGAACTTTCCTGTAGCATTTCATTAGCTAAGGATAATATACCCCTGGTTGTTTGTATAAGACCGCTGATGCAAAGTATTTTATTATTGATATACTCCATTTGTTTCATGTATATAATCAGCTCCTGAAGTACTATCCTGAAGTACAGGCTGTCTTAATATACTCTCTATCCCTTATTTGAAGATCTAAATATGAAAGTTTGGATTCAGATTTTTTCTCAACGGTAGATCTCATGTTGGGGTGCAAATTATTTAACGTTTCCAAAGTAAAATATCATTTCAGATATGATACTACCACGTATTTTGAAATTATTTTTGTTTCATTATTTAATTTTTGCATATAAGCATCATTTACCTTTTTATGTCTGCAACTATTGGTGACGCTGCACATAGGAGTATTTTGCAAATCTAGCCGGACATAAGGCCAAAAATTAATTTTGTGAAATGTAAAAATTTAAGTACGCAACTTAGTGAATTTTTAAGGATTTTGCTTGAGATTTGTCGTTTGAGGACACTGTTAAAGTCAGAAAAGTTGAATATATCGCGTACGTTTTTAATAACTTTATACGATTTTCAGAGGCTTGGAATATATTTTTTTGTGCCTAAATGTAATGATTCTTTTTTCTGTGAAAGCCTATATTAGCAGCTACTTAAATTAATTAAAAATAATTTTTAATTAATGAAATTTAAAAATAATTTTATGATAAAAAATTTCAATCGAAATTTAAAAGAGATTTTTTGTTAAATTTTTTGTCAAAAAAAGTGAAAAGGTTTTTAAGAGTGATCTCTATCGCGATCCTAAAAGTGTTATAAATCACTGCAAAACTTACAATCTCTACTTTTACTTTGTAGAAAAAAATCGTTGTGCGTTTTTGCGCCTAACCGTTTATTTACAAGTATAAGACCTACAAAAAAGGATGTACCTTTCTTTTATGCTTTCACCTGTACTTAACGCTGTAGGGGAATATAGATTCGGAAGAGGTCTTTGAATAATCAGATGGACTATGGCACTCATCATCATCTTAGTGCAAAGAAAAAATTGTTTTAAATAAATTAGTTATAATTTTAAATAAAATTTACTGTTACAATCATAAATAAGTTATTAAGATGAATAAATTAATTTATTTCAACTAAATAAAATACTATAAAGTAACAAATTACAAAATGTCTTTTTATACCCTTCACCACAAAAAGTGGAAAAGCGTATAAAAGTTTTCATTCTGTGTGTAATTTCTACAATATCCATTTCTGACCCCATCAAGTATATATATTCCGACTTCTTGTGAATAGTGAAATCGATTGCGCGATGTCAGTATGTCCGTCCATGTTAAAAAAAATATGTCAATCGATCATAAAAAGGTGCAATTGGAAATCAGCATGATCGGTCCACGTCCTTCGAGGCAGCAGGCAATAAATACACCACGCATACCTCTAATTTTTCATGTCATTTGGAACAGTAAAGTAACTCCAATCAAAAAATAAATAAATAACAGTAACGGGGCTCTGAAATTTTAAAATGTTTTACAATATCAATATGGGTATCATTTTAAAGCTTTT
The DNA here is from genome assembly GCA_916610165.2 of Gymnosoma rotundatum. Classification (NCBI taxonomy): domain Eukaryota; kingdom Metazoa; phylum Arthropoda; class Insecta; order Diptera; family Tachinidae; genus Gymnosoma; species Gymnosoma rotundatum. The sequence continues at coordinate 86,769,988 of OU744338.1, read as the reverse complement.
GAAGAGATCTTTATGAAAATACTAAAAATTTTTTTTTAATGTTTAACCCATTAAGAGCCTATGTCATTTTATGTAAAATTATATGTATGCAGTAACAAATTTTATTTTTATTTTTTTAATTCCCTGTCCCCCAAAATTCGCTTTTTTGATTGGAGTTACTTCCCTAACGCTAGATTTACTTAGATGTTGAAGGTTATATAAGATTCGGCATAGCCGAATATAGCATTCTTACTTGCTAATAAAATTCTTGGGAGGCGGGAATTGGTTAGGCATTGGAAAGCTTTAAAATGAATGTTTTTGGGCGTATGTAATCCATTTCATTTACTAATTTGATTCTTTTTCCAAATAATATTTTCGTTCACTGCATACAAAAAGGGGCGGTGCTAAAAAGGCATTTTAAAATCTTTTAAGCCCAACTTAAAGTTTTTGAATATTCTTTAACTTTAAAAGTTGTAATTGCTAAACAAAATTAAAAAAACTCTTATTTTTTCAGAGGTTGGATTAGTATTTCTTGGGGGAACTTTTTTCTCGTTGGTCAGATTTCTCTTGTTTTCTAGCTTTAACGGCCTATGACCATAATAGATTTTCCTGCCAGTTCCATTTATCTAGGATTATTTACAAAATTTTTAGAGCTAATATAAACTAAACAAATTAATGTCCGGCTAAATTGGCAAAACAAGTAGTAGTCGTTCTCTTTTTTGAATTCTCTTGCCTGCTCAACATCAACCGCATCGTTTATATACACTTTTGGTTGCTTAGATAGCTTTGGATTACCTCTCATACGTTCTTCTTGCTCCTGAAGTTTGAAAATAAATTTTGATCTATCCATCGGCTTTAGTCACTTTTTCACTACATTTTGATTACAAATTACATTAGAATTGATTGATGCAATATTTAGCATATTATAAAAGAAACAAAGTAGCCATGTTCTTATCTTTCTATTGCAGCTCACATTTTGAACCATTTAATCGATCGATCTGCAGTTTTTTTTGAAGCATCATTAATTGCTCCATTTAAATGCATTGTTGAAAGTAATAAAACGTTTTTATTTTTTTTTGGCACAAAAGAGACTAACGTCATATTTTTATGAAAAAACAAAACGGGAGGTGGCTGAGTGCTTCAATTTAATTAGTTCTGGAGGTATTTCAGCTTTGTTCTTCCGTAATGTACCAATAATCGTCATATTGTATGGGTTTTCCAATAATTTTGTTGCAAGGGGAATGCTGGTAATGCAACTGTCGGTTGCTTCCATAAATAGGCTTTGTAACTTTTTCTACAAAATAAGTACCTAATGGCTTGCCCTGTGTATCAGTAGACTTACCAGATATATTTCAGCATTTATTACATGCTTGATAGCATCGTCACAAACCATGACAATTTGTATTCCGAACTTATTAGGCTTGTTCAGAATGTAGATTTTGAAGGGACGTCTTCCAAGGAAACCAACTAATTGCGCACCGATAGTTACATATGATCCTGGCTTAAAACTTTTTCCACATATTTCAATAAAAATTTCCCAATTTTCCGAAATTGGATTAAGTGAATTAGTACTCTTGTGAATCTAAAATCAAAACGTAGTGTATTTAAAAGGAACTCGAATCTATCTTTGCTCATTGTTGCTCTGTATCGGCTACCTGAATAAGAAGAGTTAAAAAAGATTTAGGCCGAAAGATGATTATTTTTCAATACTGCAGAAAAAACAGTAGCCCCAAAAAGGCCTTTAATTCCTTCATTGTCACATTGGAAATCGTAGCATTTTGAGATTCGTACTATATTATTTAAATTTGTTGTTGGTGTGATTTAAGATTATGTTAAGTATTTCTTCAGTCAGAAAATGATTGAATACATCAATCGGTTAAATGACGTCCTTGACCGTATTTGATAGATTTTTGTTCAAACCTAAATTTTTGAGATAATTAAAAAACCTATAGCTTATTATTCAAACATATTTCTCAATTACCAGGACGAGTATATACAACATACCTAGCGGCACACTTAGTCCCATGCTAACGAACTGGAGAGGTATTCCATTTGAACCCATTCTTTTATAAAATTAACTTTGCGTCCACACTCTTGTTTGTTTCTGTTTGTGCTTTTTCTGAGTCCATCAATTCATCAATTTTTGAAGTAAATTTATTCCCATAAGCGAAGCTGTCATTGCTATCGTCATCTTCTTCTTCACTGTACTTAAGTCACTAATAACATTTTCATTAAGTATAGCATTCACGTCACCACAATTGAATTTGCGCGTTGCACTACAAGGTTTTTCTTCCGTCATCTTAAATAAATTTATTCCAATTCAAAATTACAGTAGAAATAAATTTTTACTTACGATACGAAGGTTTACAACCTGGGCTGATGACGGTGGAACTCTACAACGTGAGTAAGTAAGAGTGACATCTTAGGGAAATGGTTTGTAGGATAATGTCATGGTTGTCCTTCGTCCTGTTAAAACCTTGGCAGGTCTTGAAGTAGGCTTTGTGCCTCGTAACAACTCAGTTGACGATGTAGGCTCTATTGAAACAATATCCAGATAAATGCTTGACCTGGCTCTGAACACATACACTCACTGTGGGCTAAGGGACCATCGGAGTTTTGTATAAAGGCGAATACATCATCGGACACAGACAACGACATCAATATGGGACCCATAAGAAAAAAAAAAATGCCGACACCAAATCAAAAGCAACACATGGCAGAAAAGGAAAATGCAGCAGAAGATGAATTTGTTACAGCTGTCCGAGGAACAAAAAGAATCTTCGATCACCAGTTGAAACTCCACATTCCACAGGAGGGACCTGTAGTAACACAGATACCATAAAATAGAAAGCCGTCAAGGTAGAATCAGATCTAATTGAAGGACAAGGCAAAGGAGGCTCTCAAAGAGCAAATGCCGAATGCCTCTGAGGAAGAGGCATTCGCAAAGTTTTAGCTAGTTTTAGGAAGGACAAGGCGCGCAATGGGTTAGCAGAGGAACATCAACATGAATATTCAAAATGAAATAGGCGAGCTAGAAGAATTGATCGACATAATTGAGGACCACTGAAGAAATTGACAAAAGGCGGAACAGGAACGAGAGGCAAGAAGGAAAACTATGCAGAACGGTTAGAGCAGCGCTCAAGTACGTCAACAACACCCTTTACGCCCTATGGGAAGAGGGGGCAACCAGTCCAGCAGAGATATACCCCGAAAATTAAAAAAAAAAATACCAGAGAAGACCTACAACCACCTTTCCAAAGATGATAAAAGCGAGGAGAAGGCATCTTCTGAAAAAGGAATAAGACCACAAGGAAAAGGAAACCTAGGAAACGGAAACCCAAAAACAGACCAGAAGCTGTGCTGACAAAACCCACGAGTGGAAACAGTTATGCTGAGGTGCTAGCAAACTTAAAAAAAACTAGTAAACCCAGAAAAAGCAAACATTGCTGTTCGGTCCATAAGGAAGACAAAATCTAGACCAATGCTCTTGGTAATGGAGAAAGGGGGCAAAAAGGAGAAATTTTTTCGATGCAAAAAAAGATTCGCTTAAGGAAACCGCAATAGTTGAAGGCCTTAAGCCCAAGGCCAAAATTGAGATTCAAGATATCGAAACTTGCTACCACAAAGAAGGCACTACAAGCCGTGAAAAAGGTCTCTGGAATAGCGACACAGGACATAAGTTTATACTTAACTAACCGTAACCGAGCGCAAAATTTTCAAGGTGATAACGCTCAAAATAGTTGGTAATGCTTACAAAAAAAATGTAAAGAAGTGTGAACAAAACACAAACTGCAAAACAAAAGCATTCAAATAAGAAGTTACATGCAAAAATTCACTTTGAAAGAACCGTAAGGTTACAAAAAAAATTCTTGTTAAAATCAATAAGCATATGCAAAAAATTTTTCATGAACAGTTATTGATTTGCTTCAAAATTTTTTTCTTCGTAAATAAACTCTGAGAAAAAGTAAAAAAAAATTTTTTGTACAGTTGCGAAACCACATTATAACAATAACTATTGCCCGTGTCATTAAAAAGCACTTCAAATCAATTATGGAGGCATCAAATCTTGCGAGAATGCGTGGTAATATTAAAGGCTCTTTTAAAAAATATTTGTCGTTCATAAATTCTGTAACTGATGCCACAGCTTATGGATCCATAGAAAGTAGACATGACCGCATTGATATACTTTGGCATGATTTTGTCTCTGTAGACAACTCAGTTGCAGCGATCGAAAATCAAACAACTGAATATGATGCAATAGAGGACGTCTACTTAGAACTTAAAGAAAAATTTCTTCAACAATTAAATCGACGTGAAAGGTCAAAGGCCAAATGTACAATCCTTAGTTGAACTCAAGACGACACTTAGTAAATTTGCAGAAACGCAACGTTCCATGCTTGAAAACTATCCATCAACTGACACTCGTTTGCCACGTCTTAATATACCAACTTTCTCAGGAGACTACTGTAAATGGCCAATTTTCAACGACTTATTTGAAAATGAAGTACATAATGTTTCTTCCATCTCAAACTTAACGAAGTTTCAGTATCTGCAAATGTATTTAGAAGGTGAGGCGCATCAAGTAATAAAAGGTATGATATATTCAAGCGAAGCACATGAAGAATCTTGGAAAAAGGTATGTGACAGGTATGATAGAAAGAAGCATATTATATCATCATATTTGAAAAGTTTATTTGAAATTAAAGCCGTTCATGAACCCTCTGCTCCCGCTATAAGATCTCTTGCAGATAATACCGATTGCATATTACGTGGTCTTAAAACGCTCGGAGAAGATGCGCAAAAGCGAGACCCTTGGATCATGTTCATGTTACTGAAAAAACTTGATGATGAAACCAGGAAACAATGGTCAGAATCTTAAGAAGGTAAATCTGATACACCAAGTATGGAACAATTTCTTAAATTTTTAAATAACAGACAGTCATTGGCCATATCAACAAAAAACCGCAGTTTTGTTTCCGTTCAAAATGTGAATTTAAAACGCGAAAAGTGCAAAGGTAATCATATGGTTTTTAAGTGTAGCAAATATAAAGAATTAAACGTTACAGAACGTCGAGTATTTGTAAAAAAAAAACTAGAATTATGTTTCAATTGTTTATTGCCGCAACACAAAGCAATCCATTGCACCTCCAAACAAAAATGTAATTTTTGTAATCAATTCGTCTCTTCATACGCAAAATCAATTAAATAGTACCGATAAATCGAAATATTGCAACAGTGACAGCACAAACTAATGAAGATATATCACGTTAAAAGATTTTACTTCCAACAACAATCGTTCAAGCATCAAACATCAGCGGTAAAGTGGCCATGGTTTGCAAAGCTTTATTCGATACAGCATCAATGGGTTCATTAATATCGGAAAGTTTAGTTCAAACACTCAAATTGCCACGACAAAATGGGCGCATAACAATTTTTGGCATTGGTGGCCAAGGAATTGTTTACAAAAAGGGCATTGTCTCTGTTAGGCTAACATCTCGTTTTAATCAACGTGCAAATGTTGTTATTGAAGCATATATTTTGAATAAAATTTTTAATGAAAATGCATTTGACTCTACACAGGTAGATTCAAATGAGTTTCCACAAAACTTATGATTGGCTGACAACGGTTTTACAAGGAATCAATCAATAGATTTGCTCATTGGCTCAGAGCACTTTTTCAATTTACTTTTGGGAACAATTTGCTGAGGCGCATTTTAAGGCAAACCATGAGTACAATGACCAAGGTCGATATATCGTTAAATTACCGTTTAAATCTTCAACAAATCAATTAGATAATTCATTTAATAATGCTTACAAACAATTTTTATCAATTGAACGTCGGCTTGCAAAAAGTTCACAATTGTTTGCACAGTATTCTGATTTCATAAACGAATATATAAATTTGCGATGAATATATTCCTTTAGAGAAAATACCAGTTGATAACATAAGGGTTTCAGATAACAAATGTTTTTACTTTCCACATCATCCTGTATTAAAACCCGAAAGTCGGTCAACAAAATGCAGAGTAGTGTTCAATGGTTCAGCAAAGTCATCAACAGGTACGTCATTAAATGATACTTTGGCAGTAAGCCCAGCAATACAAAAGGACCTTACATCACTTCTAATAAATTTCCGGAGATCTCGCATTGGACTAAGTGGTGACATTGCTAAAATGTACAGACAAATCGAACTAGACTCATCTGAACGTAATTTTTAAAGAATATTGTGGAGACAGTCACCTAATGACCCCATTTCACATTTGCTTTTTGAAACAGGTGATAATGCAACCTCAAAGTCAATCTGTACATTGATCCAAACCAATTTTTATGTTGATGATTTCATTGGTGGTGTGGATGGCGTAGAAGAAGCTTTAAACATTAAGGCAGAGCTAACCAGTGCGCTTTGAAAAAATCACTTTGAATAGACAAAGTGGGCATCAAATGTTGCATAACTAACATATGATAACACATCAAAGCTTAAATTTATTGGCATAAATGTGGAAGATAGTTTTAAAATTCTTGGTCTTTGTTGGGTACCCCATATTGATAGTTTTACAGTTGTGGTACAACCAACAAAAATGGTGTGTACTTAACGAGCTATCCTCTCTGAGTCATCAAAAATATATGACCCATTAGGCTTTCTCTGCCCATGCACAATTGTTATTAAAATAATGTTCAAAGACTTTGGTGTCTTCGTTATAATTGGGATGAAGAGCTCCCAGCTAACGTATGTAACAAATGGCATGAATTTCGCAAAAATACCGCAACATCGACTCATTAATAATTTAAAGGTAGATTCAAACAACATCTAATTGAATTTATCAGCTTTGTGGATTTTCAGATGCCTCCGAGTCAGCATACGCGGCCGTTATATACTGCAGAGTTATAACGAGTGATACTATCAAAGTAAGTTTATTGATATCGAAAACGAAGGTCTCACCATTACTTCAAGTATTACTTCGTAGGTTAGAACTATCGGCTGCATTATTGCTGGCGCGATTATTCAAAGCAGTTGTGACTTCTGTAAACACAAACAATGTTCAATTGATTGCTTGGACTGATTCTGCTGTTGTGTTAGCTTGGTTGTCATCACATCCGCGGCGATGGAAAACATACGTGGCAAACAGAGTGTCGGAAATCAGCAACATTCTTCCTCGTAAGCATTGCCATCATATTTCGTCGAATCAGAATCCCGCAGACTTTGCAACGAGAGGCATGCAACCACATCAACTTTTAAATTGTTCACTCTGGTAGACTGGTCCAAAATGGTTAATGGAATCAGACACAAGTTGACCGCAGTCCAAGTTTGATTCGATGTTTAAAAAGAATGATATTTCGCGTAAAGAACACACAAATCAATTCTTCGGCTTTCAAGTTACAAAAAATTTAGATGTTATTGGCGAACTTTTAAGTTAATTTTCAAAACTAGATAAAACATTAAGAATCATTGCTTCGTGGAATCGTGCTGTCATTAGACGCCGCGACAAAAGTAAACAGCTTTCACCACATTTCACAGCTTCTGAATTAAAAAAATGCATTAAAGCGTTGCATAAAATGGTCTCAGCATCAACATTATAGCAACTAAATCAAGCTTTTGCAAAAAGGCAAATCTTTGCCTAATAATAGTCGCATCGCAAAACTCATTCAGTTCGTTGCGCTTCAAGCATTATACGCATCAATGGTAGATTGAACAATTAAAATTGCGGATATAATACTAAACATCCAATTATAATTTCATAGAATTGTATTTTGGCACAGCCAATTTTGCATGCTTGACCTACATTATTGATATGCACGCTAAGGCAGCGCTTTGGGATAACTAGGTGCCGCCGTATTGTAAAAAATGAAATTAATCGCTGTGTTGTGTGCCGGTCATGGTAAAACAACATAAGGGCAGAAATGCTAAGCACAATAAGGCCTACATTACTGTTTTTGTTTGATTGAGAACCAAGGCCATTTACCTAGAACTTGTGGCTGATATGTCATCAGATGCATTCATCATGGCCCTCAAAAGATTTGTCGATCGTCGTGGCATACCATTTTCAATTCACAGTGACAATGGCACTAATTTTGTAGGGCCTAATCGTAAACTGGTGTATAATTTCAAACTTGTACAAAGAAGCGAAAACGTATGTACATATTTAGCCAGGCCACACATCAATTGGAAATTTACCCCACCTGGTGCCCCACATTTTTAGGGCATTTGGGAAGCCGCTGTTAAGGCAGCTAAATTTCATTTGAGACGGCTTATGGTAGATTACAAACTGACGTTTGAAGAAATGTCAACTTTGTTATGTGAGATCGAAGCTCAACTAAATTCTCGACCACTAGTTTCAATTTATGATGATGATATTGATAATATTAACGTTTTAACTCCTGCTAATTTTTTAGTAGGTAAACCAATTAATCACCTTCCAGAGCCAAACATCAGAGCTTAAAATGCAAATTATTTACCACGATGGAAACTTATTACTCGCCTGCAAACAAGAGTTTAGGCAAAAGTGTAAATGTTATTTGACATCTTTACAACATCAAAATAAATGGTACAAAGGAAAGCAGAACCTAAAGCCTGGCGACGTTGTTCTCATCGCCGACGAATCTACGCAACCTTCAATTTGGCCGATGGGAATAGTTGCTGGAGGGCATCCTGGCATGACAACTTAGTACGCGTATCCACAGTAAAAACTTCTAAAGGTATAATAAAACGTCCCATTGTAAAACTGTGAAAGCTGCCTACTGATGGTTAAGGTGCCCTTAACAGGCGGGAGAATGTTGCAAATTGAAATTAAATCATATATATTTCTTTTTAATGTTTAGCTTATTTTAGCATTCACTGTATTGCTCTCTTAAAATAACTCTTAAATCGCATTGATCCTGTTATGTTCTTGATAACTCTTTTATTAATTAATACTTTATTACATTGAAAATTCTTAATATATAAATCAAAGTATACTATGATTGAAATCAACAAAGTGAAAGTTGTGTAAAATAAATTTATAGTAGTATTTCTAATAAAACATGTCCTTTTTTTTAATACACAAAATATTTAATATCATATTTATTACTTCTAAAGCACTTTTTTTGTCGGTTGCAAATATCTCCCATACCACCTCATCAAATTTAATGAATGATATTTCATTTTAAAGCTTATTTCTAACACTAATGACGAAAAATAATTAAAATTTGAAAAATTAATATTTGTATTGATAAAAATTATATTTTATATAGAACTGCATGATAATACAGTGATTATATGTTTTTGATCAAGTGCGATAATACAGAGTCGCATAATAGTAATGCAGTTCTACATAATGCAGTATGTATTAAAATCCATTCTTGCAATACCGCTATTTACTATAATGCCGCTTAGTAAAAGATATTTTTGTTTGTATTAAGGATTCGTACGCTCAAAAAGTTAACGATGATAATGTCATTACCTCTAACATTGTTCAAAGAAGTATTATAAAAGCATTTAAACATATGTATATATGTAAATATGTATGATATATATATATATATATATATATATATATATATATATATATATATACTTTGAATAAAATGTATTGAAGTTACTAAAATTTCCATTAATTATTAAATTTAGTTTGTTTTTTTAAGCGACTACTTTTGCGAATATTGACAGCAGTATCGTTTTTAATAGTATCAGAATTAAAATCATTACATTTTGTTTTTCTCAGTTTAATATGAAAGGAATTTTTTCTATAAGTTTTTCCATTAATTAAACTCTTTACAATATATGATCGGGTTTTCACTTTCGTGATACATCTATCTCAAAATATACATTGTCACCAATCTTAAATCCTTTCTTTTCCTTTGTGTTTCGATTATAATACTTCTCAAAATTATTTATTTTTCTTTTCATTTTGTTTTTAATAAATTTACTGTTTATGTATTTTAAATTAGGTTCTAACAACTTATCTGTACTTGGAATTTTAGTTCTCAAACGCCTATATAACAACAACTGCGCTGAATAATAATTTAAATCCTTAACCGGGGTGTTACAATATTCTAATAATGCATTGTATACATCCTCTTTTGTTTCTGATTCTTTCAAAATTGTTTTAGCAATGCCCACTATTCTTTCGGCCATACTATTACTTCTAGAATAATTTGGACTACTTGTAATTATTTTAAAATTCCACCTATTAGAAAATTCTGAACATTCAAATGATCCAAATGGCATATTATCAGCTACAACAATCTTTGGTTCCCAAATCTAAAAAAACTTCTATCCATGCTTCAATGATATCATAGGAAGTCATAGATTTTATGTGAATTAACTGCAACTGTAACAATCACAGCCAACTTTTTCAAAAGGCAAGTTCGGAATATCATGCGGAATAATAGGTTCCTTTATATTACATGGCCTAATTTCTTGACATTTTTCAAATTTTAAAATGAAGTTTTCAATATCCTGATTCATATTCATCAAATAAAATAACTCACCTGCTCTTTTCCTAGTTTTCCAAATACCCATAAGACTTTCGTGTAATTTTTTCAAAATATTTGGCTGCAAAATCTTTGGAATTATTATGCGATCATTATAAAGAACTAATTTGGCTTCTACTGTTATATCGTAACGCCTATTGTAGTAACCTTTAATATAATCGGATATTTTATTTTTTCGGGCCATCCTTCAATAGAATACTTTCTTAGCAAACTTAGTTTTTCATCATTTTTGGTTGCATTTCCAATTCTTTCTAATGTATCATCTTGTACATTTATACTATGTACCATTTCTGTTACGCCATTTGCATGCTCCGTGTCACCTGTTTCAATAAAATTTCTAGAAAAGTAGTCTGCAGCAACTATACTCTTTCCTGGTTTGTACAAAACAACAACGGAGATGTCACATTAGCTAAATTTGTATACATTTTCTTATGTAATTCACTACACTCAAAAACGACTGTAGGCTAGATTGATCTTTAGGAAAATTTAATGCTAAAATGGTTTCTACACGTTTTTTATCTGGTCTAATACCATGACTTCAAAAAATTTATTTCTTGTACTCTAAATTGAATTTTATTTCTATATAATTTTATGTTCTTTTCTCTAGCTCTTTTTAAAAATATATTTACATTCCTATCATGTTCATCTACCGTCTTCCCACCAATCATAATGTCATCAATATATATTTTTACTCCAGGCAAATCTTCAAAAGTTTCAAAAATGTATCTTTAAAATACTTCAGATGCAGTAACTAATCCAAAAGGCAATCTCTTAAATTTATAACATCCAAAAGGTGTCGAAAAAGTTATTGCGATAAAAACTAATTCGTTAGAAGTATTGTCTTTCGAAACACATATCAGCATAATTTTACCTAATAGACTTATTTTATGGCCACTGTATGTTTTTAAAATAGTTTTAGTAGGCTGAAAGATTGGTTTTCTAAATATTCGTTTTAAGACAGAAATTGGAATTATATTTGCATCAGAGCACGTATCTAATCTAAAATTAATTTTATGACCTTCTATCATTATTTCCTGACAACAAATATCATTACATTTTAACAAATTAACGCTGTCAGTTAACGCAAAATCACAAGTAGAATTTGAAATATCACTATCATTTTGATTTAAAGTATTAACGTAAATATTGGATCTACATGCTTTAGAAAAGTAATTAAACTTTTTGCATTTATTATAAATTTTTCCTAATGCCGGACAGCTATTAATTTTATGAAATCTTAAGCACTTAGTACATTTTATGTTCATGTTATTTAACTTTTCATAATTGTTTTTATTTTGACTATATTTAAGTTTACTTTTCTGCTATTTTATAATAATATCTAAGTCTTCTGTCTTATCATTATTTCCATCTTCTTGCTGAACATCATGCACAAGCTGATTTAACCCTTGAACTTCTTTGATTTCTTCGTTTTGTTTTTCATATATTCTGCATTTCAATATAATATGTTCTGTTTCAGTTTTTTCCATTTTAATTAACTTTTCTTGAAGTTTTGAATCTGAAACACCCAATACAATACGATCTCTAACCATTTCAAACACATTTGAGAATTCACAGCTTCTGGCTAGTTCCTTTAAATCTTTTACAAAATCATCAATTGGCTCGTTCGGTTCTTGTGAGCGGTTGTAGAACAAAAATCTTTCATATAAAATATTTTTCATTGGTGAAAAATAGTCGTTTAAAGCCTTGATCACTTTTGCATAGTTATTAATATCCTCATTTGGAATATCCAATGTTCGTATTATTTCTCTACCTTCAATTACAATCTGGTTCCTCAACAAGGCAAGTTTTACACCGTCACTTGACTTGGTATTCTTTGCGACCAAATAATCTTCAAAATCACTCAGAAATATTTCCCACTTCTTGGCTTTGTTGCCACACCTAATCACCGCATTCGATATCGAGTAAAGTCTATCGTAATTTTTCATTTTGGTATCACGACATCCGATATCGAATGAAATGTATCGTAATTTGGTATGATAGCATTCGATATCGAGTAATCAAACAAATAACATCTCTCGAGCTGTCATTCGATACGTCAGAGCTTGTCGTATGCAATTATAATTTTATTTTTTCGCGGCAAAAAGTTAAAGTTTTAGTTCTTTCAATTATATTTAAAGGAAAAATGTAAGTTTAATAGATATGCATATGTATATCATGGCAAATTAAAAGTAAAAATTTTTATTTTATAGGACAAATATTAATAAAATAAATGCAACGCAAAAGGAGTTGATGGCGGAATTTATGAGTTTACACCCACAGTTGGCAAAAAATATATTATCTAATTGTGCCCAAGGAAGGACAGTTGCAAACAAGCTTTGGGAGCAGCTGTCCAATAATTTAAATAGAGCTGGGCCACCGATAAAAGATATTAAGTCATGGAGAAAGGTAAGTAGATTTTCTTGGATTTCAAAAAAGAGTGGCTGTTTTATTGTTGTTGTAACAGTTCTGCTGCTGACGAGAGTTTTTCCCTGAGGAAATACCTCCCGGCTTGTACGCCAGCATTAAAAACAGCATCCCTTTATTGTTTGCCTTATTGCTTTTGTAGATTTTAATTGTTGCCTTTTGAAATTTATTTTGTAGGTTTTTACTGATCAAAAACATCAAGTTAAAAAGAAGGTCTCTTTTAATATTTCTTCAAAGAGAAAAACTGGAGGAGGTCCCTACGAGGAACTGACCTTGTCACCGGCTGAGGAACAAATTTTGCAGGCTGCAGGTATAGGTGTAAGCTTTGAGGGTCTTCCTTCTACCAAAACTTTTGGTGCTTCCAAAGAGGTCTTAGAGCCTTGTACTGAAGAGGTGGAAAATTATTTTGAAGAATATATTGATGAAAGCGATAAAGACAATACAGGAGGGGAAACTCATGAGGTTTTAGAAAAGGTTTTGAAAAAAAAAAGTAATAAATAAAGAAAGTTCTAAAAGTGATACCAAACTAAACCTTCTTAGAACCAATTTAGAAAAATTTGAGCAGTCTCAAAACATGTTAAGTTCCAAATTTGACCGTTTGCTAACATTAGTGGAAAAGTCTAATGAACTTAAGGAGAGATTCATCAAATTGAAAGAAGAAGAACTTGCTGCAAACTTGGCTGTTAAAAAAGTTGATCTGGAAATAAAGACTTTAGAATTAGAAATGCTAAAGCAACGATTTGAATAAATAAATATAAGTATGTATATACCTATGTATGTAAATATAAATATATATATATATATATATATATATATATATATATATATATATATATATATATATATATATATATATATATATATATATATATACATTTATATATATATTTATTTATTTATATATTTATTTATATATATTTGTTTATTTATATATATATATCCTAATTTATAAGATTTTATTTAAAAAAATAATTTTATTGTTATGAACAAAGCAATATGTACTTATATGTATCTCCTAGTAGTAATAGTATATCTTTGTAAGATTTTGTTTTTCTTTTAGAAAATGAATTTAATGTTTTTATTTTTTGTTTTTCTTAAATACAATAAAAAGTACAAATACACTTTGTGTAAACATGTTCCTTAAAACAAAATAGTTTTATTTGTTTCTCCATAAAGATAGTTTAATGTGATCCCCAACTTTTTTTCCAATTTTTGTTAACTGAGTCTCATTACCAATATCAGGATCAGGGGGAAGGGCTTCAGCACTAAAGTTATGTGTGTAAGTGGGAACTTTAAAATAAATACACACATTGTGTAGGGCAACACATGCATTAATAAAACAGGCCATTTTTTCCGGGCTGTATCGGCTTATCTTCTCGTTGCTTAGAATTTTCCAACGCGCTTTTAGGATGCCAATAGTTCTCTCTATTATACATCTAGCTTTAGAATGTATATCATTAAAGTGGGTTTCCATCGACCCTTCCTCGGTATTCCTGTATGGAGTTATTAACCATGGCTCAAGTGGGTATCCAGAATCGCCTTAAAAATAAACATTTGATTTTAATTACATAAGTTTCATACATACATACATAAAATTTGTTCGCATTACCTAAAAGCCAAGCATTTTTTAAGGTGTTTTCATTATAAAGCTCTTCTAACCTAAGCTTTTCCTCAGAATGCCTCCATACAAATGAGTCATGAGCAGCTCCACCATATCTTGAGTTAATACTCAGTATTTTATATTCGTGATCAAAAATCTGAAAAAAAACCTTGAAGATTACTTCTTTGTGATAAATTTTACAACAATACCACCATAGCATTAAGACTGTGGTAGCCTTTCCTATTGAAGAACATATGTTCATTCTTAGTAGGCCTTTGCAGACCTATGTGAGTGCCGTCTACACATCCAATCACTTAAAGAAAGTTAAACAATTATTACAAATTGCTAGTTAAAACGTTTTTATACAAACCTCCAGGAATATTATATTTGTTAAAGAAATAATCCATGCATGCAAGTGATTGCTCAGGACAAAATTTTATGAATTTTGGACAAAGCTTATTTTCCATTTCTTGTACAACGTGGCTAACTATTTTTGAGACTGTACTCTGTCCTAAACCTAACAAGTAATCATTTCCTACACTATGTTGATAACTTCCACTTGCCAAAAGTGAAAGTGTGGCTGCCAATTGAAGTTTTGGTGGCACTGCTGTGGACATATATCCAGTATAATTCAGAGTGCAAAGAACGAAATTGAATGCTTCCTTTGTCAGTCGAAATCTTGTTTTAAATCTAAAAAAGAAACATATTGAATGAAAAAAGTAAAAAATTCGAAATTTATCTTACGCAGCTGCCGGCAAAGACAAAGGATCACTTTTATCTCTTATTTCTTTCCTTATGCGTATTACACAACTTTCTTCATCGTCTGATGAAGATAAACAAAAAAATAGCGAGGGATTCATTTATTTAAACACAATTTTAATAATTAATTATGAGAATAAAAATTTTTGGCTCAAAGTTTCTGTTTAATTTGGTTGTGTTTGTTTACATTTCAAAAACATATGTTCGTAAATCTATTGTTAAGAATGATACTACTTCAATGTTTTTATATAGTTTATTTTATTTATAATTGCGAACAGCCTCTTTTTGTGACTGTTCTGTTTCGATGTTTTCTTATTATTGAATTAATACAAATTAATCTTGAATTCTACAAACTTAAAGTACACTAATACTAATACAAAGTATCATACATATGATACTTTGTTTATTCTTATAAAATAGCTATTGGGATGGGAATGAGCTAGTCAGCATATCCCCACGATGTGTGTGGACTTTTGCTTCAACAAAGTATGAAGCTCGTGTTACATACAGAAGGTATGGTAACTACGACTTGTCAAACACACTACACCTCCCTTTTCCGGAAAAGAATAATCAATACTATTTGATTATTCTTTTATATATTACAAGCATAAATAGAATAAAATAAAGACTGTTTTTATTAATAAAGGTCTTTTAAAAAAAAAACGAAATTAAACAAAATTAAAAAAAGTAAAAGAGTATATATTTAAATGATTAAATAAAAGGATTTATCCTTCTCTTCCCTTTTTAAAATTAGAAGAGAGAAAGGTATAAGAGAATCTTAAATTGCTGAAATAGCATTATTCAATAAAAACCCTTAAAATAGTTAACGCTATTTTAATAACATAAATCTACTATGTTATTTCTATAAGTTTTAAGTAAAAACTAACGTTATTAAAAGAATATGAAAAGTGGGGAAAAAAAATTATATAAAGCGTTATTCGACAGTTTACTGTGAATTTATTTATTTAGGTAATTTTTTAATTCTGTTCTTATGGAAAGTAAAAAGTTTACCATTAGTGTCCATTAATGTGAATTATCAATGTCAGTGACTGTGAAGGGACCTTTGTAGACCGCATCCAGTTTGTGTCCTGATTCATTGCGGACAAGAACAGAGTCATTAATATAGAGTGTAATAGGATTAGAATTTTCATTGGATATATTTTGTCTTAAAAGTTTTGCATTTTCAATGAGGCTAGCAGCTCTACGTTGAGCTACTTGGAGTCTGAATTTAACTTCCTTTTCGTAAGCTTCAGCGTTGTAAAGAGGTTCTATGCTATTGGTATTGGTAAAATCTAGTTCCGTTGGAATTTTTCCGAAGATCAATTCAAATGGACAGTATCCATGAGCTGTAGATGGAGTTGTATTGTAACAATATACAAAGAATTTTAACCAATTATCCCAATCTGATTTGTCAGATGAAACATAAGATCTTAAATACTCGTTGAAAGTTCTGTGAGATCTTTTAACTGTACCGAGTGTTTCATGATGGTAAGCAGTAGAGTGTAATTTCTCTATTTTCATTAGCTTGCATAGTTCTGTGAGTACCTGATTTATATATTCTGTCCCTAGGTCCGTAATTATTGTGTTCATTGGACCATATATTAAAATAAAATCTTCCATAATGGCTTTCGCAACATTTCTGGCTGATTCATTCAATATTGGGATAGCTACTAGGTATTTAGTTAAATCGCACATTGTAGTCACAGCGTATTCATTCTGTGAATCAGACCGTGGAAGGGGGCCTATTGTGTCGATTATCACTCTTTGAAATGCTTTTAGGGGAGTTGGTGTTATAACCAAGGGCTCCTTGCCTTTAACCGTGGTTTTGTTGGTTTGGCATTGAAGGCATTGTTTGACGTATCTAGCTATATCTCTAGTCATGCCTTTCCAATGATATTGAAGTTGGATTTTTTTTATCATACGAGTTATGCCTGGATGTCCACCTGTAATGGGATCATCATGATATTTTTGCATAATTCTCAGTTTTTCAGAATCAGTAGAAACTTTAGTCAGTTTCGGTACGAGCATAATTGTTAAATTAGAATCTTGCAAGATTTTATTACCTTTACATTTGAAGGTTTCCATATTTGTTCCTAGGTAAATAAGCATACTGTCATCTAGTGAGAGTAGCAATGTTGTGAGACCAATATTATTAGCTATTTTTGCAAGCTTTAGAAAGAGTTGACCTAGGTCGACATTTCTATTAATAATGAGATCTTTCAACTTAAATTCGGAAAGAACTTGCTTTCCCTTATGGATAATTACTTTATCCTTAGTAAAATACAATCTAGGTATTTTACGATGCTCTTGGGCATTTATAGCCTCATATATTTTAAATTTGACTGATTCTGTTCGAGGAGTTTTATTCATACTTTCTCCTCCTGTTTTAGTCTGAAGTCTTGTTGTTACCTTCAGGACTTTATTTACTTCAATATTTTTAATATCCTTGAACTCTATGCGTGACAGAGCGTCTGCCACGGTATTTTCCTGACCCCTAATATATTCGACCACAAAGTCGTACTCCTCGAGGTCAAGCCTCATACGAGTGAGCTTAGATGATGGATTCTTCAGGGAAAATAAGTAAGTTAATGGCTTGTGATCACTTTGGATTACAAACTTTTTGCCGTAAATGTATGGTCTGAAATATTTTACAGTCCAATGTATTGCAGTTAATTCCTGCTCTATGGTAGATTTGTTACTTTCACCCTTAGTGAAAGATCTAGAAGCGTATGAAATTGGCATTAGTATACCTTGTTTTTCTTGACTAAGGATAGCACCACAAGCGTGTTTGCTTGCGTCTGTTGTAATAAAAAATTATTTAGAAAAATCAGGGTATTGTAAAATTTTAGGACTTAATAATTGGTTTTTAAGGTATTGGAACGATCTTTCGCAATCTTGGTTCCATTCAAAAGAAACATTTTTTCTTGACAATCTAGTAATATGTCGAGATGATTCAGCAAAGTTTGGTATGAACCTTCGGTAATAATTACAAAATGCTATGAAGCGTTTAGCTTCATCACCGTTCTTTGGTGTTGGATAGTTTTGTACTATAGAAAATTTGCTATCATCAGGAGATATACCTTGATCAGTACATTTGTGTCCTAAAAATGTTACTTCAGTGCGGAAAAATGAACATTTGTCTGGATGTAATTTCAGATTGTGTTTCCTGCATAATGCAAATACGTTCTTTTAATTTCGTAACATATGTTCCTTTGAACAACCAATAATTACAAGGTCATCCATATACACGAATGCTTGTGCTGGAGATAGACCTGAAAAAGCCAACGACATCATGCGTTGGAAGGAATTTGGGGCTATTTTTAGACCATACGGCAATCTTTTAAATCTGTAGGATCCTTTATCTGTGGAAAAGGAAGTGATATCTCTGGATTCCTCCTCCAGCTCTATTTGATGAAAACCTGACATAAGATCAAGGCAAGAGAAGAATTTAGCTCTGCCCAATTGATCAAGAATGTCATCTATACGAGGTAACGGGAATTTATCAGCTATTAAATTTTTATTGACTGCTCTGTAGTCTACTACCAGTCTCCATCTCTTTTGGGTATTACCAGGTAAAGGTTTCTTTGGTACCAAGAGTATGGGACTATTGTGATCTGAAGTGGATGGTTCAACAATATCGTCTTTAATTAGCTTATCAACCTGGTTATTTATTTCCTCTTTTTGGGAATGTGGAATGCGATAGTTTTTTATATAAACAGGTTGTGTATTATTTACTTTGAGTCTTTGTTTGTAAAAGTTATTGACAGATATGTTTTCAGATTCTAGAGCGAAAATGTCTATAAATTCATGGCATAAGGATTTTAAATCTTTTTCAACAAAAGTTGGGAAGTTTCTGGAAAGTCTTTCCATTTTTTCTTTGGATTTGGCAGGTGTACAATTTGGTTTGGCAATTTTATAATCTTTAAGTGTTTCAGTAGTAAGTTTAATATCAGAAATTACCAAATCTTGTTCAGTGGTATTAATAATTTTTACTAAAGGGTTTGATTTGGAAGTTATTGTATTTGCGACATAAACGCCGTTTTGAATTGTTTGATAAGGTACTAAAACATTTTGTTCGGATGATTCAAATTGTATGGGTCTTATAACCTCAGATCTGGCAGGAAGTGATATTGAGTTTATGGTTGGACCGTTTCTAAGGGGTATTCCAATGTCATGATCGATTTCATTTGATCGGATAATCATTAGATCTTTATTATTGGAATATTGTAATACACAATTATATTTTCGTATAAAATCCATTCCAATTATTCCGTCTGCCTGTATTTTGAAGTCATCCCTGACTACGTGAAAAGTATGTTTTATTAGATATTTATCTATTTTTAATTCGGATTGTACACTGCCTAAAGTTGAAATTATACCTTGGCCAATACCATTTAGGTTTTTTTTATTGTAGACATTAATTGACTCATTTAGGACCTGGTTGTGCTTGATAATTGAAATATCAGCTCCAGTGTCTATTAAAAAAATTGAAATATTGTCATTTAGGGTAGTTCTAGATCGTAAATAGCTACACAAATTCAAGTTAATATTGTAGGTTTTTGTATTTATCGAGTATTTAGGGGTCGCTGCTCGTTTCCCGAGGCTTCGGCAGCTAGATTTATGTTTCCGTTTTGTGCGTTATTATAACGGTTTCTGTTCTGTGGATAGTTATGACGATTTCTATTATCGTTATTGTTACGATAAGAACCTGAGTTATTGTTATTGTAATTGTGGTTGTTTGACCCGCTATTACGATATAACCTGCTATTATTGTTTCTATAATTTCGGTTTTGATTGAAGTTTCGGTTAGGGTTGACATTGTTATTTCCTCCATGATTACTGTTATTATTGTTATTTTGGCGTTTAAAGCCATAGCTTAGGATAGAGTTTTCCTGACCGTAGGCTTCAGTACAACTACTTATGAATTTAGTTAATACTTCATTCATGTTGTTAAAGTTGCCTGATTGCATTATCATTTTAACTCTATCATTGGAACTATTTTTGGTAATAGCCGTAACAGCTGAACGAGTAGCATATTTGTTGGCTGTTTCATGGGGTAACCCATCAGTAATATAGGCGGATTCCAATTTTTTCGTCAATTCCTCCAATTCCTGGGCGTAGGCATTAACGTTTTTTCCGGACTGTCTTGTGCTCATTAATTTGGCATTAGTTACGTCAACGGATTCACCTTTAACCGTTGATTTTAGTTTTGACATTATTTCTTGTAAAGTAGTTTCAGATGAAATTAGATTTCTTGCTGTTCCTCTCAATTTTGTTTTGATAAGGTTTACAGCTACTGATTCGTGTGTTTCTTTAATCGAATCTACCAAATTAATGGCGTCGATAAAGCTTTGAAGGTTTTCAGAATTTCCATTGAAATCTGGAAGTAACCTTGAGGCTGTATTTAGAAATTCAATTAACGTTTGAGGCATTTTGGATTTTTGTTCTGTTTCGGGTAAAAGATCGAACACTATTGGTTCATGGATTGAGTGTGGAACAAGGATTTTAAAATTTTTTCGATAGCTTACGGAAATTAATTTTTCACGTAGGTCAGAATAAAAGTTATCAGCTGAGGTTTGATGAGCTTTTGTTAATCTATTATAATTTGTATTAAGGAGTACTCTGAGCTTTTCTAATTGATTTTGAAGGATATTCACATGCTTATTGACGGTTTCGAGTTTAGTGTCTCTGTCAGTATTTAAGCATTTATAGGATTTAAGGAATTCCTCTTTTATTGCCTTAGCTCTTGATACTATTAGCTCCCATTCCATCAGTTAATAAACTGGTAAATAAAAGAAGAAATTGGTAAATAAGACTGGAGAATGCTCATTATGAGTACTTCCGTAACAAAAGGTAAAAGATATAATTATAATCAAAAGGTTTTCAGAAAAGGTCTCTCAAACAGTGTTCTTTCTAGTAGAGTGGAAAACAATAATCCTGATATTAGACTTTGTCTAGATTGTTAGCCAAAGATGCAGCTCTAGTGTAATTTTTTCTCAAGGACCTTTTGTGTAATTGGTAGAGCGTTACTAGAAGTTGTGTGGCTAAAATACCGATGATTATTATGAAGTACACGGTGGGAAAGTTAATTTTAACCACTACGTCATTGACGACGTTAGCGTTAGGTTTTTCAATTTTTGATTCTGTACCACCCATTGCAATGACAGTTAATAAGTTTTTAATTGAGTGATCTTGAAGGATCTGAGAATCAAAACGTTAATACTATTAAAAATTCTACTGCACAATGCTATTCTTTTTTTTTTTTTTTTTTTTAAATTACAAAAATTAACTTCTCTTTCTGTATTCCCTTCTATCGTTATCATTAAAAAGGACTAAAAAAAATTTAACTTCTTTATCATTATACTTCTCCCTTATGGAAAAGAGAAAAAAAAAAAAATTTAAAGGATTGGACTGATTTTAAATAGAACCGTCTCGTTCGTTAGTAGCTGGACCGTTTACATTTGAAAATTTCTGGTTTACAAAAAAAGTTTACTTAACATAAATTTACACGGCCAACTACTTGTTAGTCTGTCTTTTCTTGTCCTGGGGCGTGTTAGTAGTTAGAAACTAAAGGTATGTATGGCACCGCGTGGCATACGATACACTTCAATGCATCGTCCTACTATGGCGCTGTCATACATCGGTCAATGCCAATTTTGACCGAACCGGGCTTTACTTAGATTAAGTAGTACTGGAGGGACTCGTGAGTGTCGCAGTAATACTTTGTTAGTTTTTAGGAATAATAAAAAAATTAATTCAACATATTAATGCTTTGCCTATTTAGACACTTTTATAAAACACGCAAAATTATTTCACTTTTTAATTAATAATTAATTAATAATTATATTTGTAACTTTTTGTTTTTTTTTTTTTGAATTCAGTTTTATAAAATTTTAACTTTTCTATTATATTTGACCATTTATTCTCAGCCATTAATAGGACTAAAAAGTTTATGTATGTATATTTTCTTAATTTCTGTCCCTATAAAATATGTTATACAATGTTTTCTTTGTTTTGATATATTTTAGGTTACATATTTATTTGTAAAGTTAAAAATAATAATATTTAAATTAATGATAACTTATCGTTTTTCTGGTTGCTCCCTCAATTGTTGTTGACCATGACTCTTGTTTTCTTGGGGTTGGTTGTTTGTTTCATCTTGTTGTTGACCATTTATTGTTGTTTGCTTTTTAAATTAATGATAACATATCGTTTTTCTGCGCATTTTGACCATTCTGTCGGAGTTCGAGAGGTGAAGATATTACGCAACGTATTCATAAAAATCATAACTATTTAAGTTTCTTTTTGTTATATAGATATTTATTATACTTTATTATTTCAATGCTTTGTTAGGCATTAAACAATTTAACTTATTTTTGTCTCTTGTTTTTAACCACTTTTTTCTAACACCAATCGAGTATAACACTGCTTTTTATTTTATTATTAGGCAGGATCGCCATGTTAAGAATGATACTACTTCAATGTTTTTATATAGTTTATTTTATTTATAATTGCGAACAGCCTCTTTTTGCGACTGTTCTGTTTCGATGTTTTCTTATTATTGAATTAATACAAATTAATCTTGAATTCTACAAACTTAAAGTACACTAATACTAATACAAAGTATCATACATATGATACTTTGTTTATTCTTAGAAAATAGCTATTGGGATGGGAATGAGCTAGTCAGCATATCCCCACGATGTGTGTGGACTTTTGCTTCAACAAAGTATGAAGCTCGTGTTACATACAGAAGGTATGGTAACTACGACTTGTCAAACACACTACACTATTACATTTTGATAAAAATTACGATTCGACACATATCGCATGACATGATTTGCTTACTCGATACATATCGAAATGTTATTCGATACGATAGTTCACTCGATATCGAATGCGGTGATTAGACCCCAGGAATATATTTTAAATCCATTTTGGTTCTTATTCTTTTTCCATGTTTTTTACGTAGGTTCTGTTTTTTTTTCTTTAGTGTTATTATATAATTTTTTGTAGATATTGTTACGTTTATTTAAATTATAAACGTTTTATTTATGAGTTCTTTATTTGCAAAATAATTACACACACAACTTTTAGGATTTTAATTAAATTACACTTTATTTAGTTAAGTATTTGACGATTTGGCAAATAGTTAATTCGTGATTAATAACACACGCTGGCAACTTTAATTGTTGTACCACAAGATCTTAACTAGAAGACGCTCACAATACGAATGAATCAGCACGTATTGGCGTTGCTTTTATATACCCTATTTTTAGGCGTTCTTGAATATTCGAGAATTTCTACCGTTATCTATTGCGTAGTTGAAAATGCTGCGTTGCCACTTTTATCTCGGACACATTAGTGAGCATTGTTATTTACTTCTAAAACCTTCGATCATTATTTAAAAAATACATGTTGGGTTTTATAGAAACTTCTAGCTTTGAAAACAAGCACAATAGGTCATTTCGTTTCACTTTCTTGGCGTCAATTATTTTTAACATCTTTTTATGATTTTAATAAAGCATCTTTGTAACACTGCCGCCCACTTAAGTCTTTTCGTATCGAATAGGCTCAACATTACCTCTGCCATATTTAGCCAGCCGCTCTAGGTGAACCACTTTCATTTTAGACCTCGGATTATGGTATCTGTGTATACGGTAAACCACGTCATTTAATTTCTTTATCACCTTGTACAGCCCCTCCTACTGGGTTTGCAGTTTAGGGCATAATCCTTTCTTGCGTAGCGGGTTAAATAGTAGAATCATTTGTTCTTCAGTAAATCCCTTCGTATTTGCTGCTCGATCATACCTGGCTTTCATCTTATCGCTGGTCATTTTAATGCGGTTACAGACAAACTCATGAAGCTCATACAGTTCTTCTTGTGGCTGTAGAACGTTTCCATTGTCTTCGTGCACTGGTCCAGGTTTAACACCAAATTCTAAATCTGCTGGCAGTTTTAGTTCTGTCCCAAACAAGATTTTTGCTGGACTACCTGAGGTTAAATCGTGTACAGCTGACCGATACGCCAGTAAAAATTTGGGTATATGCTCATCCCAATCCTTTTGGTGTGAACTGACCACTTTTCGGAGATATTCTTCTAGGGTACGATTGAATCTTTCCACCATTCCATCAGACTGTGGATGCAGGGGTGTCGTTCTCGTCTTTTTGATACCATAAACGTCACACATCTCTTTAAATATAGCCGATTCAAAATTTCGTCCCTGGTCTGAATGTAGTGGAACACCGTATCGACACACCCAATTGTTCACAAGGGCGTCTACCACTGTTTTGGATTCTTGGTTTGGAATGGCATACACTTCTGGCCATTTGCTAAAATAATCCATTACCACTAGTACATATCGGTTTCCGGCATCACTGAAAGGTAATGGACCTGTGATATCAATAGCTATCCGCTCAAAGGGTGCACCTGCGTTGTACTGTTGAAGTTTGCTACGACTTTTTCTCACAGGACCCTTGGCCTTTATGCACTCTTCGCAATTAGCTATCCAATCGGCTACGTACTGTTGGCAACCCACCCAGTAAAACCTCTGCTTTATCTTTTCCAGAGTTTTTGTTATACCCATATGGCTGCCGCTGGGACCATTATGGAGCTGCTTTAGTATCTCATTTCTTTTAGAAGTTGGCACGACTTTTAAGTCCGTTGTAGTTTTGCCATCTGTACTTTCCCAAGATCGATATAAGCAGCCATTTTCTACTTTCAGACTATTCCACTGAGCCCAGTACGACTTGGCTAGTTGGCTCTCTGCCGATATTTCATTATGATTCGGTCTGCTATTGTTTTGCTTAGCCAATATAATTTTTGCCAAAATTGGGTCGTCATTCTGGGCCTTCGACCAGTCTTCCCTTGACCCAGTTTGGGTAAGTAGCACATCAATAACGCACTCCTTTTTCTCTACTTTTGTGCAGTGCTTGCACTCTACATTGCATGGCCGTCTTGACAGGGCATCAGCATTATTATGTTTTCCACCTTTTCTATGCACAATACTAAAGTCATAGCTCTGCAGACTTTCAACCCATCGTCCAAGCTGGCCCTCTGGATTCTTAAATTGCATCAACCAACCTAATGCAGAATGGTCCGTCCTTAAAATAAAATGTTGACCATATAAGTACTTGTGGTAATGTTTAACACACTCCAGCACTGCTAAAAGCTCCCTTCGTGTAACGCAGTAATTTCTTTTGGGCTTAGAGAGCACCCTGCTGTAATAGCCAATGACCTTTTCTGTTTCATTAATTTCCTGAGAAAGCACTCCTCCTATTCCATAGCCACTTGCATCCGTGTCCAATATGAATTTTTGTCCAGCTATTGGATGGGCGAGAACTGGTGACGTACACAAAAGTTACTTGAGCTCCTGGAACGCTTTTTCCGCTGCTTCACTCCAGTGGTATGGTTGCGACTTCCTGGTCAACTCAGGCAAGCTAGCAGCAACTTGAGCAAAGTTTGGCTCAAATCTACTGTAGTATGTGCAAAGCCCCAGGAAACTACACAGCTCATGAAGATTTTGTGGGCGAGGCCAGGTCTTTACTGCCAGTACTTTGTCTTCATCAGTTGACACGCCCTCTGCTGTTACACGATGCACCAGGTATTTGACCTCCTTTTGAAACAAAGCACATTTTTTAACACTTAATTTTAATCCTGCAGCAGTTATACGCCTTATAACTTCATCCAGGTTTTTGAGGTGTTCGTCAAAATTCTTCCCCATCACGATTATGTCATCCAGATACACTAAGCATGTCTTCCAATTGAGACCCTTAAGCACACGTTCCATTAAACGCTCAAAAGTAGCTGGAGCGTTGCAGAGCCCGAATGGCATCACCTTGAACTGCCATAAACCACCACTTGCACTAAAGGCAGTTTTCTCCTTGTCTTTATCGGCTATCTCTACTTGCCAATAACCGCTCTGCAAGTCCAAGGTAGAGAACCATTCCGTTCCGGCCAACGTGTCTAAGGTATCGTCAATTCTGGGCAACGGATAACTGTCTTTCTTGGTGACGTCATTGAGCTTCCTGTAGTCAACACAAAACCTGGTACTGCCGTCCTTCTTTTTACTAAAACTATTGGTGAGCTCCATGGACTCAAGGATGGCTCAATGACTCCGTTCCGTTCCATTTTGCTGACAAGTTCTTTAACCTCGTTGCGTTTTGCTAGGGGAACACTTCTGGTTGCTTGTTTTATAGGCCTCGTTTGGCCAGTATTTATTTCATGTTTAACAACTGCCGTTCTACCTTGGCTTTTATTATTTAGGGCGAAGACGGAGGCATGTTTTCTCAGCAACTGCTTTGCTTTGTTTCTGTCAGGAGGTGTTAGCCCTGCCACCCATTTTTGCACTTGTTCTGCTAATGAATCTTTTTCTGTGGCTGTTATTTTAGGGCATACTGTATTCGCCGCACAATTAATTATGGCTTCTGCTGGTTCACATCGACCCATCTCAAAATTCCTTTTGATAGTTTTTTCGCTATTAGACAGATTACGTACTCTAACAGGAACTCTGCTATCGTCGCAGATTTTCACGAGGGCTTTTGCTGTTATGATATCGTCTTTTAGTTCTTTTGGTTCCACCACCCATAACCGGTTATCCTTACAATCTGTCTCCACAAGTGCCCATACTATAGTTTCCGCCTGAGGTGGTAATTTCTGACGTTCAACGGCAAATAGCTTCCTTACTATAGTCCTGCTATCATATCCAACATCCAGGGTTATCTCCACATTGCGCCAGATCAATTATTGCTCGCCCATATGCAGACTTATACCGTGGGCTATCATAAAGTCTGCACCAATGATAACTTTATCCACTATATCGGCAACAACAAATACATGGTCAGCGCTGAGGTTTGCAATGATCATTCTTACCCTGGCTCTTCCATAGACAGTGGCTAAGTCGCCAGTAGCAGTGCGCAGTCGTACATTATTTAACGGTTCCACTGGCCCTTTTACTAAATCGGGCCTTATAATTGACTGAGATGCTCCTGTGTCTATGGTGAGGACTTGCTTAATTCCGTTTATAAGACCGCAAACAGTTAAGTTGCTATTTTTCTGTTGTACAATGGAAATGGAGATTGTGGGGCCATCGGTTGTGGGAGCCAGCACTTGCCCCTTAGTGCTAGCTCGATTTAGTTTAACGGCGACTCATGCGATTTGGTGTTGTTGGCCCGCTTGTTGGCCCTTGCTGGCGAAGCAGACCGTGATTATTTCTTTGCGGATCTACAGTTGCGCTGAAAATGACCAGCCTTACCGCATTTAGCGCGAGAATTACTTTTTTCCTCCTCCATTATCTGTTTGACTAACTCCTTTATCTCGCTTCTACTGTCTGTGTTATGAGTTTCAGTATCGAGACACCGCACCTTGTACACCTGTGGCTCGAGATGACTTTTGCAGTCTCCTGGGCTAGCGCGTACGAGATAGTTTCTGCAAAGGATGACTTTTGCATAGCACAAACCGCATATTTAATATCTGGATCCCGTATGCCATTCACAAATGCTTCAATCTTAAACTGATCCAGAAACGGGTGATCTTCGCCTGGATAAGTCAGCTGCACCAAACGTTCTATTTCCGTGGCGAATTCTTGCAGCGTCTCATTTGCCTTCTGCACCCTGCCTCGTAACTCCATTCTATAGAGTTCTCTTTTGTGCTCGCCACCGTACTTGCGTTGTAACGCTACCATTATATCGTCATAGTTATTTCTGCAGCCGGCTGGTAAGCTTTCGAGTATATGAGATGCTGCTCCCTTTAAGGCCAGAATTAGTTCAGTAACTTTTTCTTCATTGCCCCATCTATTTTTGCTATCCACTGTTTCGAACTGGA
Organism: Gymnosoma rotundatum; assembly: GCA_916610165.2. NCBI lineage: Eukaryota > Metazoa > Arthropoda > Insecta > Diptera > Tachinidae > Gymnosoma > Gymnosoma rotundatum. The sequence goes on along the minus strand of OU744338.1, from coordinate 86,741,933 downwards.
ACTTAAAAACATTAAAAGGTGCGCTGCCGTCAAAGCTCGGTTTGTTAATCTTGCTTGCGTGCTCAAGGATAACTCTCACCACTCCCTCTCGAATTTGAAAATCGCTCATTTGCACTTTTAATTCATGTAAATCTTTGTCTACTTTTCTCTCTAGGCCGCACAACTTTTCATCAAACTCCCTGACCCTCTGTTCTACGATGTTCACTCGTTGGTCGAAGACTTCTGATATTTTTTCAAATTTCTCGTTTACTTTTGCTAAAAGCCTTTCCCCGTTGATGCTAGCACTTTCTTGTATTGCTTCTTTGAGCTTCAGGTTGTTTTATTCCATTTTCTTGATCTGGTTATCCTGCTTCTGGTTGTTTTCTTCAATTTTCTTCATCATAGCGGCAAAAATTGAATTTAAGTCTATAACGCTTTAAGTCTTACTTTTCGTCTTTTTCTCCAAATTCGTATGTTTCAATATCGATACCACGCTGCTTAAATTCATCTATTAACCGCTTTTGCAATTCCGCTATATTGCCTGCTGTCGGCAGATTTAACTTACTCAGCTCCATTTTTAAAGCTCATCAAATTTCATTTTAACTATTTATTTATTATTTTGCAATTTCACTTCTGACACCAGTTGTTACGTTGATTTAAATTATAAACGTTTTAGTTATGAGTTCTTTATTTGCAAAATAATTACACACACTTTTAGAGTTTTAATTAAATTACACTTTATTTAATTAAGTATTGACGATTTAACTATTTGCGATTAATAACACACGCTGGCAACTTTAATTGTTGTACCACAAGATCTTAACTAGATGACGCTCACAATACGAATGAATCAGCACGTATTGGCGTTGCTTTTATATACCCTATTTTTAGGCGTTCTTGAATATTCGAGAATTTCTACCGCCATCTATTGCGTAGTTGAAAATGCTGCGTTGCCACCAGTGTTGTCAACTTGGTGCGTTTCGCATCATTTTGGGTGCTTTTTCGAATTTTTTGTGCGAAAATTTCACGTGTTGGTGCGTGATGCGTTTTTTTTAATTTTGGTGCTTTTTTTTACATAAAAATACATCTGTTTTAATACCATTTCGTTTAAGACGTACCAAATCATAAGCACAAAATGAAACGGTATTGTTGTTGTATTAATTTATGTTATGTTAAAAAAGAAACATTTCACTGTATGGAATATACTACCCCTTTTAGATTTTCATGGTAATTGTTTTTTAGCAAAGGTTGCTGTCGTATCTGTTAAACAGCTTAGCAAAAGCAGAGTTTTGTCGTGATCAGTTAACCGACTTAAAAAAAAGGAGGTTATACAATTCGACTGAATGTTGCCTTTTTATGTTTGTGCCTGCAGAACTCAGTAATTTCTGAACCGATTTTGAAAATTGTTGGTAATTTGATAGATTATGCTTAAAGATTGGTCTCGTTTAATAATCTTAAAAATTAAAGGGTGTCCCCATACATATTTTTTACGTGTGTTATGAACTGTAAAGGACGATTCTGTAAAATATAAAATGACTTCGTATTACTATGGCGACCAATAACAAAAAGTTATACAAAAATAAATCTAAAAATTAAAGGGTGCCCCCATTATTGATGTAAATTTACTTATATGGGCCTATGTTTTGAACCGTTACAGACAAACGCTTGTAAATTGCACAGAATGTCGGTTGCTATGGCCGATATAGTAACAAGTATTAATACTAAAAATTATGAACTAAAGGGTGCGCCTATAGTTAATTTGATGTATATGGCCATACTTTTTAACAGTTGTAGACAGACGCTTGCAATTTACAACGAACCTGAATTGCTGAGTCCGCTATAACAACAAGTATAAAATTTGGATTTGGAAGTTAAAGGGTGTCCCATTAGTTGATGTAATTTCAAATTATTCATATTTTTTTTTTTGCATTTATAAGCCTTTAATAAAAAGAATTTTGTAGGGCAATTTTACTTATTAAACTGTATGTATGTAATTATACAGAAATATTTTTTTATGAATGATCGCTGTTTTTTATTTCAAAATTTGTGTATGCAATATATAAAAAAAATGTATTATCAAGTACAAATTAATACAAACATATTTGTTTATTTTTTTATTTTTGTTAAGTTTTATTTTTTAATTTTGTTTGTTTGTAAAAACCTTGAACTTTAAGACTGCTTTATTGTTATATTTTTAATACAAAAAAATTACACTTTTTTTGGAAAGCTAAATCATTAAAGATTTTAAATAAAAAAGAAATTCTAAAACTTGGTGCATTTTCTCTTAAATGGTGCGTTTTTTTCTCCACTTTGGTGCGTTTTGAAATTTCAAAGTTGACAACGCTGGTTGCCACTTTTATCTCAGATACATTAGTGAGCATTGTAGTTTACTTCTAGAACCTTCGATCATTATTTAAAAAATACATGTTGGGTATTTTATTATTTAGTTGTTATACAATGCAGGTGTGTGTATGCTTGTGTAATGTGTTTGCTTAGTCATCGCTTTGTGTTAGTTGTTTTTGTTTTGCAATAAAGATGTTTTATAGAAACTTCTAGCTTTGAAAACAAACACAATAGTCCATTTCGTATCACTTTCTTGGCCTAAATTATTTTTACATCTTTTTATGATTTTAATAAAGCATCTTTGTAACAATATATTTTTTATTTACGACTGCGCCATGTTGTTCTATAATATAAATCAAAGTATACTATGATTAAAATTAACAAAGTGAAAGTTGAATAAAATAAATTTATAGTAGTATTTCTAATACAGCAGATCCATTTCTCATTTCTAATTTGCTTTATGTTAATTTCTTTATTTTGTCTCATATTACTGATGCCTTTAAAATAAACTTAGTCTGTTTGGAATTCTTAATTGAACCACATCGGTAGTTTCATTTTTCACCTTAAATAACCTATCACCCTACAGTCCGCGTTAACAAACTTCCATGCTGGAACTCCCTGTGTGTAAGCTTAAAGATATACATATATCAGCAAACTTTAACTCTCTCATTTCACCTTGTCATTCTGTTCATTCGTTCACTTCACATGCATTGTATTTCATTGTGCCTGCAGAACTCAGTCATTTCTGATCCGATTATAAAAATTTTTGGTAATATGATAGATTATGCTTACAGATTGGTCCCGTTCAGTTCATAATCTTAAAAATTAAAGGGTGTCCCCATACAACATACTTCTGTAAAATTTGAAATAACTGCGTATTTCTATAGCTCCCAATAACAAAAAGCTATACAAAAATAAATCTCAAAATTAAAGGGTGTCCCCATAATTGATGTAAATTTACTTATATGGGCCTATCTTTTGAACCGTTATACACAAACGCTCGAAAATTGGACAGAATATCGATTGCTATGGCCATTATAGTAACAAGTATTAATAATTAAAATTATGAATTATAGGGTGCCCCAATAATTCATTTAAATTTATGTTTATGGCCATGCTTTTAACAGTTGTAAACATACGCTTGAAATTTCAATGAACCTGTATTGGTAAGTCCGCTATAACAACTACTATAAAATTTGGATTTGGAAGTTAAAGGGCGTCCCAATAGTGGATGTAATTTGGTGGATATGGCCGAACTTTTGAACTGTTATAGACAGACAGCTGAAATTTTCAAGGGACCTGTTTTGCTAAGTCCACCATAACAAGAAGCTTATAATTTGAATTTAGAATGGTCTGACAAGACAAAGGTTAATTTGTTTGGGTCTGATGGTAAGGTGCATGTTAGACGCCCTAAACATACTCCCTTCGATCCAAAGCACACGTTAAAGACTGTTAAGCATGTGGGATGGAATATAATGCTTTTGCAATGCTTTTCATCTTCAGGCGTTGGTCCGTTATTCTGGATAAAGGATAAGATGTACGCTGTCGACTACATAAACATTTTGCAGAAAGTCATGCTTCCATACGCCGAGGAAGAAATGCTTTTAAAGTGGGAGTTTCAGCAGGACCCTAAACACTCATCTAAGTTGGCAAAGAAATGTTTCCAAGACAACAATGTCCACCTGTTGGAATAGTCGTCACAGTCTCCGGACTTAAACCCTTTGCACCTTTGGGGCATTCTGAAAAAGAAAATTGCCGGATATAAGCCAAAAAATAAAGCATATTTGTGGGAGAAATTCCAGGCCGAATGGTACAATATAAACCCATTAGTCTGTGCCAGGCTGGTAGACTCAATGGGCCGACTTTGTAACGATGTCCTTAAAAAGAAGGATGGAACTACCAAATATTAATTTTAATTTAATTTCAACATTGCACTTATTGTTTTGAAGAAAAAAGTTTATGTTAATTAGTTTTAAGCTTGTTGTTTATATTATTATTTCCAAGGGCAATAAAATGAATTAGTCATATGTTTTCCTACATAAATGCAGTTTAGCTGAGTTTTTATATTTTTTATGTATATAAATAAGTTCTGTTATAAAAAAATATTAAACTCCCAAAATAAAATTTTTTTACAAGAAATTTTCTGAAAAGAAAGAAAACTGAACATCGTTTCTATTATATTTTCCAACACTGTATGTATGTATGTACATATATATAAACGTATTAATGAATGATTTAATTTATTAAGTAATAGGTTTATTTTAATTTTTGATATTTTTTATTATTTATTTATTATTTATTATCTACCAGTATTTAAAAAATTTAAATTTGATTTAATGTGTTTGTCTTTATTATAAATACTTACATATATCGAAACGCCTATTGTCGGGTGCCATTTCATTACTAATTAGAGCTTTATTGGCTCGTCTATAAATGTGGTAAATTATAGGAATTTCGTCATTGTTCTGGATATACACATTTTGATCAAGGAAAGAAAAGTCTCGGGTGGAATATACCCGTTATGTAAAATTTTTGCTATGTATTCATGTGAAACATAATAAGGAGCCATTTCAAAATTATTATCGTAAGTTTTTATACTGTTTAAAATATGATTTCTTGTGACATGAATAAAAAAGTTATCTATTCTTTTGATTTTGCTTTATTTTATAAAATTGTGTTTTATACATATTTCTTATATTCACTACTTTGTGGTCTATATAGTGCAGTACAACACCTAAGACATTTTCTCTCGAACACTCTTATATTTTCCATATAGGATGGTAATATTGAAGCATATTAGACATCCGTATTATAGGGGCTTATACATGATTATTTTAATCTTTGGTTGTAGGATTTTATAAAAAAAATGCATTTCTTGCTTTAATAAGTTGTTGTTAAAATACAGAAATTTATATAAATGGATTTCTAGCAATTTAAGAGTCGTTTTTGTTGGAATAATTATGCTGCTATTAGATTTTATACCAAACGATTTTCAGTTTTTCGTAATGTTGCTATTGCATTTCTTAACTGCAGGCTGGAATATAATACACTCGCATTTGTTGAAATTATTTTTATATGCCAGTCTGTTGAGTACTTTTAAATTGTAGATAATATTTCCCTCAAGCATATATTAATATTTTCAAAATTATTGTCAGTATGGTAAATAGTAATATCATCTGCAAAGGCTAATATATCTTCGATTTGATTTAATCGATCGTATATGTATACAATAAAACGGAGAATTCACTGTGCTTTGCTGAAAGCTATTCATTTTTTTTTGTTTTACTGCTGTTGTTATTAAATATGAAAAAAGTTCTTTGTTAAACATACTGTGTTAAAGAAAAAATGAGATGCAATGGAAATTTAAACTCTATTAACTTTTACACTAATCTTGGTATCCATATGTTGTCGAAGGCTTTTTCAAAATCTATCAAACACGCTCCGGTGTATAATGATTTGTTTAGATTCCAGTTAATATTTGAAATAAGTAATTTTATTGCATAAATTGACAAATATTTTAATTTAAACCCGAATTGCCTCTCACTTATTATCTTATTTTCATGAAAATATTTTACCATTGTATTGTTTATACAAGCTTCGAAAATCTTGCTTATATTTAGTAATAAGCTAATTGCACGAATATTATTAGGATTAATGGTGTTTTTATCCTTTTTAGGCTATACAATAACTTTGGTTAACTTCCAAGCATGAGGGAAATATCTGTTACAGATTATTATTATACAGATTATTATTATACAATATAAAAAATTATACAATATTCATATACAATAATCTGCGGCATGTTACTTAAAACTATGTTTGCTGGCAGTTTTGGTGTCAAGTTTTTAAAAATAAATATTTCTGTGTCCTTTTGCACAAATGTTTTATCTAATTGGGCTTCATTTTCATCATCTGTCCTTGTGGAAACAGAAAATATTGTTTTAGTTAAATTTCAGTTTTTGTGCTGCTTTTTTTTCTGCCAAAAATTTAGTGGAACGGTTACTAACTATTATCCAGATCAATCTCCTAATGAGAGCAAAGTGATTCTATATACGCTCCATTTACATTAGGTTTTTGAATGTGATCGTAAATTATAAAATTATTGCTATCCTCTTACTTTTCTAGGTCTTCAGGGTATATGCCTCCGTTTTGTTTTCATATGGAATTTTTAGCATTTTTAATTCAAGCGGATATAAAGTTCTACTTTGGTTTTTGATATCGCTAAGCATTTTCTTAGGGGTTTTTGTGGTCATTTTCTTCAACTTGCTTTGAAAGTGTGTATTAACTAAAATTTTAAAGAGAAAAGTATAGGAAAATTTAAACGGATTACATCCGATTTACCTCTTCATCGAGGAAGGAGTGGTAGGGCACTGGCTCAGGGCAAAGTAATAGATAGTTCCCCCGGAGGTTCTTACCCGGAAAACTCAGGGAAAAGAGTAAGTCTTGAATAACACTCGGGCAGAACCAGAGTAAAGAAGTTCAGGCATAGAAATGAGTAGGGCGTCGGCTGTTGTTACCAAAAGGATTTACGCTAAACTATTGTTCAATAACTGCGGCTAAAACAAAGAAAACATTGTATTTTTTTATATCACTACAACAAGCACCTTGGCGGCCTGAGCCAAACCCGCCCATTAAACCCGGAGTAACCGGAGGATCTTTACATTTGGCGCCCGAGCAGGGACATTAATAAAACGTATAAATACAGAGGCTGCAAATATGGTGCGCACAGCGTGTGTGTATTCCCTACGTAAGGACGAGCTGGTACAGTACCTTGACGAGTTTGGTCTAGACAGTGGTGGAACCGTGGATAATATGAGGAAAAAATTGTCAACATTTGTGGCAAGTGGCCACGACGGGAAGGTGCTTAACCGGCTCGAAGATCTAGAAGTAAGCATGGTCGTTGTCCTATACCTAACATGCTATGGGTAACCCAACAACTGGAACTACCTGTCACATCGTTAAAATTGGGGCAACAGGCAGCCACATGCCACCTCTTGCATCCATCCCCTTAAATCAGCCAATAAAATCTACAACAACAACACGTCGACGATCAAGACAATCCCCAATAACAAAACTTCAGCAGTCAAGCCATGAGCTTGCCGTACTCAGCAGTAATTGATATCGTAAGAAAATGGTCGTTTCGTTATGATGGCGAGAAAGACCCGAAAGAGTAGAAGAACTGGCAAAAGTCTACGGCCTAAATAAGGATATGTTGCCCCGAACAATGTCTGAGTTACTAAATTACACGGCACTGTTTTGGTACCGAAACAATAATCGCCAGTGGCCAACATGGAAAGGGTTCCGAGAGCACTTCTTGAGTTTTTTTGCCACCGCAGTATTTCGAAGGTATAGAAGACGACATTCGCCGAATACTGCAAAAACCACGAGAATCTTTCAAAGACTTCATCGTGATACGGTAAAACATGGCCGACAACCACAACGAAGAGAGGAAAGAACCAGACAAGCCATTAATCCCGTTACCGCATGGTTATCGGTTTTGTAAAAACCCCGCCATATTGTTTTGTTGGCAGTGTGGTAAAAGAGGTATAAGGTCTCGTGAGAGCTACAAGAGAAATCAGGGAAACGCCAAAGGATCGCGCCAGGTGCAAGGGTTGGCGGCGAACCAGAGAAACCAACCCCTGCAACAATAAATGTTTTTGAATTAACCTATTCCCGTTTACTAACCCAGATTCAGCTTGGCGGGCAGCATAGGATGGCCACCATCGATTCTGTGGCCTCCAGGAGTTATATAAGCGAGAGTGTGGCTAGGGGCTCGAAGTTATACCAACAGGAAATCTCATAAGGCCAGCGAACGGAACAACAGCAGAAGTAACGAAGATGATCCAAACAGAGGTGCGATTGTCATCTGGAACTAGGAGTAATGCCGCAAATGTTACACAGTGTATTGCTTGAGATAGATTTTCTGAGGGCAGTAGGTTGTGAGTTGCGATGTGAAAAGCAAGTTATAAATTTCGCACATAAGTCCCCCCAAGTAATGTCAGCAGTAAAGCAGCAGGAGGAAGAAAAGCCTTGATTAAATAATGCAGACGAGAAGGTGGTGATTTCAACATTCCTGGAACATGAGTTTGAGAAGTTTAAGAACGTTAGAGGTCTAATTACTTTAGCCGAGCACAAAATAGTTGTTAAGAATGATAGACCGGTCCATCAAAGGTACACGAAACGTAATCCAGAGATACAAAAACGCATAAATGAGAGTATATAGGAACCGTGCGTTCTGCTTCACTTCCGGCCAAAAAGTGCATGAAATGTATGGAAATCATGCAAAAGCCATAAATCATTCATGCAGAAGCCATTAATGTCATGCAAAAGCAATTAATGTCATAATTAATGGGTAATAAATTAGGGGGAGTGTAAAAAAGGGTCTAGCACATGTCTCATTAACATAAGGAAGTCATTATGTCAAGTACGTAGGCCATTAATAATGACAAGGGTCGCATGAGTGTAGTTGTGAAATGCAGGTGTGCATTGATCTTGTGTATAGGGATTAGGGGAGAAAAAGAAAGTATGTTAATATCTGTTTAAAATTTTATTGAAATGATCGTGATTTGAATAATTAAAAATGCAGGTGTGTACTGATCTTGCGTAAGTGGATGGAATAGTATGGTGATATGTGCTGATATTGTGTGTAGGGATTTTGTGATGAAAAGAAAATATGTTAATTTCTGTTTTAGGTTTTATTGAAATGATCGTGATTTCAATAATTAATAAAGGTTTTCTTTTTTTTGTTTGTAAATGGATGTAATAGTATGATGGTATGTACTGATCTTGTGTGAGAAAAAAGCAAAATTTGGGTGTAGAAAATCTGTATTGAAAAATTAGTAAATGTGTTTAAAAAGTTTAATCATGTAGGCCATTGAAGAATGATGAGGGTTGGAAATGAAAGATAAATGCAGGTGTTAAGGCTATTGAATTTTGAGTTTGGTTTTCAATAAGCAGAAGCGATATGAAAGAAAAAGTATAAGAAAAATTTTGTTTTTTAAAAATTAAAAAACTAAAAATTTCTATACAATAAGGATTATATTTTTTTTGTTCAAAAGAATAATAAATTCTTCCAACTAATTGCTTAAATGTGAAGTGCTAGATGACGTGGGTTGATATATTAATAAGTGTGACAATGTGATCACAAGTATATGGAAGGAATAGAGAAGCCAAACACAGTAGGTGTGTTCAGACACAGTTATGTTGAAAAGTGTAAATCATGTTAACAAAATAAACAATCAAGGTAAAGGTCACGTAACATCACAAACGTACGATAAATGCAGGTGTTAAGGTTCTTGAACTTTAATTTTTTTTTGTTTTCATTAAGCAGAAGCAATATGTGATAAGACAGAAAATAAAAATAAGAATTTGACTGTATTGAATTTTTTAGTAAAACACTATAGAGATAGATACTGAGTAAAGGTAATGATCTTGTTTGTGTGTGTGTGTGTGTTTGTTTGTTTGTGGTCAATTTACGCTTTAGGTTTGTTTAAAATAATCGTGATTTGAATATTTAAAAAGTGTAGAGTAATATTGGGGAATAAAAAATATTTATTGAATAATTAAAAAAGGTGTTCTTTTTCAAATGTATTTTTAGTTTTTTATTCACTACTCTTTATTTAAAATATTGTATGTTATTAGCCCTGTTTAGTGTAATATTTAATGTCATTTATGTATATGAAAAAATTGTAAACATTAAAAAGGGTAGGTGTATAAAGACTCCAAAGTCGAGTTTCTTTAATATAAAGAAATAGCGGTTTAATGAGGATGGTCATATTAGGGATAAAAATATGTTATATTTAAGATTTAACGAATATATCATATTATTTTATAAAAATATTTAGTCTTTTTTTTATTTTTATTAAATAAAACTTGGGCTACATAATAATTATTTCCTTTTAGTATGCAAAATTATCACGTTGTTGTTTTAGTGGTTATTTATTTATTGATATTATTATAATTATTTTTTATATAAATTCGGTAAAATTCAATAAAGTTTGACAGTTTGTTATAAATTATACAACGATGAATAGCAACACGGAATTAATTGCTTCTTTTAATAAGTTAAATGTAAGGCAGAGACTTAGTATCAGGGATATGATAGATTTAGAAGACTATCATATAACTGGAGCAAAGCGAATAACAACAAAATATGGTGAATCTGTTGTGCTAGAGTTGGGAACGAGTATATTTTACCTTCTTAAGAGATTTAATCCGTTGAGCGATAAAGATGTTGAACTCTTACCTACAGGCGCTTATATGATTACAAAATGTCCTCCGAGTGATAATAGAGATAGCTCACTCTGCAGGTTGGAGTTAAAACCACGTCCTCCAATGAGAGACTATTATCCTTTCAATACATTTAAATGCAAATTATTTAAATAAAGCAATCATTATTATAACAAAAAGAAAAAAAAAACGGTTTTGGTTTTCATTTACAATTAATTGAATTCAGGCTATAAGAGTTGTCTATGATTAATCTATTTACTCAGTATTAAATAAAATTTAAACCTAGAAAGATGAATACTATTGAATACTTTCTACAGAAATTTGGAAATGAAATTTTCGAAGAACATTTAGAAGAAATACAAGCGTTTAAAAATAAATATACAGATTATAGTATTCATAATGTAGCTAGCGCACACAATACTTTAAACGAAGATGTTGTTGGTATGTGTGGATGTTATTTCTTTCATAAGAGAAAACTAAAAGTCTTGAAAATTATCGAGAAGTATAAAAAATTATTCAACCTATTGTCATCAACTTCTATAAATCAAAAAGAAGAGTAATAGAGATCAGTTTCTTACTCCGGAACTTTATAATCAATAAAACAACATATGAAAATATTTTTTCAAAATAAAAAATGAAATATATAATTATTATATTAGTCTATATTACATAGAATTATTATAGTTTAGTTTAACAACTTTTACATGTATTATTATTAGTAGTAGTAGTAGCAGTAGTAGTAGTAGCAGTAGTAGTAGTAGTAGAAAAGTATTAGAAATCTTCTTTAAAAGGCGACCTTTGAAATGAAAAACTCAACAGTTAACAACTAACCTTCAAAGAGAATGAATAGCATAATAAAAATGCTTTGCAGTGTAAGGAGCGTCAACCTAAAATATACGACGTTGTGTTTAAGATGGAGTACTTTCTGCACTTAAAATTAAAAGTTTCCTGTGGATTTTCCACTATCCATGGATTTAAGCCGATGATATGGTTCCATTATAAGAACAAGCATTTTATTGGATTTGGACAAGAAGAATGGCTACACCTAATGAGTTATAAGGGCTACATTAGCAGCACACTTTCTCAGCGAGAACTTTTATAGTCAGTAAACTTGATTGAAAATACAAGCGAGGAAACTACTGAGTATACCTTCAAACATAAAAGGGGTGTTTGGTATTTGATAATCCGACAAGGAAAATTTCACATAAAAATTAATCTTGAAATATGGAAATCGATAATTAGGATAGGAGTTTTTTTTTAACATCAATACTTTGCTGGAATGGTAATTTAAGGAAGCAAATATTGATTTTTATTATAACTATTACATACCAACGTACTCGAAGCTGAAAAAGACCCAAATCCTATTGAGTGATATTGACGGATTAAAAGAAAGGGACATCGAAATAGATTTAATACGCCTCTGTTATGAGATTGAAAAAAAAAATGGGAAGAAAAATAATAGCCGATGTAAAAATTCATAGATTGTATTTAAGGATGGAAAACAAATTAAAAAAAAATTGTATAAACAAATCGTTTGAGTTTTTATTTCATTTATTTTATTTCTATACTATAAAATTAAGTAGAGACTGCAAACATAAGTTTACCACAATTAAGAGAATTACTTTTCTGATATCTTTTATAGTTGTATTTTATATTATATCCTAAATATCTTAATACTTCTAGAAGTGGTTGAAGATTTCCAAAACTATCGAAATATTCCACATAATCGTTATCTTTATAGTAGACTACCCAATGTGTAACATTTCCTCTATGAGAGTCTAAATTGATTATTCCGCATTCAGTTTGGCGTGGAGTTTTAGGGAGTATATCTCTCATATAAACTCCCCTAAAACAAGAAATATACTTTTTTCCAAACCTTTTCAAATCCACATCAGTAAGCGGTCTATTGGGTAGCTGCTGTATTAGTTTTTTGATGCTATCGTTTTATTATAAAATATTCCATATCCCTTCTTATAATGTTTGAGATAGATACCTTTTCCCATTGCGATTGTCTCTAATGTTCTATTATAACGCTTATTCTCCTCGAGCTCCTGCTTACCATTGCTAGCTGTAGTAATAGCCTTAGCCATCGACGAGCCACCAGAAGCTAGAGCGCCCAGTGCTCCAAGTGCTGTAAGTATAGGTACAAGCGGTAGAACACCCCCAATTTTAGGAACGGTAATAACTCTTGGAATATTCACTTCTGATTTTTTGCCAAGAAATGATTCATCAATTATTTTTTTTGCAGTTTTTATTGCCTTTTTAACATTTGTTGGTTTTTCTTTTCTTAAGACCAAAGTTGCTAATTTAACTGCATTGCGAAAAAGGTTTCGATTGCAAGTTATTTTACGATTATTCATTTTAACCCCTAAACCAAATTTAACTTTAGACTTCATTGCGTTAGTAACAAGGTATGCATTTAGTTTTTCTCCAAGTGTACTATCTTTAGCTTTCACTCTCTTCCAAGCTTTATCAGTTAGTTCTCTATCAGCTTGATGTCGTTTATTAATATCAGAGTTCTGTGAATAAGCAATATCATGAATTTTACAAGCAGCATCCGAGGGATTGATTCCTTCTCCCCTTTGGATACGTTTATCCAATTTCGTTCCAGGTCCGCAAAATTGATAACCAGGTAGGTGAACCTAAATTGGTAGCGAATTAATTAGCTTATTTAGTAGTCCTTCTCCACTAAATACCTGTTTACCAATAACACTTTTCTTTGTGTACACCTTCATTTATAACATATAGTTTTTGAAAATATGTACGTAAGTAGTAATTAATATAAAGAAAAAGATGTTCACTTGCTTTAACTTTTCATTTGTAAAGATTCGTTTGATTAAACAACATTCAAATATTTTAGTGAGAAATTTAGATTTCAGTGAAAAAAATAATGTAACTAAACATAGTTGCCTTTTACCAAACTCTATAAGAGCATTAATAGTGGGACCATCCAATTGCGGAAAAACTAACGTAATGCTTAGTTTGATTGAAAGCCCTAACGGATTGAAATTCAGAAATATTTACCTTTATTCTAAATCGCTACATCAACCCAAATAACAGTATCTGCGAAATCTAATATCCTCGGTAAAGGGTATGGGTAAATATACATTTTCAGAAAACGAAGATGTCTTATCACCTAATGATGCTAAAGAAACTTTGTAATGATATTTGATGATGTTGCATGTGAAAAGCAAAACAATATCAGATCATATTTTTGCATGGGGAGACATAAAGATATCGATGCATTTTATTTATGTCAAACATATACACATATTCCAAAAAATTTAGTACGTGATAATGCAAACTTAATTATAATGTTTAAGCAAGATGAACTAAACCTTAAACATATATATAAGATCATGTTGGAAGTGACATGAGCTTCGAAATATTTCAAAACATATGTAAAGAATGTTGGAGGGATAAATATGTATTTCTTGTAATAAGCAAAGACAATGAAATAAGTAATGGACGTTATAGAATAGGTTTCGATATATTCAATCAAGCTTAGTCATAATTGATTGTTAAGCTACTTCAGATGTATAAGAATTGATGCTATTTTTTATCACACATTAAGAGCTATTTTTCTATTAATATAATCTGTTTAGCTGTTTGAAGAAACTGTTTATCTGTTTAAAGAAGCTTTTTAGCTGTTTGAAGAAGCTGTTTATTTGTTCAAAGAAGCTGTTTAGCTGTTTGAAGAAGCTGTTTATCTGTTCAAAGAAGATGTTTAGCTGTTCACAGAAGCTGTTTAGCTGTTTAAAGAAGCTGTTTAGCTGTTCAAAGAAGCTGTTGAGCTGAAGCTATTAAGCTATTTTAGATATCATAAATTTTTTCAATAATTAAGTCTCTTACACAATAACATGGAGGAAAATGTATTAAAAGAGTTGGTGAAATCCAGAAAAATTTTAAAACAGAAATTTGAACCTGTTAGGCGCGGGGAAACAGAAACAATAAATAAAATAGAAAATGCCTTTAAACCTCTAACAGAACCGTTAAAAAAATTAGTCAAGTTATCTTGCGAAAGAACATATAAACCAAAAGAGGTTACAAGTCTAAAAACTACGTTTAAACATGATAATATAACTAAGAACAGTGATAGTGGTATTATGACTAGCACCCCGAAGAAAAAAGAATATTTGGATTCGTCCTAAAAATCAAGTGGCATAAAAGAAGAAGAAGATCATGACTTAGATAATGAATCCTTTTATTCACAATCTGATGATCAGCAATTTGATTTAACAGACCTATATAAAAACAAAAAGCTTGATAGAATATTTGGACCTTACAAAAATCAAAATGGTGACTGGAAATTTGGAAATTCGGATCTAAAGATAAGTGATGAAAAAATAATGATAGGAAATAAGTCTTGGGCGTTAACTCCTGGTCTATACTCATTACTCTTTCATAAAAGACCAGAGCACTACGACTCATCAGAATTAGATATATATAAACGAATTTTGATGGATACAAGTGCACACAGAAGAAACTTTGATCCTAATAATCAACTAAAAGGAAATAGAGGTTATAAATATAAGGAAATAATTAATAAGCTATTTGCTACTACTCACTTTGGTGAAGGTTTAATGAAAGTAAACCTTAATAAACCAAACTATATATACTGGGATGATCCTAGTGAAATAGTAGACCGGTTAAAGCTGTTGATGGCATCACAACAAGCTGGTAACAAAAACCATTCTAATGAGATAATATCAATAATTGAGGAACTAAAAGAATCAAGCATAATTGAGTAGTTGTAGTAATAATAAGAATGACTGTTGTTAAATTTGGCCATTACTTCAAAAAGCATAGTAATGACTTGAAAACTAAAAATCTTGTAAAAAAAATTTAGTTTTATCCTCGATGGGAGCAATATAAACGTAGAGAATAGAAGAGTTATAAATATAGCCTCACTGTTGAACGAATTTGATGCTGTTAACAAAACTTATATGAGTTTAGAAATCAAACGTATACAAGATGATTTGAAAAATTATATAAGTGAAGCATTGAAATATTCAAACACAACCTTTATAAACAACTTCGAAGAAAGATTTAGTAAAATTGAACAACACATTTCCAATAATAATGAAACGGAAAAACTTAAAGAGGAGTATGATTCCCAGTTGAATATAATTAAAACTAACATAAAATTTATAATTTATTGTATATAAATTATAATTGGGCTTTCATGGTCACTTATTTCCTTCCTTTCAAGTAAATAAAAGATTATTTATTTCATATTGATCTGATGTTTCGTTGGTATTTTCCAACTTCTTCAGGGATAATTAATTAAAAATATATAATCTTTTTTGTTATTGTACACTAAATTAATTTTAAATAACAAAAATGATTATATATTTTCATGTAAAACTATTTAAAGCTTCACGGTTTAAGGTTGGAGACTATGCACGTATTAGTAAATATAAGCACATCTTTGAAAAGGGGTATACACCAAATTGGACAACAGAAATATTTAAAATAAGATCGGTACAAAATACTTACCCTGTCACATTCATACCCGAAGACTGGGAAGGAAATGAAATAAAAGGTGGATTTTACAAGGAGGAGTTACTGCGCACTCGTTTTCCTAATAACTTCTTAGTTGAAAAAGTATTAAAAACTAAGGGTGATAAAGCATATGTAAAATGGTTGGGATTTCCAACTCAGCATAATTCTTGGATAAGTAAAAATGAAATATTGTAAAACTAGCAATAAGTTAAAATAAATACGTTTATTAAATAAAAACAAACTGTAAGTAGCGTTTTTTATTTATTTACATTCAATCATTCGTTATGTCAATAACATTAGCACTGAGCGGGAATTCTTCAATTTTAACGGCAAATTTCTTTCCGCCAATAAAGTTAGCGGCAGATTATGAATGTTCTCTAATTGATTTTCATTCATATAATTCGATTCCCAACGTAGACTACGATAATAATCTTTTCCATATTGGAGATCAAATAATTGAAATTCCTATAGGTTCTTATGAGTTGCAAGACATAGCTGATTATATAATCGCAGAATATAAGGAAAAAATGATAATAAATCAATTGTGATTGAAGCCAATAACGACACTCTACAAATTGAAATAACATCCTCACATGATACAATTTTCTTTGATCGAAAAAGATCTGTTGGTAGATTACTTGGTTTTAGTGGTGGTGTTTTAAAGCCTGGTACAAAACATTTATCGAATCAGCCAGTAAATATTTTAAAAGTTAATGCTGTGCAAGTTAAATGTAATATAATACGAGTAGCAATATATGAATAATTTTCCAGCACACATACTTCATAAGTTTGCGGTGGATGTTCCTCCAGGTTATAAATTAGACGTTATCCCGAATAATCTAATCTATTTACCAGTGAATGTGAAAGAAATAACATATCTCAAAGTTTGGATTGTTGACCAAGAGGATCGCTTAGTAAACTGTTAAAGCTAAAAGACCTAAATTAACAGTAGAAAATAAAAGGTTTCTAAGATTACTTAATTTGAAAGTAAAGAAAAATGTCTGATATACTAAATGTTATGGAAACTCAAATTTCGGATGAGAATATAATAAAAAAGGATTATAATTTAATTTTTATTCAATTATTATTTGAACTTTGAATATTATATAAATGAATAGAAATTATTTTGGCTTAAGTTCATTTATTTTTAATTTCTAAAAATCTTTTTTAGAAAGAAAATTTATTTTTACAAATGTATGCGGACTTTTTCCATAGAAAACAAGAAAAATTAGACGCTAGCAGAATGAAATGCTGCATTTTCTGGACCGCTACGACCTTCATCAGCATTCTTCGCATCTATCTACCTTAGTTGTGTATTTTTATAAACATCATCTATTTAACCAACTAACTTTGTAAATAAGAATACGAGAACACTCATATTCATATCAACATTAATTTGGTTAGACGAAATTTACACACAAACCAACGTATTTCTTTACTGTTCTCTCTGTATTTCGTCTTGTACATTTGTTTTTGATTTGTTTCAATCATCGATTGAACACGAATGCATATTTGTTTTAAGTCATTCTTACTTGTTTACTCACAACCTTATAGATGCTGTTCCAGTATCATTTTGACTGTTATTAAGTAAGCATGAATGCTCGCTGTGCCTTGCGTGCTTATAATTTAATTTTTATTCAATTATTATTTGAACTTTGAATATTAAATAAATGAATAGAAATTATTTTGGCTTAAGTTCATTTATTTTTAATTTCTAAAAATCTTTTTTAGAAAGAAAATTTATTTTTACAAATGTATGCGGACATTTTCCAAAGAAAACAAGAAAAATTAGACGCTAGCAGATTGAAATGCTGCATTTTCTGGACCGCTACGACCTTCATCAGCATTATTCGGATCTATCTACCTTAGTTGTGTATTTTTATAAACATCATCTATTTAACCAACTAACTTTGTAAATAAGAATACGAGAACACTCATATTCATATCGACATTAATTTGGTTAGACGAAATTTACACACAAACCAACGTATTTCTTTACTGTTCTCTCTGTATTTCCGCATACATTTGTAAAAATAAATTTTTTTTCTGTAAATGTATACATACATGTTTCTTTAGAAAATAAAACATTTTTATAAGTATCTATATTATAATTGTCTACTATACACTTTTTAACTCCCTTTGCCTTTTTTACATCTTTTTCATTTTCAACTGTAAATGCGTAAACTTTAGGAGCTAAACCAACAAACTCTGTAATAAATTTACCCTCCGTTTCATCCTTCATCATTCCTAATACTTTTTCATTTAAAAGAGGAAAACCAAACGGATTATTTTCAGGGTATGATGAAGTATCAAACCGATCTTTCAAATCATATTTTATATCACTATAAAAATCAACTGTTTGAATAGAATATCGTTATTCTAGCATACTACATCAAAAACTCAATTTGCATAAAAATTGGACTTGCCAGGTTTGCCGACTAAGCCAACGATATATGAATGAGTCTGTATCCATATAATTCAAACTTATTTTATCCTCGTATTTAGGTTTCATGTATCCGTAGTGAAAATCATACATTTTCCATTTTGATAACTCCAGAACACAAAAACCTAAATAGATTGGTTTGGAGTAACATGTTGTGGTTTTATTCATTTTCACAGCCCACATTGTTTCAGTGAATTGTGATATGCTATGGAAATTTGGTTTTGAAATCCTCCTATCCTATATGATTGCAGTTAGTGCGAACCCATTCACTTAGCAATCGTACATCTTTCCTTTTATCTACATTTTCCATGGTTTTTCCGTACACTGCATTATTTAAGAGCTTATAAAAGTCTTTTTCAAAGGTGTTTTTAGATTTTTTTATACTCAGTATTTAAATCAATATACGTTTTTAACCATGGTTTCTGATTGAATTAGAGAATTCTATAAACTTTTTCTAAAACCAATCCATTATTTAAACATTGTTCTAATGTTTTATAATGTATCACATATCTTTGCTTATTTGAAAGATCGACTACTAATTTTTCATGCTTACTTCCACCAATAACCTTGTTTTCAGCACAAAACGGTAAGTCATTGTGGCGATCATGGCACTCAACAGGGTAAGATAAATCAACCTCATTTATATAACCTACGTCCGAATTAGGCGAAATATCGCTTGGATGAATGAAATCATTTGTCCAAGTAAAACCACCATGTGGAAAATATTTAGACAGTGCCCAACCATAGAGGTTATTTGCATCTAGATATAAAATATATTCAGAAAGTTTTGTATGATATAGTTACTTAAATACTTATGAATTTATTTACCATATCTCTTACTACACTCTGTGAGGCCGCCTCGAATTCCACGTTAAATAAAATTATGCATTTCAAGATCAGTTAGTAATTCTAACTCAATTTTAACATGCGGTAGAACACAACGGTCACCAGAATGTTTTGATTCAGCTCGTCTGCTGATCGTTGTGTTCTACCGCAAGCACTTCAACTTGGTCAGTTCACTTAAATGAATAATTTATCTGACTCAAGCACTTGAACTTAGGCAGTAACATTAAGACAGCAGTTGGTATAATGCAAGCACTTGGAACTTGGTTATAGCGGAGAAGAGAAAAAATAACAACCGTTTCTTTTGATTGAATTATTAATTCTACTTTTATTGGTATCACATTAAAGTCTTAAATACTATTTTTTGCTGATTAATACTAAATACTAATTAATACTACATATTAATAGTAATAATACAAATATCAAAGAATTTCTTGGTAAGCAATTACATTTGGTGTGAGTTGTTACCTGAGCCTTTTGTTTTGCGTCAGTTCAATGCACCGCCGCACAGAGGAGTATTTGACCCAAAAAGCTGGCCAAAATTATTAAGCGCGGTTTTTAGTTTAAAAGTTTAATTTTTTTGATAGTTTTAGCTTTAGTTTGATAAAAAAAAAGGTAGTGGCAGATTATTATTGGGTTAGTGTTATTTTTGACACCCCCCACCCACCAACCACCCACCCAACCCCCATTTAGAACTTTGTTTATTTTTTTTAATTTTTAAGAGAATTTATTTTTATATATATGTTGTGTATGTTTAGAAAAATTATATATTATTACGTATGCCGGTCTCCCCCTCGCATTCCGCCAAAATTTCGTTTGCAACTGTACTTTATTCTAAGAGCAAGTCAAATTAAATTTAGAATTTCGAACTATTGTAGTTGTGTAGATACAGGGAAATAAAACATAGCTTTTTATGGATTTTACAATGTCTCCTTTCACAAAATTATAATTTATCCAATATTAAATATTTAAAAAAATTGGTCTCGTAGCTTGGCTTTCTATAAGGAATAAACAACCAAATAAGCAAAAACATGTTTACTTCTGATAATTATTTTATATTATTAAATACTCATCACATGAAAGAATTAAACTAATTTAAAAATTCAAAATTATGATAATGTCATACGTATTTCATCATGGGCATTATTATCTGTATCAGGAAGTAGTAGTTGAATAGTATCTCATAAAAAAGGTTTTTTGTGTATTGCAGCTTTAATAAAGGGTCACTGCTCAAAACCTTTTCAAGAAACTGAAGTTCTTCATAATCCAACTGCAGAGATTGCAGAGAGATTGCAGCTTCACTTCCGCTAATGTCATTTTTTAGCAATGAGTAGCATGGATATACATTTTTGTTGGCATTGTATAATATTCATAGTGGTTTTTCGTGAAATCAGCATTTATAAACAATGCTAAAGCACCCTCCGCTGAAAGCTTATTAACTCGGACCTCGGAAGTTGTGATCGTGTTATATCCATTATTAATTTAGCCGCATCACTATGTCCCGCTAGTCTCTGGCTCATTGATGCAGCAAATTTAATCTTCCTTGTTGTTAATTACTGACGAATTTCTTGCATTTTTTTTCGTTTTGCTCTTTCACTTGCTTCATTAAATTCTTTTTTTGGTCGCCCTGAAGATGAACTGTCAAATACTGATATTGTCACAGTTTCTTCCAGCCATTTAGCATACCTGCTTAAAAATCGGTCCTCTTTTCGTTGTGCTAAACCCCAATATCTTTTGAAACAATTTTTGAAATTTATAATACACTGCATTACTGCTTGTATATCCCCATCTCCTTGGCATTCTGAAATCACACACAATTTACTAGCTAAAAACTGCAACTATTCGTCAATGATTCTAGCATTAGATTCCTGTACTATTTGGAATAACTCAAATTTGTGTAAATTTTTTCCATGTTATCTCTCAAAGTTGCAAAACTCTTGTAATAAGAATTTTGCTCAACAAGCCATATATGCATATTTTTCAAAGTGCATTTTTCTTTTACTTAGTTAATAACCTGAATTGAAAGAAATTTCTTTTTTAAGGGCAGGTAATCCATTATGTTGGTAGTTGCTAAAAGTGATTAAATAATATTTTACAGCAATAATTCGAAAAACACAAAAGTTTATGACGACAATAAAGTATAAGAAAAAGTGCCTTATGAGCAAAAATAGAAAAAAGGTAAAATTTTCAAAAAAATCACCAAAAAAATGGCGCAAACTTGCGCAAACTTTTTTTCTTTTTTCTTAAATTAGAGATTTCATATTTTATTGTGGTATATAACATTATTTGTACAACAGCTACCTTCACTTTCAAAAAGCTTTTCCTTTTTTATTTTTGGTAAGAATTAATATATTTAAATACATAGTTTTTTTTATAATTAAAATTTTAAAAATAAATATTTAAGATAATTTTTTCTTTTTAAATATTGAAAATAGCTGCTGACGAAGTCTTTCAGGCAAAAAAATCAATGTAATACCTCTATTCGTTTAGCCATAAAAAAATATAATATAAATATCTTGAAATCGAAAAAATTCAATAAAAGCGTATGCAATTTTCTTCACTTTCCTGACTTTGACAGCGTCCCACAACTACAAATCTTAACTTACACCCTTTAAATTGCACGATATGATGTAGAATTTTGTTCTCTATCGATCTGCTTAATTTTTTCTTAGGATTTCATCAAATTAATTTTTGCCATTTTGACCAGCTTTTTGGGTCAAATACTCCTCTGTGCGCCGGTTAAGTTTTCGGCGCATGTGCCATAACTTCAGCAGAAACATGAGATACCCAGGCAACGTAAAAAATATAAGCAAGATGTGATAAATGCAACTCAAACATAAAGAAAAACTGGAAACAGTTTGGAATAAGATCAAATCAATCAAATTGTAGCATTCCAAATAAAGATGTAGTTAAGTATTTAGGTATATATTGGACAAATTTTTGTATTTCAACCACCATGTTAAGGAAATACTTATAAAGGCAAGAAAATCCTTCTTTTCATACAGACCATTATTTCATTCGAAATACATTAAACCTAAGGTTAAAATTATAATGTATCAATCCCTTATTAGACCTATTATAACATACGGTTGCCCTATTTGGTTCAACATATCGCCTTCATACATGGAAAAGATTAGAAACTTTGAAAGAAAATGTTTAAGAGCATGTACATCGTTGTACCGGTCTCCACAAAGCGAATATCTTAAATACATATCTAATAAGAAATTGTATAATAAAGCTAACATAATAAGAATAGATAATTTTATAATAAACCTAATCCGAAATAATATAGTAAGGTGTACCCAATGTATAGAAAATAATGCTATAATGGCCCCTTATTACACAAATAACGAATATATAACTGATTCCTTGAAAAAGGGATTTGTTCCACCTGAGGCTTTTGTTTACCTTGATAGCAAAAAAATTATTCAAAACGAAAATGGCATCCCGGTCTTCTACCATGAATATAGACGAGCCAATATAAAAGCAGTAAACTGTAATGCATTCAAACATTCAAATATGAGGTATAACACTAGCATATCAATAAGAGATTTGAGACTTACAAAAAAATCTAATACCAAAAAGTTTTGGTGGTTTTCTGAATAAACATTATAATTTTGTTTCGTTTTTTTTTTTTTTTTATTTCTTGACACTAACCTTTCCTTACCACTCATTAATATATAAGCAATGTTTTTCACAAAAATTTTCATTGCAAAAAGCGGGTGATATATAATTGTTTATTGTAAATATGATTAAAAAAAAATTTATAACCAACTTGTAAAAACCAAAGTACTATTATATTTATATTACTTGAGAGCCCGATTATGGGACATTGTATATAGAAATTTTTTATTATTAACTAGTGTTTATAATAGTTTAAGTATAAATTGTGTAAATTAATAAACAAACAAAAAAAAAAAAAATAAAATTCAATGAACGGCATGTAACATTAAGCGGTAGTTCAAGGTTGTTATTAAAATTAAATTTTGAAGAAAACAAAATTGTAATTTAATGACAAATAGTTTTTTTGTTGTTTTATAAATTTCACATTAAAATATGAGTTAAAATAAAAATGCATGAGCAGCGATTTAAGGTTGTCGTCACAATTAATGAATTTATTGCAGGCATGTGTGTACGTAAGTATGTATGCATATTTATACAAACATACTTACGTGCACACGAAGTTAACTGTGAAGGCTTGAACACGTCCCATGAAAGACCTGGGATTGTGTAGTAATGACATGGGCCAAGATTATATATTCTCTTGCAAACTCTTCGAAAATTTTCAAAAATATCCGTTAGCAAGAGAACATCAGTCTTTAAATACACCTTCATATAATCCCGTAAAGAACCACGATTAAATTTCTGCAATACCTTTTGAGCATGCACATAATCTTCTTCCGAGCAGTTTTTGTCATTCAATTTGCTATAAAACAAGTCAGCTGATGGAAGTTTATTTTCATTGAGTTTTTCAAATGTGTTAACATACTCATAAGGAAAAACACCCTTTCGGCTCATGAGAATAAACTCTTCAGAATCTGAAAAACCTCTTCGAACGGACATCAAGTCAGATAAATTAGAAGCTAAAACATCTAAGCTTCATGCCATGAACCTATACGAATCTAAAAATTTTAGCTCGATTTTATGTTGTTGTTTTTCTTTTCGAAATTCATCGAGTTCTTTTTCTATAACAGCGTACGGAATTTTTTTTAGAAATTTTCTTCTTACGCAATTCGTCTACTAAAAACTCAATTTCTTCATTAGTATATATACGGATTTTATGGGATAACGAAATATACTGCTCCTTGTTTAAAGGAATAACGTTTGTTTCACCTTTAAAATTTAACAAATCTTTCACAAACAAGTGGCAACCGTAAGATAAAAATTGGTGAAAAAATATCGGTATAAATTTAGGTATTTTGTAATTTAAATTAAAATTATGTGCTGCTCCTCTATATTGTCCTGACATATGGCAGTGATCCCTTACAGTTGGTTCATTACCTAAGGTTTTACCGCATATGTGACAATATATGGCACTTTTGAAATTTTCACTTTCTAAGGGAGTTAGAGAGTGTATAGGAACAATTTTATCGAAATAATTTTTATAAATGTCTTTACATTCCTTAATTAAACTACTTACAAAGTGTTTGCCTACATTTACATCCCTATCACTATTTACAAATATTTTAAACCTATTTAAATTTTCATTAGAGCTACAACTAAAATTAAGGCATATGCGCACGGTATTTGTTTCTTAATAAAATTTGAATTACTTATACACCTACATTTACTCTACTTACAGCTATATCCTCCAGCACACATTCAAAATCGGCATACACTGCAAAGGGAACATCCCTTTGCTATTTGCTTTGATAATAGTCTAGAAAGAAATTTACTCGTAGAATATTAACAATTGTAATTCAATAAAATAGTTTATATAAAAATTACCTTGATATATTTTTAATTAATATATAGTGATATTTCTCGCCACAATCACTTTCCAAAAGCAATAAGTTTATGTGGAAGCGCTTTTCTGTGCTGGTTATGAAGTACGGTCCAATTGTTGTTTCCGTTTTTTTATCATAACCAAACATATTAATGCTAATATCGCTATTATTTTTTTCAAATATATGTTTTGGACTAGTATATATCATCATTTTATAGGTTGATGGACGGTGTAAATTATATCTGACCTTTGTAGAAGGCTGCCACTACACTCCACTTGTAACAATAAATGTCGTTGTTTCTCACATTAAGACAGCATTTTTTTACTAGCTTTGTTGTGTTGAAACATGTTGTGAACCAGAAATCGGCGATGCTTTATTAATATTAATGTCCAGCCAGTTCAAACGAATGAGCGTCCATACTGAATCTCTCTCCTGAAACTCAGACATTTTTGCTTTTATCATTTCAATGTGCGTTTTTAACGCAGTGTCCACATCAGGATTTGCTGGTAATTTATACCTAGCCGATAATTTAATGTTGAATTTAATAACAACTTGATCCGTTAGGCTGTTGTTGAGCAGCTTTAATAAGAGTTTATGTCCTTCCTCTAAGTAGCTTTCAACATTTAGATGGTTGTCACCTTTAGGGAAACGGTATGCCAGAAGCCGCGATTGAAATTTGCTCTTCAGCAGCTTTACTCTATTTTCCACCGCTCTAGCAACATTCGACTTGTGTACTGCTAATGCACAATGGTTAAACCATTTTATTCTTTCAATTCTAATATTGCAATCTTCACATTGCATTATAGATTTTTCCTCTATCTGCTGAATTTTCAAAGGAGTGTGTGGTGCCAGCGGTTCTGCATCATGTTGTCGCTTCCTCGATGTTTCCTCTAGCTGCCGAATTTTCAAAGAAGTGTGTGGTGCCCGCGGCTCTTCATCATGTTGTCGCTTCCTTGATCCAGTTGGTGTAATATCCCGATGTTGTAGAGGCTGCTGTTCTTTAACGCAAGTTTCATGTAATTTTGCATGATTTTTTTCTCCATGTATGTTAATGATACATGGGAGAAGAAAAAACAGTGATTTTGTATCTCCATATGTTTTTTTAAATACTGATTACTTTTATAATTATTTCCACAAATTTGACATATGAACTTTTTGGACGACATTTTTTCACCAAAAATTAATTTTTTATGTTTGTTTCTTGTTTAAAATTTTGTGTAATAGCGGACACAATAAAACTTTGTATAGTCGCGGACACGACATACTAAGTATAACTTCCTATCGCTACACACTTAAGAACTGACTCTGTCTAAGTATGTATGTATGCTCAACCACAGCTTTATTAATTATTCAATAAACATTTTTTATTTCCCCAATATTACTATTTACACTTAATAAATATTTAAATCATTTTAAACAAACCTAAAGCGTAAACTGACCACAAACAAACAACAAACACACACAAGATCATTACCTTCACTCAGTATCTATCTCTATAGTGTTTTATTAAAAAATTCAATACAGTCAAATTCTTATTTTTATTGTCTGTCTACATTCTTATTATATTGCTTCTGCTTAATGAAAACAAAAAAAAAAAAAAAATCAAAGTTCAAGAACCTTAACACCTGCATTTATCGTACGTTTGTGACGTTACGTGACATTTTCCTTGATTGTATATTTTTCCTATGAAAAAAAAATATATTTTCTTAGCTATCTCTAACTACACTTGTTAACATGTTTTACATTTTTCAACATAACTGTGTCTCAACACACCGGCTGTGTTTGGCTTCTCTATTCCTTCCATATACTTGTGATCACATTGTCACACTTATTAATATGTCAAGCCACGTCATCTAGCACTTCACATTTAAGCAACTAGTTGGAAGAATTTATTACTCTTTTGAAAAAAAAATACAATCCTTATTGTATAAGAATTTTTAGTTTTTTAATATTTAAAAAACAAAATTTTTCTTATACCTTTTCTTTCATATCGCTTCTGCTTATTGAAAACCAAATTCAAAATTCAAAAACCTTAACACCTGCATTTATCTTACATTTCCAACCCTCATCATTCTTCAATGGCCTACGTGATTAAACTTTTTAAGCACGTTTACTAATTTTTCAATACAGATTTTCTACTCCAAATATTATTCTTATTAACAGAAATCAACAATTTTTTTTCTCACCAAATCCCTATACACAAGATCAGTACATACCATCATACTATTACATTCCATTTATAACAAAAAAAGAAAACCTTTATTAATTATTCAAATCACGATCATTTCAATAAAATTTTAAATAGAAATTAACATACTTTCTTTTTCTCATCTAATCCCTATACACAAGATCAATGCACACCTGCATTTCACAACTGCACTCATGCGACCCTTGTCATTATTAATGGCCTACGTACTTGACATTAATGACTTTCTTATGTTAATGAGTCATGTGCTAGACCCTTTTTTACACTCCCCCTAATTTATTACCCATTAATTATGACATTAATTGCTTTTGCATGACATTAATGGCTTCTGCATGAATGATTTATGGCTTTTGCATGATTTCCATACATTTCATGCACTTTTTGGCCGGAAGTGAAGAAGAACGCACAGTTCCTATATACTAATGAGGAGATAGATGAGCTCTTAAAGAACGGATGTATCGAACCATCAAATAGCCCGTATAGTGCACCCATTGTCATGGCACCAAAGAAGACAAGTTTATAAGTAGTATAAATCTTAAAAACGGTAATTGGCAGATACCTATGGCAGAAGATAACCAAAAGTACACAGCATTCACGGTGGCAGGTTAAGTATTGTTTTAATGAAAGGTGATGCCTTTTGGTCTGACGTTAGCTCCAGTACCTTTCAGCGAGTCCTAGATAGGGTGATCGGGGCTGAAATGGAGTCATATTCCTTTGTCTACTTTGATGGTTTTGTGGTGTTAGGAAATTCCTTTGAAGGCTTCGCGAGGCGCGGTTAACAATAAACAAAGAAAAGTAAGTTTCTCCAAAAGGAGATAAAAATTTAGGCCACATAGCTAACGGAAAGGGCATAAGCACAGATCCTGAAAAGATAGCAGCTACATAGGAGCTCCAACCACCCAAGAAGGTGAGAGAGCTGCTTAAATGCTTAGAAATTGCTTCATAGTACAGAGGATTTATTCCCGACTTTGCCAAAATTGTTTATCCGTTAAATGTATTGTTGAAGAAAAGAAAGCATTTCCGATGGAACCAAGAGCAGCAGCATTCGTTTGAGAAACTAAAAGAACAGCTTACCAAGGCACAAGTTTTAGCGTGCCTTGACTTCACGAAAAGGTTTACTTTACAAACTGATGCATGTGACTACGGATTAGGAGCAGTGTTGACGCAAGAGTTCGATGGCCAAGAAAAGGTAATCTCTTATGCTAGCCGTAAGCTAAACCCCGCCGAAGTGAACTATTCTACAACGGAAACAGAATGCCTAGCCATCGTATGGGCCGTAAGGAAGTTAAGGCCGTACCTGGAAGGATACCCCTTTACAGTAGTGACCGATCACCTTGCGCTAAAATGGCTTAACTCAATCGAAAGCCCGTCCGGAAGAATAGCTCGTTGGGCCTTAGAACTCCAACAGTTCAACTTCGACGTACAATATCGTCGTGGCAAGCTTAATGTGGTAGCCGATGCCTTATCCCGTGACCCTGTTGATGTATGTCAAGCGCTGAGGGAAAATACACCGGAGCGCGCTTGGTGGCGAAAAAAATGCGAGGAGGTGGAAAAGGAACCGGAGAAGTTTTGGAATTTCACCATACAAAAAGGTCAACTTTACCGCCACTTACCGTCAGCAGATTATGACGAAGATGCAGTGCCTTGGAAATTATTTGTTTCCTCATTTCAGAGGAAGACAGCGCATACGAAAAACCAAATCACGTGTCTGCAACAGGTATTATTGGCCAGGAATATACAGAGACATTTGAGTGTACGTCCGCAGATGTCAGGTATGTCAGCGGCATAAGCCTGATCAACAGCGCCCTGCGGCCCAAGACAGCAATTGCGGAAGAGCCATGGGCCGTCGTATGTGGCGATTTTGTAGGCTCACTACCAAGGTCAAAACACGGAAACTCCATGTTATTGGTCTTCACTGACAAAGTGGTCAGAGTTGATACCGGGAGAGACTTCTTGCAAATTTTGGAGTACCAAAAGTACTAATTACAGACAACGGCTCGCAGTTTACAAGTAAGACATTTGAGACGTACCTGAAGGAGATCGGTGTACACCACCAGTTAACCGCTCCGTACACGCCCCAAGAGAACCACACTGAACGAGTCAATCGCACGGTTAAGACAATGATAGCGCAGTATGCCAGTTGCCATCAAAAAACGTGGGATCAAGCTTTACCAGAATTACGACTTGCGCTAAACACCTCAAAGTCAGATACTAATGAAAACACCGCTGATTTTCTTGTTCAAGGCCGAGAGCCTAGGCTCAGCTCAGCTGCCCTATATGACGAAGTGACACCAGGGACGGGCACAGTGGAAAGACAGCCTGAAGGGAAAGCCGACATGTTAAAACAGATTTTTATCTTGGTTAGGAAAAACCTAATAAGAGCGGCAAAAAATCAAGCTCGACACTACAATTTGCGGCGCAGGAGGTGGAGTCCTAAGATAGGCGAATTGGTCTAGGTAAAGGAACATCATTTATCCAAAGCTGCCGAAGGTTTTGCCGCCAAGCTTGCTCCAAAGTTTAACGGCCCCTATCGAGTACACTCCCTAATTTCACCAGTAATTGTT
>OU744338.1:86429412-86712174 GCA_916610165.2 Gymnosoma rotundatum | reverse complement strand
AGAATAATTTGTTTTAAAATGATCCTTTTATTTTGTAATACATTCAACAACTGATCTGTATTAATTTGTTCAATTTGTTAAAGTTATTCCTTTTTTCAATATTGAGTAATTTAAAAGTTTAAAACAAGAAATTGTTTGTGTATACAAAAATCTGTATGCAAGTAACTAGCAATAATATGTATGCAAGTATTTACATACCAAAAATATGTATGCAAGTAATTAACATACAATACAAAGCACAAAGTAATAGAGAACAATTTAGTTCTTTACTAATGCAGGGACGGACTGCGGTGAACATCCTCCCCCCGTTGGAAGGCTCTGGCTTTCAACCAAGTGCCATTCGATTGGCAGCACGACCATCTTAGTAACAGCTCGCTTTATTGTTTTACTGCTGGTTCGAATAACTGCAACACGTGCGACTCCATCAGCTCCACATATTATGTCAGTGACACGACCCAACTGCCATTTAAGAGGTGGGAGGCTTTTATCCTTCAGTAAGACCATATCCCCTTCTGCAATATTGGGAGTTGATTTGCGCCACTTAGAACGTTCCTGCAAGAGGGTAAGATATGCTGCGCTCCACTTTTTCCAAAATATTTGCTGCATGAACGAAATTTTTTGCCATCTGCTTAAATTAGATATATTGATATCAGTAACTTCGGGTTCTGCGATGGCAGCTAATGGTGCACCAACCAGGAAATGACCTGGAGTGAGGACGTCGAGATCATTGGGGTCATCAGAGATAGCACATAATGGACGAGAATTTAAAATTGCTGATATTTGGTAAACCAACGTACGCAGCTCTTCGGAGGTAACTAATGTAAGGCCTACTGCGCGTCGAAAATGATATTTCGCTGCCTTTACCGCGGCCTCCCAGAGGCCTCCGAAATGTGGAGATCTTGGCGGTATAAATTTCCAGTCAATTCCCTGGGAAAGGCATTCCTGATGCAGAATGTCCAAATGTTGCTGACTCATAAACAGTTTTTTCAAATCCTCCAACTCGTTTTTAGCGCCAACGAAGTTTGTGCCATTATCTGACCAAATAGTTTGTGGCTTTCCTCTAATAGAAACGAATCGTTTTAAAGCAAACAAAAACGATGTTGTTGATAATTCCGAAACAAGTTCCAAATGTGTGGCCTTTGTGGCAAAGCAAATAAAAATACAAATGTAGCATTTTACCGGCTGCCGTTTTCTTACGTCGGATTTATAGAAAAATGGGCCATAAAAATCAACACCAGTGGTATGAAATGGTCTACATGGCTGCACGCGATCACGAGGCAAATTGCCCATAATGTGTTGTATGTATTTAGGCTTTAAACGAAAGCACTTTATGCATTTCGATATTATTGCACTTATAGCCTTTCGCCCACCAAGCGGCCAATACTGTAATCGAATCGTAGCCAGTAAACACTGCGGCGCAGCGTGTAGTAACTTCTGATGAAAAGTCATTACCAAAGCCTTTGTAAAAGGGTGAAGCTTTGGCAAAATGATGGGATGATTTGCTTCAAAATTTAAAGTGGAATTTTCGAGTCTTCCTCCAACTCGGATTAAGTTTGTAGAGTCAATAAATGGAGCTAGTGAATACAATTTACTTGACGATGAAATTAATTTATTACCTTTTAAAGCCTTATATTCAGCTGCAAAATATAGTTGTTGTATGTGACGTATTAACAGGTGCGTACCCATCTTTAAATCAAGTGTTGTTAATGGGCCCCTTTTAGTTTGTTGTTTCAATGAAAATTTTAAAGCGACAAATTTGTAGACGTAACCAAAAATGCGCTGCATCCGTGTGAACGAATTATGATATTTACAATTGACAGACCAATCATTTACAGGAGTAGCAACTAATGCACATCGCTTTCTTTCTGGCAAGTTTGTTAAAAAGTTAATAATTTTTGGCCAGGTGGCACAATCTTTGCTTAAAAAATCTGGACCATTTTTCCAAAGCTTTGATAACAAAAGCTCCTCAGGCAAAGCCCCTCTGGATAAAATGTCCGCCGGATTTAAATCGGTAGGAATATGATGCCATGTCATTTTATTTGTAAGTGATTGGATTCGACTTATTCTATTGGATACAAATATATTAAAGTGTGATGATTCTTCTCGTAACCACGATAACACTACCATCGAGTCAGACCAGCAATGAACTTCATATGCTAACAACAAGGCTGCTGATAGCTCTAATTTTGGTATGGTGATGGTTTTTAAAGGTGACACGCGAGATTTCGAACATAACAGGGTAGTTTTAATAATTCCATTAAGTTCTGAGCGCACATACACACAAGCGCCATATGCAGATAAACTTGCATCACAAAATGCACGAATCTGCACAACTGCGTTTGGTATTACCACAAAGCTGAATGTAACGTCTGAGGCAAACTTTCATCCCAATGTAAATTGTGTTTCCATAATATTTGCATAAACACCTTTGCCCTGGTAATAATAGGACCAATGAGTTCCAAAGGATCATAGATGCGGGCGATAGTAGATAATATGAAGCGTTTTGACACTGCATCATTTTTCAGCGTTGGTAAAAATGAAAAGATAAAATTATCGGTTTTTGGACTCCATGCTAGACCTAAGGTCTTAGTAATATCAGTTCCATCATGAAATTTTAAAAATTGCTCACAATTTGCTGTCGCAATACCATCTAACACTGCGGGTTCATTGGAGCACCACTTACGAATAATAAAATTACCTCTTTTGAGTAGACCTGTAACTTGTTGTCGAATTTTATTAACATCATCGATTGAGTCGCCGCCAGAGATCATGTCATCGACATAAAAGTCTCGCTTTAATATTTTTGCTCCAATTGGAAAATTATTTTCTTCGTCAACAGCAAGCTGATGCATAGCACGAATTGCTAAAAACGCAGCCGGTTTTGTGCCATAGGTAACAGTGTTCAATTTATAAACCCTAACGTCCTCATTTGGTTTTTCGCGCCAAACTATACACTGTAGATAATCGTCTGGGTGAGAAACTTTGACACATCGGTACATTTTACAAATATCTCCACTAAGGGCGACTTTAAAGAAACGAAAGCGCAACAGAGTGGTAAAAAGCTTTGGCTGTATTGTGGGTCCAGCATAAAGAATGTCATTCAATGAAACTCCTGTTGACGATTTGGCTGATCCATCGAAAACCACTCGTGATTTTGTTGTTGTACTATCTTCCTTGCGTACACAATGATGAGGTAGATAATAAGTGTTTTCCGTAGGGGATGATGAGAGTAATGACATGTGATTCAAATTTTCGTACTCTTTTATAAATGCCACATATTGTTCTTTGGTTTCTGGCGATTTGTTTAACCTTTTTTCTAAGCATTTAAAACGTTGTATAGCTCGTTCGAATGATTCACCAAGTAAACTACTAGGTTTACCCTTTGGAAGGCTTACGGAATATTCACCAGAACTAAGCCTAATTGTTGTTTTCTTGAAGAAGTTTTCACAGTAATGGTCTTCATTTGTAAGGGTACACGGGCTATCAAAATTATTTTCTATCTCCCAAAAACTCCTAATGAGCGCTTCAATATTAAGTTCGCCTTCATTATCGACTTTCTTACAAGTTGCGGTCAATGACGAAGAGTTAGATGTACTAAACCCACCACCAGCCACTACCCATCCGAATAAGGTTTTTTGTAAAATTGGTAGATTTCTGTTAAAACGAATCTGGCCAACACACATTAATTCGAAAAAAAGGCCTGCGCCAATCAATATATCAACTCGGCCATGTTTATTAAAGAAAGGGTCCGCTAATTGTATGTTTTGCGGAACATCCCATCCAGTAACACTAACACTGACGTTAGGTTTTAGTCCGTTATAGAGGGCACTATAACCGCTGAAAACGAAGTTGAGAAATTTTCATTTCGAGATTTTACAAGAATATCAACTGATCTATCAGCAACAAATGTACCGACGCCTATACCAGAAATTGTTATGCTCGATTTGTTTGTTTTCAATTGAAGCTGATTTGCAATACGATTTGTTACAAAGTTTAATTGAGATGCTGAGTCCAAAATAGCACGACAAGGAATAAATGACCCGGAGTTATTTTTTACCAATACAATTGCCGTGGCCAACAACACGCTAAAATTCGAAGGTCTGTGAGATTGGGAAAAAACGCATGGTGAGGATGAAACAAGTGCGGACTGAACTGCGGATTCTGAAAATGTTTCTGATAATGATTCATCGTGAACATTATCAATATGCAAAAGCGAATGATGTTTTGATGTATAATGACGGCAGTGTCCAGATCTACAATTTTTTAGCATATGCCCTTTTTTTAAGCAATTTAAACATAATTGTAACCTTTTGGCTTCTTTAAATCGAGAAATTGGCGAAAGTTTTTCAAAACGTGGACATTTTGTGATAAAATGTTCTTTGGTGTTACAAAACGTACATGAAACCTCTAGCGATGCTGAGGCTACAAGAACACTTCGACCTTGCACTGCCTTTTTTGTATTTTGATTTGAAGGTCTTGTCGGCATAGAACTTTCTATTTTCTCCAAAAAACGGCATCTTTTGTCTAGAAAGGATTCCAAGGACAACCAAGTAGGAAACGTATCGATAGGCAAGTTTTCTTCCCATTTTGTTTTCGACTTAAGATCAAGTTTCGACGTAACTAAATGCACCAGAAAACCATCAGCTATTTGTTCTTTAGTACACATAGTTTGTAGAGCACATATATGAGCATTAAGCTTATCACTTAGTTGACGCAAACCTACAGCAGAGCCCCTTTCAGCACCCGTCAAATTGAAAATTTCTTTTATGTGAGCCTGAAAATTAACTAACTTATTATCAAAACGTCTTTTTAATAATTCAATGGCCTTATCATAATTGGCGTCCGTTGGTTCCAATGATGAAAAGGTATCCAAGGCAGCATCGGTTAAGCAAGCGCGTATATGCTGCAATTTTTCAATTTTTGTTATGTCGTCCTTGTCAACAACGGTGCAAAACATAGCAAAAAAGTCTGGCCAATCAATGTAGGATCCACTAAATGAAGGTATTTGTAACTCCGGCAATCTTGATTTACGACTAGACGAAGTGTATGGTGGAGCTTCATCTACAGAATATTGACGAAATGTCGAAGAGCGATGTTGCGGGTCTGCATGCTTAACAAAGTTTAATTGACGCGTAAGTTTAGCTTTTACCTCAAAGTATATTCCTAAAAAGGTATGCCGAGTATTGCTTTCTATAGCACTCGTATCCATTTCCTCTAAAATACTTTGAGCTTTGTCGAAGTTGCTGCTCAGGCTCTCGACGAATTCAAGACGAACCAGCAGCTCTGTAGCATCATACTGACTTAATAGCGCATCGTTCAGTGCCATGTTGAGGTTACTAATCTGTTTGGTGATGGCATTGACTTTCTTTTGACATGACACTAGTTCCGAATTATAACCAGCATCACTTTCATCTTTATTACTCATTTCGAAATTTAATAAAATGTTTAATAGATATCAAAATTTCTATTCAATAATGTCACTACAAAACAAATGCTTATCACGTCGGGGTCACCAATATTTTTTACAGACAATAATTCCAAATTGAAATTGAACGAGAATAATTTGTTTTAAAATGATCCTTTTATTTTGTAATACATTCAACAACTGATCTGTATTAATTTGTTCAATTTGTTAAAGCAAAATTACAAAAATCTTAAGAATTTATTACAGTTATTCCTTTTTTCAATATTGAGTAATTTAAAAGTTTAAAACAAGAAATTGTTTGTGTATACAAAAATCTGTATGCAAGTAACTAGCAATAATATGTATGCAAGTAGTTACATACCAAAAATATGTATGCAAGTAATTAACATACAATACAAAGCACAAAGTAATAGAGAACAATTTAGTTCTTTACTAATGCAGGGACGGACTGCGGTGAACAATTATTATTATTATTATTATTATTATTATTATTATTATTATTGTTATTATTATTATTATTATTATTATTATTATTATTATTATTATTATTATTATTATTATTATTATTATTATCATTATTATTATCATTATTATTATTATTATTATTATTATTATTATTATTATTATTATTATTATTATTATTATTATTATTAGACGGAGATAACGACTTTAAGCGGGGACCCAATAGAAATGAACACAACAAACCCTAAACCCTTTCCGCCCAAGAGAAAGGGTAGTGCGATCATCGGTAATTGCGGAAGAGACTCGGGGCACTAATGAGAGTACCCCTATGAGAAAAGCACAGGATTCTAGTTGCGGAACAGCACAAGCAGAGGTCGCGCGACCCGTAACTCACACCAGTGCAAAAACTGCACGCATAAACACTGTAAAAAGGACCCGAGAGACCGGGATAATAAACGAGTCGACTCCTCGAACGGCCTTGGACACACAACGAGAAAACCGAGTATACAGGTCACCTCGACAAGAGTATATAATAAATATGAGGGCTTTGGAGGACGAGACCGTCAAAAGATTTCCCTTTGTACTGCGGAAAATAAGATACTCCATGACCAAACAAAAGAACATAAGCATGGATGTTCAAACGGTATATCGGAGCTAGAGGAACTTGTCGATGTTATGAGCGAATATCGTAAAAAGTGGATGAAAGCTGAGACGGAAAGAAACAATGGTAAGGGCATAATTGCAACTGAAAAATCCTTAGAAAAGCCTAAAAATTCCACTCCACGGCACCCCAGAAGCGGTTGGCAACAAGCCCAGCCGAGGCAGCAAGACCAACCAAGGTGCGAAGAAGATCAGGAAGACCTTTGACCAAAGATCGGAAACTAGTGAGTACAGGGCTCCCACGAAAAATGGTGTTAGACCAGAAGGAAAGAAGGGAGTAAGCAATGAAGAAGAGGTTAGAATAGGAAAGAGGATAAAATCTAAAAAGAGAGAAACTAGAAAGCTGAAACCCAAAAGTCGACCAGAGGCACTGCTCATAACATCTTCTAGTGCGTACAGCTATGCCGAAGTGCTGACAAAACTGAAGGCTCAAGTGCGGCCAGAAAAGGCAAATGTGGCCGTTTGTTCAATAATAAAGACGAAGACTGGAGCCATGCTTCTAGCAATGGAAAAGGGCGGCGAAAAAGAGAAATTTTGCAATGCAATCAAAGGCTCACTGAAGGAAACCGCAGCAGTTTCAGACCTCAAACCGAAAGCCACACTACAGATACAAGATATCGGTACTCTTACTACGGAAGATGAAGTACGAAAGGTAGTAAACAACATCACGATTGACGGTGCAAAGAAGATTCTAGCGACGGAACGAATCCTTATCAGCATTACAAACTGTAAAGTGAGGTACCGCGAAGATAATAAACGCTGCTACAAATGCTTCGCGAGCGGGCATTTGAAATAGGAGTGTAAGGGGCCAAACCGGAAAGGTATGGGACTCTGTATTCGTTGTGGAATAGAAAGCCATAAAATGCGAGAATGTAAAAACAACCCAAAGTGTTGTGTGTGCTCCGGAGAAGGAAGGAGCCGAGTAGATCACCTACCGGGTTCAAGGGTTTGTAAAGCGGAACGGGCGAGATAAAGATCCGCCAACTTAATATGCATAGGGCGAAGGTTGCGGATGCCCTTCTGTCACAGATAGTCATTGAGCAATCGCCATCCATCACAGTCATCAGTGAACAATACTCGAGGCGGGCAGATGGGATATGGTTCGATGATTGTTCCGAAACTGCGGCCATATGGATACCCAGTAACAGTCCCATCAGACCAACGGATAAAGGAAGGGGAAATGGCTATGTATGGGTTAAATTCAATGACTATTTCCTTATGAGCTGTTACCTTATCCCAAGAGATAACATGGAGGATTTTCAGAACAAACTCGATGAAATCGAGGACAGTATAAGACGTTTGGAGGGGCGATTTATAGTAGCAGGTGACTCTAACTCCCGGGCTGTTGAATGGGGCTCCCGAACAACAAACCAAAGGGGCAAAAGAATTATGGAAATGGCGGCCATTCAATAGACATGGCTGTGAGGGTTCAATACCTGACACTACCTTGTTCGCAGACACTCTGATCAGCAGGATCAATGACTGCAGGGTACTTGATATATACACAGGAAGTGATCACGAGTATATCTCATACTCTATCCAAGCAAACAAAGAGGTGTTAAGCCAAAGAAGAAATGGTACGGGCAGATGGAATGCAAATAAACTGACGAAACTAAG
Organism: Gymnosoma rotundatum; assembly: GCA_916610165.2. NCBI lineage: Eukaryota > Metazoa > Arthropoda > Insecta > Diptera > Tachinidae > Gymnosoma > Gymnosoma rotundatum. Next base: position 86,704,010 of record OU744338.1, on the reverse strand, counting down.
ACGAAACTGTTTACGGCCAAGGAGATCTTATACCAGAGGCAGACGACGAGGCTCCGCAGAAATAGAACGAGCAGAATATAAAGAGGCTCAAAAAACCTTTCGAAATGCCATAAACAGAAGTAAGCTGGACAAATGAGAAGAACTGAGGAATGACTTGAATCGAGACCGATGAGGATTAGGATATAAAATTGTTATGAAGAAACTTGGCTCGAAGAATCCAGTATATGAAATGGGTGAAGAGATGATGAATAACCACAGTCTAAGACCTGTCGAGCCTGACGACATGGATGTCTCGACGCTACTATTATTCTCTGAAGAAGAACTGAGAACTGCAGCGATGAAACTAAAAGTAAGAAAATCACCGGGACCTGATGGAATTCCGGCTGAAGTTCTCAAGAAGATAGCCGAGGGGCGACCAAGACTTCTGCTAAACATGTACAACAGTTGCCTATTAGAAGGACACTTCCCAAAGGTGTGGAAGGAACAGAAACTGGTCTTAATTAGCAAAGGGAAAGGAGACACATCTGCTCCATCATCGTTCAGACCACTGTGCATGCTAAGTACAGCTGGAAAACTGCTAGAGCTATTACTAAGGCCCCGTATTCAAGAAGTTATTCGTATTGGAGGTGGATTTTCGGCAAGGCAATATGGGTTCCGAACGGGAAGGTCTACATTAGGAGTAATCAAGGACGTTGTTAACAGCGTACTGGCAAGCACAGAAATAAACCGTCACGGCAGGCCTATTGTTCTCCTTGCCACGCTCGATGTGAACAATGACTTTAATAGCCTGAGATGGTCAGACGTGCTAAATGCGCTGGATCCGGAGTTTGATGTACCAAGCTATCTCTTAAAAATTATAAGATCATACCTCAGAGATAGAATCCTTATATACGACACCAGCCAAGGCGTAAGGAAAAAGCAGATTACATCTGGGGCCACGCAGGGATAAATTCTTGGCCCAGACTTATGGAACGCCAGCTACGACGCTATTTTAAGATTGAATATATCAGAGGGAACTATTTTAGTAGGCTACGCAGATGACATCGCGGCTATAATACAGGCACAGACCATAGAAAACGTGAAACGGAAACTTAACCAGGCAATGATACGTACATGAAACTGGTTAGAATCACGCGGTTTAGAGTTGGCAGCACATAAGACGGAGCTGCTGATTATGACTGGGCGCCGCATCCCTACCGATTTTACTATGAGGGTGGGCAACACGGAAATAGCTACAAAGAAATCGGTAAATTATTTTGGCATAAGACCGGACACAAATCTGACGTTTTCCAGCCAAATTAAATATGCCACGCAGAATGCAAGTAGTATTACGGCTAGACTAAGCAGGCTTATGGCAAACGTTGGAGGTCCTCTTGCAAAAAAGAGGAGATTGCTTATGGAGGCGATAACAGTATCCTTCTCTATGAATGCGAGATCTGGGGCATGACTTTGCAAACACAGCAGAGAGCACAAAATCTGATATCTGTACAGAGAATCGCGGCACTAAGGGTTGCATCGTCATACCGTACGGTGTCAGCAGCGGCCGTGCAAGTTATAGCGAAGATGATGCGAATAAACCTGCAGGTGGAGGAGCGCATGAGAGCATTCGAAGCCAAGCTGAACGGACAAACTGTGCCAAGTCCCAACGAAGCAGACGGCCTGCGAAAGTGGCAGACTCACTGGAATAGCGAAAGAAAGCGAAGATGGACGGCAAAGTTAATTCCTGTCATAGAGAAGTCGGTAAAAAGAAAACATGGAGATACAAATTACTATGTACCGCAGTTGCTCTCAGGACATGGCTACTTCAGGAAATATCTTCACAAAATGAATATATGTAGTACACCATTTTGCATATATGAAGGAGGCGGCTATCTGGACGATGTGAAGCACACATTCTTTCAATGCGACCGATGGCGAAATGAGCGGGAAGCAATGGTTTTTCTAATAGGCCCTATAACGCCGGAAAACATTGTAGAGAAGATGATGGAGCATAAAGAATCCTGGAATTTTGTGGCGAACTTCTGCGAAAACATACTAAGGCGGAAGAAAATCGACCTCGACAGGGCATAGCGTACTTAGACGCAAACGAAGATGGTATAGGCGAAGATTGTTTTGGGCAAAGCGCCTACAAAGGGAACCACCTCGAAATAATGCGGAAGCGGATCCGAGGTGGTGCAACTCTCGAGGGTAAACAGGATGGTTTTTAGTCGGTAGTCCAAAATTATGGGAGTCCGACATCTCACTAACGCGACGGGTTAGTGAATGCGTAAAAGCATTTCTACCCTGGCAAAAAAAAACTATGATTATTATTATCATTACTTATTGTTTTTGGTTAGCGAGGGTTAGGGTTTAAAATGTTTTCATACTTATAGTGATGTGGTATTTATTCCATTAAAACAATCCCTTCTTGGCTTCTGGGGAGACTCCTTTCCCGGAACTATTTTCTGCATTACTTCGAAAAGGGCCCAGAACGAAGTCCAAAAATGGATTATTTTCTACTCTCCCACGTCTAGGACCACCATGTTTGTAGCCAGTATGATGATATTGTCTCGTCTGCTTATGTCTCTGTTTGGGGGTGCCTCGGTTTGTAAAGCATCGAGGATTCTCTTCTTATTCCAAAGAATGCACTCGGTTGTACCTTCCTGCAGCGTTCCAGCTACTCTCGTACTCGAGCATTCTGTCAGCTACGGCGGCGGAGGTAAATTAACCAATCTGTGCCCCTAATGTGTTTCTCTGTGTGTTAAGCATCATCGTCCAGCGTTTCGCAGTAGATGCAACCAGGGTCATCTACTTTCCCCATGCGGGGCATATATGTGCAGAAGTATCCGTGACCAGAGAGGAACTGCGTCAGGAAGTAGTTAACTTCCCCAAAACATCTCCGTTTCCATCTCTCTATGTTGGGTATGAGCTTTGCCGTCCATCTGCCGACCGTCTTCTCGTTCCATCTGTTCTGTCATTGCTATAAGGTTTGCGATCTCCGCTTGCTAGTACCAGCACTCTGCTGCCTTGTGTTCCACGCCTTCTTCCGCTCACGGGCCAAGAGGTCGACTGGTATTTCAACGCTAATCACGAGGACTGCTGCCACTTAGACAGTTGAGTATGCTCAGACAACTCTGAGAGCCGCTGTGCGCTGAACTGCTTGCAATGCTCTGCGCTTGCCTGTTGAATTGAGCGCATCTCCTCAAATTTCACTGCCATACAACAGTACCGAGGTCGTTGTAGCCATAATCAGCCTTCCCTTACTTTGCGTATTATTATTATTTTTTTTTTGTGGGCGAGGTAGGGTTTAAAATGTTTTCACACTTACAGTGACCGTCATCAACTGCGTCACGTGGAGTTTATTCCACAAAAACAATCCCTCCTCCTCTTCTGGAGAGACTCCCTTTCTGCAACCTCTTTCTGCATTACTTCGAAAAGGGCCCAAAAAGACGTCCTAAAAGAGGATTATTTTCTACTCTCGCGCGGCTGGGATCACCATGTTTGTAGCCACCATCTTGCTATTTTCTCGTCTGCTTATGTCTCTGTTTTGGGGCGCCTCGGAATGAAAAGCATCGAGGTTTCTCTTCTTATTCCGAAGGATGCACTCAGAGTACCTTCTTACAGCGTTCCAGCTACTACAGTACTCGAGCATTCTGTCAGCTACGTCGGCGGAGGTAAAATAACCAATCTGTACCCTCAAGGTTTTTCTCTCAACGTGCCATCTGATGCAGTTGAGAAATGTGTGTTCAGCGTCATCGTCCAGCGTTTCGCAATAGATTCAACCAGGGTCATCTACTTTCCCCATGCGGTGCAGATACTTTCGGAAGTATCCGTGCCCCGAGAGGAACTGAGTTATAAAGTAGTTAACTTTCCCAAAACTCCTTCGAGTCCATCTATCCACGTTAGTGTTCCATCTGTTCTGCTATCGCTGGAAGGTTTGCGATCTCCGCTCGCTAGTAGCAACACTGTCCTCCCTTGTGTCCCATGCCTCCTTCCGCTCACGCGCCAAGAGTTCGACTGGTATTTCCCTGCTAATCTCGAAGACTGCTGCGCCTGAGACAGTGCGGTAGGCTGAGGCAACCGAGAGTGCTGCTGTGCGCTGAACTGCTTCCAGTTCCCTGCTGTTGCCTTTCAATTTTAGCGCATCTCCGCAAATTTCACTGCCATATAACAGTATCGAGTTCGTTCTAGCCAATAAGTGAGCCTGCCCAGGTATTTTACAGTCTTTTGCGTTACCAGGGAAACATTGCCCATCTGCATGCCAATCTCAAGTAGCACGTGACCTTGCGTCATCAGTATAACCTCGGTCTTGTTTCTGGCGAGCTCCATGTCTGATCCCTATCAGCTTTTTCCTGGCTTTGTCTCGCGCTGGGTGACCGCCGCTATATTATCTGCGCGAGTTAACATCTCTTATTTTAAGATAGTAATAACAAATCCATAAATTCAAATATAACTAAGATAGTAATAAAAGATGATAAATCCATAAACTCAAATATAACTATTCTAAGCTAGAGATAAGACGAACATCATAAATACAACTCTTGTAACGATAAGACAAACATCATAAATACAACTATTGTAACGATAAGAAACACATTCTTTCTTTTCTAACTTAATACAAAGAACTCAAAACATGTTTTACTGATAAAAAAGGTACTAGTAACCTAAACAAAGAAAAACATATTTTGAGTTAGGACAAAGAAACATTAAACATAATTATTAATATAAATAGATGCTAAGAAAAATAGGATAGTTAGTCTTAAGATTATATTTAATAAAGAAACGCGCATTTTTTGGTGCAGAAAAAAGAAAATATATTTTTTTGCTCATTTCCTATAATTGGAAATTAACTGGGGGCTCAAGCCGGTCTAAACTCTTGACCACAGCCAAATATTCTTGACATTCAAGATATTTAAATAAAAATTCCACGGCTTTGAAGAAAAGCAAATCAATCTCTGAAAAAGTGAGAAATTACCACGCTGGACCAACGTCAGAAACGGCAGAAAATATTCAATTCCCTACGATCTATAGGAAAAGACAATGACACAATGAATCAAGATATCGCAGCTTTGCGAGCACAAATAGAGGTACTCACACAAACTCTACAGAATACTCAATTGAAGGCAAATACACTGGAGGCAGAACGATCTCCCCATACAATCACTACGCAGGAACAACATAGTGACTTCACACCAAATATAAAGGATGCAACTCAGATAAATTTAAAAACATTCGAAGCTATACCGTGCTTCAGTGGGGATAAAAACCAATATAGATCCTGGAGGAAAAGAGCATGGACATTCATGGAAAATATCAAACAAAATTTCCAAACACCCAAATTACTACACAGCATTCACGATACTGGATTAAAAAATTGTTGGAGAAGCAGCAGACATCCTCATCAACCACAACACCAAGATGAACTTTTATTCTATAATTAACAGCCTTGACTACACTTACGCAGATCAACGACCATTATACGTACTTCTCGAGGAAATGAAGAAACATAAACAGGGAAGACAAACACTCTCAGAATTCCACAGCAAAATCAGCACTGAACCTCGCACTTTCGAAAATAGAGATGTCAGGTGATAAGGGATCTGCATCCATGGCGGAATATGCAAATCAGGAAGCAGTCCGTACATTCATCACAGGACTCAACAGTAAATACACAAGCAGTACATTATATAGCCATCATCCAAAGGACCTAGAAACTGCATTTGCAATCGCAAGCACCATATACCATGACAACGCAAATATGCAGTTCGACACACTGGCTACAACACAATTATACAACCAAAAACCAAACTTCGGACCACAACGATACGAAGATAGAAGGAGGTACAATCCCAATGTACAAGCTCAATTTAATCATCAACCACGGCAGGAACCCATGGAAGTGGATAGTTCGCAACAATTTAGACGTTTAACACAATATTCTCCACAGCAGCAATACAATCCACTCAGAAGGGAGCAACAACCAACAAAAAGGGATAGAACGCCTTTATCAAAAAATTATAATCCGAATAAATTTCAACGAGTAAACCAGACGAGAGATGAAGATATACAATCACTTGTACCACACACCGAAGATACTTACGAAACCGGCAGCGCTTTTTAGGCGAATAAACGGATTGCCATGTCTACAGAGGCACTGCTAAACAGCAGGTAAATCCGTTAATATATTAATCGACACAGGTGCGACAAACAATTATATTAGTTCTAAGTGCAACATAGGAAAATCTATTCCAATAAAACCAGTTAAGGTAAAAACGCTTCACGGATACTCTTTAACGAAAGCAAAAAAAATTATTACACTATTATGCCACAATTTAGTATTTTTCGAAACTGAAGCCTTAGAAGAGTTCGATATGCTTCTCGGGGAACATGGTCTCAGAGCCATAAAAGCAGAAATTAACTTATTTGAGTATAAAATCACGTATAAATTTAAAAGAAAAGAAGAAATTAGCGAACAAAAAGTGAATTACACAGTCAATAATGACACATATAAAATTGAAATTGAAATAAAGAATAAATAAAGAAATTCAAACATTATTAGACAACCAAATAATACAACCTAGCAAAAGCCCATACAACTCTCCAGTATGGACCGTTGCGAAAAAAGGCACAGATGAGGAAGGGAAACCAAAAAAACGTATGGTAATAGATTTTCAAAAGCTTAATGCTCAGATATAACCGACAGGTACCCTATCCCAGATGTAGCAATGACTATTCAAAATTTAGGAAAAGCAAAAGTCTTTACAACACTAGACTTAGAGTCAGGATTTCACCAAATCTTGATAAAAAAAATCAGACAGGGAAAAGACTGCATTCAGTATGAATGGAGCAAAATACGAATTTCTTAGAATGCCATTCGGCTTAAAGAACGCACCTTCTATATTACAGCGATGTATAGATGATATTCTGCGCCCATATATTGGTGAGTTCGCTTACGTTTATATCGACGACGTGCTTATATATTCTTCTTCGCCTGAAGAACACATGGAGCACATTCGTATAATAATAAACGCATTACATAATGAAAATATGAAAATTTCTGACGAGAAATCACATTTTTTCCAAGACTCAGTAGAATATCTTGGTCACGTAATCAAACACAATAAAATAACTGTAGATCCTAGTAAGATCCAAACAATAAAGGATTACCCAATACCTAAAAATTTAAAAGAATTAAGGTCATTTTTAGGACTAGCTAGTTATTATAGGAAATTTGTACAAAACTTCGCTTCAATAGTAAAACCCCTTACTACATTCTTATGCGGAGACAATGGCGGTGTAAACAAAAAGCAAAGCACAAAAGTATTAATTAATCTAGATAAACCAGCACTCGAAGCGATGGAGAAAATTAAAGATATGTTACAAGCACAAGTCGAATTATTTCAACCAGATTTTAACAAGCGCTTCGAACTAACAACTGATGCGAGCAAGTTTGCAATAGGAGCTGTACTTTCTCAGAATAAGAAACCTATTTCATTTATATCTAGAACCCTTAACCAAACCGAACAAAACTATAGCACAAACGAAAAAGAGCTTCTTGCGATCGTTTGGTCACTTCAAAAATTAAGAAATTACCTTTACGGTATAGCAGACTTAACCATCTACACGGGCCACCAGTCACTCATTTTTTCTATATTTGATAGAAATCCCAACACAAAATTGAAACGATGGAAAAATTTCATCGAAGAATATGGCGCTAAATTAGTATATAAACCAGGAAATCAAAACGTCGTCGCTGACGCATTGTCACGTCAACAGATTAATAATACTTCGAGTTGTTCACCACATGCAGCACAAAGTTCGCCAATCGAAAAATTGAAACGCGTGAAACAACCATTAAATGCATTTAAGAATCAAATAATTATTCACTATAACACAGATAACTTAGTGCAAATATCTTCACAAAATATTTTCTCATATGCACGACACACACTTTTCTATTAAACCAAGGACGAATTATTAGACAGATTAGAACAAATAATAAACCCAAAAGTAACAAATGCTATAAAAATAGAGGAAGAAACTCTATTCCACATCGAAGATAATATCATTTCTTCTTTTCCAAATGTAAAAGTTGTAGTAGCTCAGAAAATGACAGAAGATATAGAAAACATAGATAGACAAAAAGAAATCGTAGTACTAGCACATAGACGAGCACACAAAAATTACAAAAATAACGCTCAAGAAATACAGACAACGTATTTTTGGCCAACCATACGCACCATGTGTAAAAAAGAAGCACAAGACTGTAAAATCTGTCTTACAAACAAATACGAAAGAAGACCAAATAAACAACCAATTGGAGCAACACCGATTCCAAATCACGTGGGAGAACACATACACTTAGATTTATTTTATATGAACGGAAACACATACATCACCACAAGTGATAAGTACTCAAAATATTGCTATATACGAGAAATTCCAAATAAGAAAAACATACACAAATACATCGAAGAAATACTATCGCAAATCTATCCAAATTCTAGATTCATAATGACTGATAACGAAGCAGCATTATCAAGTATATGCGTAAAACAGGTTTATGAAAAACTACATATTGAGCACACGCTAACGCCAACATACCATTCAACAACAAACGGTCAAGTGGAACGCACTCATAGCACGCTGATCGAACTCACTAGAGTCCTAGCTCAAGAACACAATTCTTCACCAGGAGACGAAATCTTTAATGCCGTTCGACAATACAACAAAACAATACACTCAGTCATTGGAGAGAAACCCGAGGACGTGTTTTTTAACCGGGGAGCACATCCTGATATTAGAGAAAAAATCGAAATAAACCAACAGAAAATACTTCTATATCACAACAAAAATCGTAAGAACATCACATACCAAGCAGGGGACGTTATATACTCCAAAACGCACCGACGAAATAAAAACGTAAGGAAATACTCAAAACACATTGTAAAGGAAGATAAAGGTAACACAATAATTACAAACAAAAATATTGTTATACATAAGGATAATATACGAGTACAAACATGCAAAGAATAATAATATTATTATATATATCCGTCGCATTCGGTAACAGACTAATAGACTTAAAAGACAAAAAATATAAATTGATAGAGACTGACCCTGTATACGTTTTTCAGGACACAGCGTTCTTATACCATATGACAAACCTTTCTAGAATCTTGACACCCTACGAAAATATAGTATGATTTGCATATAATTTAGAACAAAACTCGGCAGAATATTTGTTGATAACTAAAATTGAAAATCTGAAATCACAACTACTTCCTAGAATCTCCAGAACTAAACGTTCACTTCATTTTCTAGGATCAGCCCTCAAACTTATTACAGGAACACCTGACCACGATGACCTAATCGAAATCAAGACAGGATTGAATATGCTAATAGAAAATAATAATAAACAAAAGAAAATAAACTCTGAATTTGAAAAAATATTACAAAGAATTAGCCCCGAATCTATTTCAGAACATTTAATACTTACCGAAGTATACAACGAACTACATTCTATCGCTACAATAATTAATTTCGCAAAAGACGGAAACTTTTATTCCGGAACTTTAAATTTAAAAGATATTCAACAAATAGTGTCTAATGAAGCGTTAGATCTACCTTTAATAAATATATTAGAATATGCCGATATTAATGTTTTTTATTTTCATCACACAATTGTAAACACCTATAAATACCCATTACTAAAAACGAAATGTAAGCTATTTAATTTGTATCCACTAGCATTTAAGCACGGAAAACTATTACTAGACTCTAGAATAGCAAAATGCAATAATAAATTTACAAGTATCGAAAAATGTAAAAATTATCTAGGAAACTTTATATGCAAAATTAAGAAACCGGACGACTGTACTATTAATGTATTAGAAAACAGGCCAGCCAAATGCGAAGTAATACATGAAAATAACGCACCGCTACAAGTACTCGAAAGTGGACACATCATTACAGATTACGAACACACCTAGAATAACGTAAAAATAAATGGACCTAAACTAATACAATTCAATTACTCAACAAATCTAGATGGAAAACAATACTACAACCACAAACAAGCACTCAAAGATGCCATACATAACCTACACGACGAACAATTACAAATAATGCGCATCTTAGAATCTAATGGTAATTACAAATTTAACAATATCCAAGAAATATCAACCTTCCTGATACCAATCGAAGAACATCCAATCAAATACACATTTTATTTCGTATTGGGACTATGTACATTAGCATTACTAACTTATGGTATGATTAAATTCTGCGAATGCTACAGGATAAAGAAAATAGAAACACAAAGGAAAAAAATCGACGAATTATATGAAATAGAACTTCTTTTTTAAGAAGGAGGAGAGTTAACATCTCTTTTTTTAAGATAGTAATAACAAATCCATAAATTCAAATATAACTAAGATAGTAATAAAAGATGATAAATCCATAAACTCAATAAAACTATTCTAAGCTAGAGATAAGACAAACATCATAAATACAACTATTGTAACGATAAGACAAACATCATAAATACAACTATTGTAACGATAAGAAACACATTCTTTCTTTTCTAACTTAATACAAATAACTCAAAACATGTTTTACTGATAAAAAAGGTACTAGTAACCTAAACGAAGAAAAACATATTTTGAGTTAGGACAAAGAAACATTAAACACAATTATTAATATAAATAGATGCTAAGAAAAATAGGATAGCTAGTCTTAAGAATATATTTAATAAAGAAACGCCCATTTTTTGGTGCAGAAAAAAGAAAATATATTTTTTTACTCATTACCTATAATTGGAAATTAACTCGCGCCATGGTCAGGACCTCATCGTAACTCAGGTTCCAGAGATCCGGACCCAAGATAGATCACTGCGCTGCGCCGGACGTGAACTCTTTAACTCGTTGGTCCTCTGGTGTATCGCAAAGGAGCACATGGAACCTCAGGTAATTTTGAAGAATTCTTAGAAGGTATCCGGCGATGCGGAGTCTTTCCCGTAGTGCCCTCATGATATCCGCCCACCGGACGCTATTGAAAGCATTCCGCACAACGATAATGCGCTTCGATAATAGCAATGGCTCTGGGCGTGCTCGAAGAACACCAGGACTGCGTCCCCAATTTCGCCAAGAGTTGATTTTACGGGTGGAAAACCAAGCTGCCGTTCCGACTGTCCTTTTGCTTGTGCCTCTCGTTTTTGGCGTCGGGACGGAATTTTATCCAGCTACAATCCGGAAGTAAATATATTGGTTGTCACTTCCACTACAGTTTTTCGGTATCTTCAATCCATCAATTGCTCCGGCCAGGCTCTCGGACACCAGAGTAATGTCCGGCGTGGTGTGTTAACAACCCGGTCTTCTGAAGGTAGTGAGGTTCATAGTGTTCATCACGACCAGTCCAAGCCTGACGGATATGTCCAGAATGTACCTTCCCCGGGCATTCGTTTTTGGAGAGCCCAATTCGGCAGCTTTGGCATTGAAATCTCCATCTACTATAAAATGTCCACCCTCTTCATGAACCCTATCCTCAATAGGGTCACTAGGGGTAAGGTAGCAGCTCATCAGCTTAAAATTCCTGGTTCGTACGTATGTGTAGCAACATCCGGTTCCGTGCCGAGTCACCACTAACCCACTTCTGCTAGGCAACAAAAGTGCAGCTGTGCCTGATTCATCTTCAAACCAAGCGGCTCGGGATATTCGTCCGTACTGTTCACTGATGAAAACTGCGTGCGCCTCCTTTTCGGCAGCTAGATGCCCTAGCAAGGCATCAGCCGTCCAGCTACTGAGCATATTTGCGTGGATAACTCTTATCATTTTTTAGTTAGTAGGTACCTCCTAGAGCCAGGCAGGTGATCGGTCTGGCTACGTCCCGTATCTACGCCGTGAAAACACCTGGAGACAGCTTTGCAAACCTTCATTTTGTGCCCCGATTCGCCACATCGCACGCGCTTGTCTCTTCTGTCAGGGCCAGTGCAATTTGCTTGGATTCCAGGGATGCCGCCTCTATTTCCTCGTTAAGCGTTAGAGAATCAAGGTCGCGTACCTTTATCGTAGCGCTCCAAATTCTATTATGCAATCGCATAGGAGTAATTTTAATAATAACAATTTCCCAAGAAATAACCACAACAAATAGGGAAACAGAAATAATAGAAATAGAATTCAAAGAATGGTATATGTTACTAAGGAACAGGAAAACGAAAAGAACCCCTGCAATCCTCAAAAGTAAATTTGACAGAAGATGTTGGGGAATTAAAACAATTGAAAGAATATACATTGAAAACATACAATTCGCACACTCATGCACAGTAATTTTAATAATAACATTTAATACGGATAAAGAAAATTTTATAATACCTTTGATAGACACAGGTGCAGATATCTCAATATGTAAAGAAAATTTAATAGGAGATAGGGAAATAAGAGAACACAATGCTTGCAAAATAATGGGTATTGAAAACAAAGCGATACAGACAAAAGGCACTGCAATGTTGAAACTGTTAATTCCTGACCAAACGGTACAACATGAATACCAAATCGTGGACACAAACTTTCTAATAGCCATAGACGGTATCCTTGGTAGAGATTGTTTCACTAACTATTTAGCGAAGATTGATTATGAAACGTATACTTTAACTGTCATAATAGATGAAACTGAATACGTTTTACGAGTAAGAGCAAGCACCAATAACATTATAATACCACCTAGAATAGAAATGATACAAGCAATAAATGTACAGTTAAAGGAGGAAGCGTTGTATGCACAAAACAAATCGGCAACAATATTTTTATTGGTAACACTATAATTCCAAAACGTCGAAAAAAACACATTAGAATTTTAAATGCATCAAACGAGGATTTACAAACATCACAATTGGATTTGCATATAAAACCCTTATCCCATTACAACATTCTGTATAAAAAGATGGCAAAAACTGATAAAATTGCTGACTATAGATACACTCAATTCTACAGCTAGGAAGACATTCGCGTATAATACTACTCCACATGCACCCACACATTTTACCCCATTTGAAGTGGTATATTGTAGATTAGCGTCAATGCCAACCGAACCCATGTCACCCCATAAATTTTACAATCATGAGGAATATGTAACAGAATTAAAAATTAAATTAAAACATACACATGAAATGGCAAACAAAAACTTATTGAAATACAAAACAAAGCAAAAAATTTCTAAAGATATAAGAATATTAAAAATTTTAATAAAAAAAAAATAGGAGATAAAGTATTTTTAAGAAAGTAAAACGCAAAGAAAAGTTAATACCAATACATTGGTCCTTTTAAAGAAATAAACACAGAGAATGTAAATGCCACTATTTTAAAAGATAACAAACCAATAACAATACACAAAAATATATTAAAAACATTTTAAATATTATTAATTTAAGTAATTTGTAACTTTATATATGTACACAAAAAAATATATAAATAAAATACTTTATATATATATATATATATATATATATATATATATATATATAGTATAAACATGCATACACAAACATACATACTTGAAAGTAAAAACAAACCAAACTAACAACAGAAAAGTAAACAAAACAAATACTTATAAATAAGAAAAGTATAAGTATATTATAAGTAAGAAAAGTACTCTAAGGCTCTTAAATAAATTAAGAATGCTATAGAAATTTAGTACCACAGATGAAACACAACTACATTTCATGACTCAGCAGCAAACAAAGAGAACAGTAAAAATATTACGGCTGCTTCTCAGTCCTTCATTTTGTGACCCGATTCACCACATCTAATGCAATTTGTTTTGGAGTGTCCTTACCCAAGACTTATGTCTTTACAAGCTCGCATCTTGGCTCGGATCCATGCTATTTTTATTTGACCAATTTTCATGAGCCTCGCGATACCTACCGCTTCTGGCTTTAAGCGCTGCAGTCGCGGCTTATTCCTCTTTTCAGCCTCGGACGGCTTTCTCGTTGATTTCTCCCTACTGCCTTTCTTGGTGACAGTCCTCTTATTTCCTTCTGTCTTCTCAGGAGGCCCTCTTGGAGTGTCGCTAGGCTCTTTTACCCTACCCTTCTTGGAGGTTTCGGGGACAGCCGGGCTAGTAACCACGCCTTTCGGATTTGCGGTTTTGGGAGTGGGAGTATCCAATCTATCTCATACAGCAGCCTCCCGGTGTGAGTTCGAGAGGATCGTTTCCTCTTCTGCCATTTTCCACGTACGCCCTTAATTTAGCGTGACATCTGGCAGCTCCTCCATTTTGGAAACACCGACCTTCACTTCAGTGCTAATGTTTTTCAGGTTGTTGAAAGCTTGCTGTATGCTGTCTATCACCAATCTACATTGGGAGATAGCATGCTCCTCCATCTTTCTCATCCTACGGATCAGTTGGAGTCGAGGAGAACCATCTGTTGTCATGCCTGATTCGCCCTCTTTTTGAGGAACCGTTACCGTACAGGCCACGTTACTGCCCGCCACGATGGGAATGACGGGCTGCTCGCTACGTTAGTGCCAGTGGGTGTCTACTGTACGGTCACTGTCGCTCCAATGCCGGTACTAGAAGCATTGTTGCTACGACCTCCGACTCCGCGGCTCGAAGCGGGGATCCAATCGCCCAAATTCATAATGTTTAGAACGCAACCCCCCCAAAACATGCATAGTGTCAACGAAGAAGTGAGAAAAGAAGAGAAGAGGACAATAAGCGACGGCAAAGATACAACAGACTTTTAAAACAGCAGTAAAACGTTACAAACGCCGATTCTTTCGGAACCGTGCATACCATTTACCGACGCGGGTACTGAAAAGTCACAATAGCGCAAAATCGTGACAGTACCATTCCAGTGCTATAGGCACTGGTGGCGATGACACCTTACGTCACGAGCCCAGACCATCTGAGTCAACAAAACTACTCCCCCGCCAGGAGCAGATTAAAAGAATGAGAATTCTAAAAGAAGAGAGTGGAGATAGCTGGTCTAAACTGCAAAAATCTGAGGAGAAGACTCAAGCACAGAGTCAGCAGCGCGCTACAAAGCGCCCAAAGTACAGGTCGATGGACAGGAGTTTTAGTGAGGTTGCAAAGGGCAACCTTGTACGTGCAGCCATCGACAGGAATGACTTGGATAGCTCCATCTCTCATGCAAACTGAGAGGTGGTATGCAGGAAATTGATGGGAGTGTTCTGCAGGGTCCTCAAAGACAATCCAGGTCCCTTCCTTTAATGTGACGGTGCAGGTTGGTTGTCAGACTCACGGCATGTTCAAACGAGCATTCGGCTATGCTATTAAAGCAAGCCTATTTTGGTAGGCCTATGGGAAAGAGCTTGACGTGGTACCTCTCGAAGAGATACTCTGCAGGCCTAGAGCCACAGCACGAATACCAGATGAACCCGCTGAACTAAGGGAAGTAGTGGACCTCATTCAGGGAGGAAATCCTTAACTATCAACCAGTGGCTGGAGAGTAGCAAAGGTTTCCGATCCAGACGGAACTTTGTCCTGCTGAGTCAGGAATCACCTACGCCGCTTCGAGAGAAAAAAGAGGGATCTACTACGGTTTCGAAACGATCCTTCTTCGTGTCAATCAAAGGGGACAAGGGTAACCTGACTCCGGAGGGTGATGAACCTATTGCGGAAGACGTGGTGAGTGAGGATACTGCTACTTTGATCTCTGAGGAAGCCACTCTATCAAACTCTGAGTTTGTGGGTAAATTTTTCGAGAGAATGGACAAGGTAGTTATCGAGGACGCCCTGTTGGACTCGAACCAAGATAACGCCAATGTCACAATCATATCCGCAAACAGGAATTTTGAAGGTAACTCAGGTAAATCTTAACCACTTTAAAGCAACTTCCGCTGCACTACTCCTCCGCATCTTAGAGAGAGGGGAGGAGCTTGTATTAGCCGAAGAACCATTGCTTCATCAAGGCAGAGTTTGCGGGCTCATTGCTAGAGGCTTGAGGCAACTTTATATAAATGGTCCAGGTAAGATCATATTATGCATAGTTGCTTAAAGCAATGTGAATATCTTCATTCTCTCTGATTTCAGTGATGAAGATACGGTAGCACCTGCCTGGAAGACAAACACTGGCACGGTTATTATTGCCTCCTGCCACATGGCACAAAAGTTCGAATCACCACCACCTATGTTTGGCAGAGTAATTAAGATGGCAGCTATATGAAATCTGCAGGTTATAATTGGAGCGGACGCCAACGCATACCATGTGTGTGGGGTAGCTCGGATTCGAATGCAAGGGGTGAGTCTCTATTCGATTTTATTCTTTCTAACAATTTAGACGTTGTGAACGTAGTGTCAGAATCCATTTTTGTTGTAATAAATAGAAGGGAGGTTCTTAATGTGATGGTAGTTAGTACTAAGCACTCGGGTAAGATTAGGGCATGGAAGGTCTCTAGTAACTGCTGTTTCTCTGATCATAGGTATATTGAGTTCGATGCGCTAATTCGGCTACATGGGGTTATGCCCCGATGAAACAGAAGGAAAACAGACTGCGGCAACAGTCCCTGCTCTTAGGTTTTCTTTCGAGTCCACCGAAAATATGAAATCGGCGGGACATTTAAATTGCTATAGTTGCTTGAATTCATTGACTAATGCGCTTGAATGTTCGACTTCGGAATCTTGCAGAATGATTATCTGCCGAGGTAAGAACAAACCACCTTAGTGGAGCTCGGATATTGCGGAGGCACGTAAGGCTTCCCATAGGCTTTTCCATGAGGCCAAGAGAGCAGAAAACTGGTCGGCTTTCAAGTCCTCAGTGAATAGATTTAAAAACATGGTAAGAAATGGGAATCAAAGGTCTTGGAGACGCTTCTGCAGTGGATTGCAGAGTTCTTCCGAGACGAGCAGACTTCGTAAGATCCTATCGACGAAGCCTATTGTCCCCAGTTTTATTAAGATACCATATGGCAATTGACCTTGAGTACACAGGAGACCTAGAGGTTCTCATGGAAACTCACTTTCCAGCCTGTTCTGCTTTCAGGAAGAAAACTCAGCCATCCTTGACTGCCGCGCATCAGTTCCCTACCCTATAAATAGTGTAATGCATTATCATAAATTGAATGCATCACCCTTTATTTTACTAAATTCTTTTTACTTTTATTATTACTACGTACTTAATATTATTATATACTGACATCGTACGATTAAGCAGTTATATTTCCCCTTATTATTATTCCTATTTATTTCTATTATATATATAGTACTCATGCGATAATACCGATATATTTCCCCTTATATTTATATTAATTTAAATAGGTTCCGTTAGTTTAGAATACATTTTTATAATAAAGCACGCATGCTTGGCTTTGTACAGTCAGTTTGCTACGAACATTGAATGCGGTTGTTTTATTTAAATTCGCATTCTTTACATGGCGATCCTGCCAGTTAAAAAAAAAGAATGTTAAAAAATTTGAAAAAACTCTAAAAAAAGTGTCAAAAAAATTAAAAACTGAAATAATTAAAATATTTTTTATTAAAAAATCAAGTGGAAAATAGTATTAAAGTGGCATAAAATAACACACAAATTTTCAAGTGCAAACGGGTGTAGATGAAAAAATACTAACAAAAAAATAAAAACAATAAAGAGAGAAAATTGAATTGATAAAAAGAAACTCTACATTCCAGTATATTTCGTTATGTTTTACTTGTTTGCCTATAAAGTTATCAACTTGAAACAAATTATTATTATTAAAAAAAAAAATTTTTTTTTTGGATTTTATAATATATAGTTTATTTTTGGAATTCATATCAAAAATTATCATTGACAAATTAAATCATTTCCGTAATCTGACGAAAACACAACAGAAATATAATGTTAGTTAATAAATAAATAAAAGCGAGTAAATTACAATAAATTCATTAAACATTTTTGATAATATATAAGAAAAGAAGTGGAAAAACAAGAGCCAAATAAAAATCAACAAACTGGTACTAAATGCTCTCTTAAAAGAGTGTATTATTAAAAGAGAGAGAGACGTATACTTAACAATAAAGAGTATGTTTCTCCATAAAAGCGAGTAATATAATACAAAATATAAAAAAAGAGCAAAGTTATACACAAAACAAATGGAAAAATAAAATTAAACAATTTTTTGTTACTGCATTTCAAACTTAAATATATAAAAATTTGAAACAAAAATGTTTGAACATAAAAAGTGCAAAAAATGTTGAAGAATATAACGAAACGGACACAAGTATCAGCAACAACACCATAACCACCTGCATTACATTTACAACAAAAAGAATAACAACAATCAACTTAGCTACTAAAAAAAAAGGAAAGAATAACAACAATAACAGCTACAATAACAACAAATTAAGGAATTGTGAAATTTGTTTGTTCGAGTGTTCTAAATAGGTACGAGGGCTGCTCTATATATTCTGGCCTCGTGGTGAAAATGCGAATATTTATAATCAAAAATGGTTTTATTGTTTTTCAAAGTATTCTCAAGCATGATTTATACAGTTTTGCATGCGCTCGAACCAGTTGTCGAAGCACTTTTTCCACTCCGATTGAGACACCTCTAAAACATGGTTTTTGAACACTTCAACAGCTTCTTCTGGCGACGAAAATCGTTGACCACGCATTTTTTTCTTGATTTGCGGAAACAAGAAGAAGTCATTAGTTGCCAAGTCAGGGCTGTACGGTGGATGACCCATTAATTCGACGTTTTGGCTGGTCAAAAACGCTCTGTCGATTGCATAGATCCATGATTCGTCACCTGTGGTGATCTTATAAACGTCTTTTGAAGCATCGCAATCGTATTTTTGCAACATTTCTTTGCACCAATTGACACGAGCCTTTTTTTGAGCGACTTTCAAATTGTGCGAGATCCAACGAGATCAAACCTTTTTTTACGGCAGGTGTTCATGCAGTATCGAATGTATGCTGGTGAAAGAAATGTCGAAGGATGTCTCTATCTCTCGGTATGTCGCATGTCGATCTTGCATTAAGAGTTCACGCACGGTATCAATGTTTTCTGGCACAACAGCTGTTTTTGGACGACCTTCACGGAATTTGTCTTTGAGCGAGCTTCGGCCATGATTAAATTCATTATACCAATTTTTCACAGTGCTATAGGATGGTGCTTCATCACCATACAAATATTTAAGTTCATCAATGCACTCTTGTCATGATAATCCACGTCGAAATTTGTGAAAAATGATGGCACGAAAATGTTCACGAGTTAATTCCATATTTTTCTATATTAATTTTTTCAAGTCACTGTAAACAACACAAATAATGGTCGTACGTCAAAACGTTTTGAGTATGATTATGCTTAAAAATGACAAACTTTCCAATGGAAATGTCAGATTGCACTTGGCAGCACTCAGTGTTGTCAGGCCAGAAATATATATAGCAGCCCTCGTATAAAATAGCGTTTAACTTACAAAAAAAAAAAAAAATAAAAAAAAAAGTGTAATTTTGTATTAAAAAACAAGATTCAAAAAAGAAATAAGGAAAAACGAAGAAGACAGAAGGAAAACATAGTGGAAAAACCAAAATTACCTTTTAATTCAAAATAAAACAAGTGTTAAATTATTAATAATTTTTCATAGAAATAAACGACAAATCAAATCTTGTAATATCAAAAAGAAAATAGAAATCAATAATGCAATATTGCCATAATTTAAAAAAAATTGCGATTTAATTTTGTAAAATAGGAACACATTGAAAAAGGCCATCAAAATACCAGTAGAAAATGTGGGAAAAAAGTGATGAATATATGGAAAAATTTATTAAAAAGAAGAGTTTAAAAAGCAAAATTAACAAAAATATAAAATATTTAAAAACGAAATTCCTTTGGAAAGCAATTTTGCATACTTTTTATAGTGTTTGATATTGCTTATTGGCACACAAAGTGGGTAACCTTAAACAACAACAATTGACAACAATTTCGTAAAATATTAACAAGGAAAAATAGCAGAAAAAGATATTTAAACATTGGATTAATATAAGTATTAAAACAGCAATAGCAACAGAAAAGTAAAAAAAAAAAATAAACCAAATACAACGACAAATAGTTGTGCACCTCGAGTATTGATAAGATTCTTGAAAGAAAAAATACAAAAAAATCAAATCAACTACACAAACAACCATCAAACATCCAAGGACAGGCATCATCATCCAACATACCTCCATACAAACAACAATCAAACATCAGTTATCCAGCTGGGAAATTAAAAAAAAAAGGTTTCAACCCAGATGCAGTAAGTGAACTTTAAACCGAAACGTGACATTTAACATATCATTTATATTTACATCAATATTACTATTTCTTTAAAATTACTATTAATATTATATTAAAATTACTCATAATTACTATATTACATTACTATTAAAATTAACATCACTCTCATTATTATTGTCATTGCCTTATTATTACTCTTATTATTAATAAAATCATAACTATTACTACTTTACGTTATCATAATACTTTAAATATGTATAAATAATTTTGTTATTTCATTAATGGAAAATTCAAATAAAACAAAAACTGAAAATATTAAATACAAATTTCTAATTATTATGATTTTATATTATTATAATTATTAATATATTATATTCTTTACAATCAGGTTTTATTTATTTTGTAATTTAATTTCTCACTTTTTATTTAATCTAACCACTTTCATGTTAGATTTTCACTGATTATATCATTATGATTAGGGTTCTGTTGCTTCAATTCTTATTCTTATCGTAATTTCATCAGATGACCAGTGACTTTCAATTAGAAAAATTTAATGATCTCGTCTCCAATTTTTACAAAATTAAAAAGCGTGGTTTACAGAGAAGACCAATTTCGAATCAACCTAAAAAAATAAATGAGTACATAACGTTACTCCTAGAAAACTATAACAAAATTTTACTGTATACGGAACCACATTATAAAACCTTTAGTACGTCATTGTTAACAACAATAGAAAATAGAATTACTCATTGTCGGGAACTATTGGCTGAATGTTTTGGTAAATTGAGTTGTAAAATTAGAATTCCTTTTGGCTTAAATTTATTCGATTTAGTACAAAGTGAGGTAATAATAGCTTCTAGTTTTGGAACAGATATTTCTGGGAAAAGTGAGGGGGATAAAGAACAGCTAGTAGAAATAAAAAATATTGTTGACACACCGGAGGAACTTGTTGAAATTATAGAAAACTTTGAGATGGCTTCGATAGAAGGTTAGGTTAGGTTGCACAGGCCGTCGGCATAAAGACCGACCCACTTGGGTCCCAAAGGTCCCGTTGTGTTGCCTGGAAACAGGATTTGCAGGGGATCAGATCCAGGCCATTACGGCACCGTCAAAGATCCCAATCCAAACCACCCCGAGGACCGGATAAACAAGTTTATCCTAGCAACGTCGCAGACAGATAAGTCTGCAAGACCATGCAGTCTCGGACTGCCGAAGATGGCCGCTCTATTCTCAGAAAGAGCTGGGCAGTGGCAGAGCAGATGCTCTACCGTTTCTTCCTCTTCCTCATCTTGACAACTTCTACAGTAGTCATGATGCGGAAGATTCAATCTCCTAGCATGGGTACCAATGACACAGTGCCCCGTCAGCACCGCCACTAGTATGCCCAGCTGCCCCCGAGGAAACCTCAGTAGATTTGCGGTTCTCCTATTATCGTACTGAGGCCACAATGTCCTCGAGACCCTGCAGGTAACCTCCTCAGACCATCTAGACAGTGCAGCTCTGAGGAGTTCCTGCTGAAGTAAAGCTCTACAGCAGCTTAATGGGACTCCTACCAGTGGATCTGTCTCCCGGTCTACGAACCGGGTTCCCAATCTGGCGAGTTCATCCGCAATTATATTCCCGGGTATGCCCGAGTGAGCCGGTACCCAAAACAGTTCCAGGTTGGAATGTCTCGCCATCTCGTTAAGAGATGTCCGGCATTCACGTACCAATCTGGATGTCGTATAGACACCCGATAAGGAGTTAATCGCGGCCTTGCTGTCAGTACAGATCCGGATATCCTCTCCGTATATCCTGTGGTACCTCATCCAGCAAGCCGCCCTTCTGATGGCTGAAATCTCAGCCTGTACCACGCTACACTGATCCCGTAGCCTAAACTTCATTCTGATTCGAAATCTAGGAATGAAGACGCCCCCATCCCGACCCCCGTGTCCGACTTTGACCCGTCAGTATAAACATCAAGCACATCCCCACGCATATTCGATGTGCCCGACGTTGATACCCCGAAACCAATATCAGACATGGGGGTGGGCGTGCAATAATCGATGTTGTCAGGGATGACCGAGGAGCAGCCTAAAATGGTCGCATGTCCAAAGTCCCCTGACTTCCACGTCGCCGCTGCATTTAGTCTAACCGCCAAGTTCATAGCCAGCCGCTTGGCCATGAGATCGACCGGTAGCCAGTGCAGCATCGTAAAAAGGGCCTTCGATGGAGTGGTGCGCATTGCCCCGGTGACCATCAAGGACGAAGTTCGCAATATTCTATTCAGCATACTGCAGTTCACCAGTTTGCCCAGTGCGGGCCACCATACAAGAACCCCATACATGAGTATGGGGATAGGGCCACTGAGGCCCTATCCGCTCGAAACGACAGTTTTGAGTCCAGGATGACACCCAGATACTTTGCCCTATCAGATAACCCAAGCTCCACTCCATTTAGGAGTGGTAGCGGAAAATTTGGGATCTTGTTTCTTCTCGTGAAGAGCACAAGCTCCGTTTTCCGAGCGTTCGCGCTAAGCCCGCTCTCGGTACACCACCTACTGACGCAACCAAGCGCCGATTGCAGACGTTGCGATAGCGTGTCAGGATACTTTCCTGATACTGCGACCGCGACGTCATCCGCATATGCCACAGTCCTGAACCCCTTGCAGTCCATTTCTGTCAGCAATGCGTTCATGGCGAGGTTCCAGAGAAGGGGAGATAATACCCCCCCCCTGTGGTGTACCTCGCTTAGCTACCCTGTATATGGTAGCTAGCCCCATACTGGAAGTAATGACCCTATTACGTTCAGTCCCTCCAGGGCCATCGTAATGGCCTCCGGTTTCACTTTGTTGAAAGCCCCTTCTATATCTAGAAAGGCAACCAATGAATATTCCTTATGCTCTAGGGATTTTTCTATAAACCCCACAAGCGTGTGTAGTGCCGTCTCAACAGATCTGCCCCTGACATACGCATGTTGAGAGGCGGAGAGTCGGTCCGGATTAATCGTCCTCCTCAAGTGGAGGTCAATTATCCGTTCCAGAGTCTTCAAGAGGAAGGAGGATAGACTTATAGGTCTAAAGTCTTTCGGTTCACTGTGTGAGGTCTTCCCCCCCTTGGGAATGAAGACCACAGAGCAAAAAGTCCATGGTTCCGGTATATACGACCATGCAATGCATGCCGTGTATATCGGAATTAACCATGGTATGACAATATCCGCATTATGCTGCAAATCAGCCGGTATGATACCATCAGGACCCGCTGATTTAAACGGGTCAAAACTACCAAGAGCCCACATAAGTCCTTCCCTGTTTATAGGAAAGGGAGCTGATGCACGGCTGTCAAGAATGGCTGTTTCTTCTCCCCTAGAAGGAGCACAGCCCGGAAAGTGAGTTTTCATGAGAACCTCTAGGGTCTCCTGTGCACTCAAGGTCCAATTGCCACATGGTTTCTTAATGAAACTAGGGACAATGGGCGTTGCCGATAGAATCTTACGAAGTCTGCTCGTCTCGGAAGCACCCTCCACTCCACTGCAGAAGGATCTCCAAGACCTTAGCTTCGCATTTCTTATCATGTTCTTAAATCTGTTCACTGAGGACTTATAAGCTGACCAGTTTCCTGATCTCTTGGCCTCATTAAAAAGTCTACGGGAGGCTTTTCGTGCCTCCGCAGTATCCGAGCTCCACCAGGGTGGTTTGCTCTTACCTCGGCAGATATTCATTCTGCAGGATTCCGAAGTCGCGCGCTCAAACGCATTGGTTAATGCATCCACCGCGACCGCCGATTTTTTATTCTCGGTGGACTCGAAAGAAAATCTGAAAGGAGAGACCGTTGCCGCTCCCAATCCGTTTTCCTTCTATTACGTCGGGGAGTGACCCCATGTACCCGAATCACTACGTCGAATTCAATATACCTATGATCAGAGAACGAGCAGTCACTAGAGATCTTCCATGCCCTAATCAAATCTGAGTGCTTAGTACTAACTAGCGTAACGTCAAGAACTTCCCTTCTATTTACTACAACAAAAGTGGGTTCTGACCCAACGTTTACAACGTCTACATTATTACAAAGAATAAAATCAAAAAGAGACTCACCCCTTGCTTTAGAGTCCGAGCTTCCCCAAACAACATGGTGTGCGTTGGCGTCTGCTCCAACAATAACCGGCAGGTTTCGAGTGGCTGCCATCTTAATTATTCTGCAAAGCATTGGCGGCGGTGCTTCGCATTCATGCGCCATGTAACTGGAGACTATTATAACCGTACCGCCGTCTGTCTCCCAGGCAGCTGCTACCGTATCTTCATCACTGTAATCAGAGAGAATGAAGATATTCAGATTGCTCTTCGCCACTATGCATGATCTGATCTTACCCGTACCATTCATATACAGTAGCTTGAAGCCTCTAACACCAAGCCAGCAAACCTTGCCCCGATGAAGCCATGGTTCTTGGGCTAAAACGATCTCCTCCCCTCTCTCCGAGATGAGAAGGAGTAGTGCAGCGGAAGCTGCTTTAGAGTGGTGAAGGTTTATTTAAGTCACCTTCACCATCCCTGTTTGCGGATATGATTGTGAGGTTGACGTCATCTTGGTCGGAGTCCAAGAGGGCGTCCTCGTCAACTGTCTCGTCCATTCTCTCGAAGAATTCACCCACAAACTCAGAGTTTGATAGGGTGCCTTCCTCAGAGATCAGACTGGCAGTCTCCTCATTCACCACATCTCCTGGAATAGGCTCATCACCCTCCGGAGTGAGGTTACCCCTGTCGTCGCCTCGGTAGACACGAAGAAGGATCGTTTCGAAACCGTAATAGATCCTTCCTCGTCTCTCCCGAAGCGGCGCCAGCGATTCCTTCGACAGAAGAAAAGACAAAATTCATAACCATGTGCTCTAACATTATAAGGGAAAATTACAGTGGGGATCCTCTTACACTTATTTCATTTATTGACAAGATTGACTGCTACAGGAATTAATGTCCGAAAAACTGGAAAAATATTTTATTGCGTTTATAAAGTCTAAATTAGATGGAAAAGCTAGAGAAGTGCTACCAGAAAATATTTCGGATATAGAACAAATTAAGCAAGCTCTTAGAAGCAGGATAAAACCAGATAACTCGAAAGTAGTAGCTGGTAGACTTACGGTATTACACGTTAAGGATAATAATTACACGGATTTTGCAAAAAATGTTGAGGAATTGGCAGATGCACTTCAACGTTCGTTAGTAATGGAGGGCATAGCAAAGGACAAGGCGCAGGAATTGGTAATCGAACAGACTGTTAGAATTTGTAGAAATAATGCTAAATCAGAAATGGTTAAGGCGATAA
The DNA here is from genome assembly GCA_916610165.2 of Gymnosoma rotundatum. NCBI lineage: Eukaryota > Metazoa > Arthropoda > Insecta > Diptera > Tachinidae > Gymnosoma > Gymnosoma rotundatum. The sequence goes on along the minus strand of OU744338.1, from coordinate 86,678,527 downwards.
TAGCTTCTACAATTTTCAAGGAACCAAAAGATGTAATAGCTAAGTTGATTGTGGAAGAGTCTGCAAATGAGAATGAGCGCCAAGTATTAGCATTACGACATAACAGGTCAACCCAGCAGTTTAATAGAAACGGTATAAGAATCAACGGATACAACAACAATAGTTCAAATAGAGGAAATCTTTTCAGCAATAGATATAGAAATAATTCAAATAAAAACTATCACAATCAGAATGGCACTTTTCGAGGTCGCACTTATAATGCATGTGGAGGATATCGGGGCAATCAAATACAGGATTCGAATACAACCTCAAGATATGGTCGCAACTTTCCTGCTGTGAGGACTTTAAACGGGGAAGTCCCTCAACAGGCAAGGTTGGGGGTGAGCGAAGAATATCAGGACTAAAAAGGGACAAACACGTTACATCAATATACAGCTTTAATTTGAACTATTCTGATTTTATAAGCTTAGAATGCAAGGCATCTTATAAAATTAATTCCTTTTTAGTAGATTCGCAAGCAGATATTTCAATTTTAAAATTTTCATGTGTTTAGGCAAGTTAGTATAGGAGGTACAAATGAACAAGTTTTCGTAGACTCACAGGAGATTACGCCTGGCGTTTTTATTGCCAAATGTATTGTTAACACGGGAAATCCTATCCTTCGCATTTTGAATACAACCAATGAAACGAAATTTATAATGTGAAGACGGAAAAACTTTCCGAATATCATGTTTATAAAATTAATGAACTCCATTTTAATGATGAACGAATACAGGATTTAGAACAGATTTTAAAAGACAGAATGCCGGATGATATAGGAAAAGACTTAATGTTATTATGCTTGAAATATGCGGATATTTTTGCGCTAAAGAACAACAAAATGACAGTTAAGGATGATGAACCAGTTTACATAAAAAATTACCATCTTCCACACACGCAGCGAAATGAGATTAGGAAACAGGTTGAGAATTTACTTAATAATGATTTAATAGAACCAATTACATCAGACTATAATAGTCCGTTAATACTTTTACCAAAGAAAAGCCCGGATAATAGTAAAGCATATCGTATATGTGTAGATTTCAGAGCAATTAATAAAAAACTGATAGCAGATAAATTTCTCTTGCCACGGATTGATGACATACTTGACAATTTGGGTCGTGCAAAACACTTTTCTATAATAGATCTCTTTTCTGGATTCCATCAAATTCCACTTCATAAAGAATCAAGAGACTTAACATCATTCAGTTCAGAGACTTAACATCAAGGCGCATTCCGTTGGAAAGTTTTACCTTTTGGGCTAAAAGTAGCTCCAAATTCGTTTTCACGTATGATGTCCCTAGCCTTTTCTGGTCCTGAACCAAATAAAGCTTTTTTATATATAGACGATATTAAAGTTATTGGATGTAGTAAAGAACATCATTTAAGGAACTTAGGTAGTGTGTTTAATATATTGAGAAAATTCAATCTGAAAATCAATCCCTACAAATGCAATTTTTTCCGACCGGAAGTTACATTCCTTGGTCATAAGTGCACTGCGGATGGACTCCTTCCAGATAATGCTAAAATTGCGGCTGAAAAAAAAGTACTCAGTACCAACGGATAAAGATTCAGTGAAACGTTTTGTGGCATTCGCTAACTATTATAGGCGATTTATACCAAACTTTGCTTCGATAGCAGCTCCTTTAAATAACATAACGCGTAAGAAAGTGAATTTTGAATGGAATACACAATGTCAAAAATCATTCGAGGGGATTAAAGCGGAACTAATTTCTCCTAGAATATTGCAATATTCAGACTTTACTAAACAATTTCTTATAACGGTGGACGCTTCAAATATAGGATGTGCAGTAATCTTTAGCCAAAATTTTGATGGTCATGATTTCCCTATATATCACGCCTCAAAGTCTTTTAATCGTTCAGAAAAGCTAACCATTGAACAGGAATTACTTGCCATATTTTTTGCTATTAATCAATTTCGGCCGTATGTTTATGGAACAAAGTTTGTCGTTAGAACCGATCATCGACACCTAGTATATTTGTTTAATATGAAAGATCCATCTTCCAAACTTACAGGTATAAGACTTAAATTGTCAGAATATGACTTTTCGATCGAACACATAAAGGGTAAGGACAATGTAGGTGCAGATGCACTTTCTCGTATTTCGACAAGTGATTTGAAGGATGGAACATGTATTCCAAATATCTTTACTGTAACAACGCGAGCAATGTCTAAGCAGAGTAAAACAGAAGAAGAAGCCCAAGGTGGTAATAATCAAAACTTGAAAGTTTATGATAAATTTCCACAAGAATTTAGTACAAAGGTCGCGAAAATTGAGTCAGAAGTATATGTGAAAAATCAGAAAGTTACTAGCATAGAGCTAAAGATGTATAATAGATTTAAATTGATCGGAAGTGTTAAAATTGTTAACAAAACATTGAATTTCGAAGCAATGCTTTTGAGGTTACAGGAAGTAGCCAACAATAACAACATTTACGTTGCAGAATGGTCAAAGAACGATAAATTTTTTACTTTACATACTGTTCAGGAATTGAAATACTTTGGTAATTAAATATTGAAAACATTAGAAATTATATTAATTAACCCGGTTGAAAAAGTAACTGAAGATGAGAAAAAGATAGAACTTTTGGAAATATATCATAAAGACCCCATTATAGGAGGGCATTGTGGACGGAAACGCCTGTATGCGAAATTAAGGCCGAGATATTATTGGAAAAATATGACTAGGGATATTGCGAATTTCATTAAAAATTGTAGGCACTGTAATCTGAATAAAGTTAAAATAGGAAACAAGGAGCAAATAATTCTAACACCAACACCGATTAAGCCGTTTGATATAGTAGTATTAGATACGATAGGTCCTTTACCAATGTCGGAACATGGAAACAAGTATGCTTTGACTTTGATTTGCGATTTTACAAAGTATCTTGTGACAATGCCCATACCTGATAAAAGTGCGAAGACAGTGTCTAAGGCAATTTTTGAGAATTTTATTTTAATTTTTGGTGAAATGGAATCTATTAAGTCTAACTTAGGTACTGAATTTAAGAATGAAATATTCAGCGAACTGTGTAAACTTTTGAATATTCATACAAATTTCTCCACGGCATATCACCATGAAACAGTAGGTACGGTAGAGCGGAATCATAGGGTTTTTAATGAATATGTTAGATCATATATTAGTGATAACATGACAGATTGGGATACATACCTAAGATACTTTACATTTTTCCACAATACATCCACAAGTTCGGTTTTTGACAATAAATAAACACCTTTTGAATTAGTGTTGGGAGAAATGCTACTGTGCCAAATGATTTAAATTTGAACAACGTAGAACCTTTATACAATACGGAAGATTACAGCAAAGAAGTAAAATATCGCTTACAAAAATCTCATTGCATAATAGGAAAGCTTATAGATAAATATAAGAATAGAAACAAAAAATTCTATGACAGGAATATGAGATCACTCGATGTTAAAATTAGCGACAAGGTATATATAAAGAAAGAACCTTATGACAAATTTAAAGGCATTTATGATGGTCCTTACATAGTAACCGAAATAGATGGTGTAAATGTAACTTTTTACGATAATATATTAAACAAGCACAGAACTTTACAAAATTTTTAACATTTATATTATATTTTGTAAAATATTTTATTCATTATAAATTAAAAAGCTCAACAAAAAGAGAGTTACGAAAACAGAAAATGGTACGTAAAATCTATATTTTTATTTTTCCCTAATAAAAAAAAAAAAAAAAATTTTTCCATAAGATATTAACTAAAAACATGCCTGATAAAAACGCTGAAAAATATAACTAACCAAACATAAAGGAAACCTGATAGTACATAAAGAACTATTAAAAATTAAAAGAAATCTAAGATGATACAAAACTATCACCAAAATCAATATTGTTAAAAATAAAGAAACATTAAAATTACATAAATATGAAACAGAAATAGAGAAAAACTTAATTATATACAAATGTAAACCAAAATTCTACGATAATAATGAAAACAAAGATAACAAATTATACAGAAGTATTGGAAATATAAAAACACAATAAACAAAATAAAACTGGTTGTATCAAAAACTAAGAAAAAATTTAAAAACACAAGATGAGAATCTTCAAAAAAAATTTATGTAATTATAAAAAAAAATAAAAAAATATTGAATCGAGTAGTCTGGCCAACTGATTTGATTCAACATTTTTTTTTTTAAAGGAGGAAGATGTAATGCATTATCATAAATTGAATGCATCACCCTTTATTTTACATAATTCTTTTTACTTTTATTATTACTATGTACTTAATATTATTATATACTGACATCGTACGATTAAGCAGTTATATTTCCCCTTATTATTATTCCTATTTATTTCTATTATATATCTAGTACTCATACGATAATACCGATATATTTCCCCTTATTATATTTATATTAATTTAGTAAATAGGTTTCGTTAGTTTAGAATACATTTTTATAATAAAGCACGCATGCTTGGCTTTGTACAGTCAGTTTGCTACGAACATTGAATGCGGTTGTTTTATTGAAATTTACATTCTTTACAATAGGAAGCACTCATGTGAGCTCTGGCTAGTTTTGACCCGTGTAAATCAGCGGGACCTGATGGCATTATACCAGCTGATCTTGAGCACAATGCTGATATTGTTATACCATACCATTAATTCGGATATACACAGCATGCATTGTCGTATATCCTGGAACCGGAAGGGGCCTTTAACAATGTGGAACCGGAGGCCATTACGATGGCCCTGAAGGGACTCGACGTAAGTCAGTCGGTAATAAGCTTTGTATGGAATCCATTGACTGACATTTTGGGTTTTTCACCGGATATTCCCGACAATATCGATTACTGTTCGCCCACCCCCATGACTGATATTGGTAGTATCAACGTCGTGCACGTCAAACATGCTTTGCAGAGATGTGCTTGATGTCTATACAGATGGGTCAAAGTCAGGCACAGGGGTCGGGGGAGGCGTCTTTATTCCTAGATTTCAGATCAGGATGAAGTTTAGGCTACGGTATCAATGTAATTTGATTCAGGCTGAGATCTCATCCATTAGCAGGGCGGCTTGCTGGATGAGGTACCACATGATATACGGAGAGGTCTGGTATGTGTAAATAAGACACACTGCATAACAATATATTCTAGCTGTATCGGCAAACTCTCAGCTATAAAACATAACACACAATTATAACAAACACAACTCACACTGTGTATTCTACCATATCAGCATATTTCCACAGTGTGAGTGTGTTTGTTATAATTGTGTGTTATTTTTTCTAGTTTATTGACAAAATTGTTAATATGCTTATGTTCAGTTTCGGGTCTTGTATACCGGTCTGTATTTATGCATTTGTAGGATTTTAGGAAAAAAAAAACTAAACTAAAAAAAACTAAACTAAAAAAAATAATAATATTGAAATAAATTTGATTTGAGCAGGGATAACTGCTTTTAGTTTTTAAGTTTCAATTGAAACAAATTTGATTTGAGCAGGGATACCTGCTTTTAGTTTTTAAGTTTAAATCGAACTTAAACAATTAATTTTTGGGGAAAAGAAAAATTGAAATAATTAAGATCTCTAGAATCGTATGAAAATTTCATTGTTTTTTTTTCTATACTTCTGTAAAGAATTTAAAATTTTCGAATTAAAATTAAAAATTTTAAAAAGTGCGAAGTTAATTAAACAGGATGAATGTAGTAGAGTTTTGCTTTTAATCACTTGCTTTACAAAAAAAAAAAAAATAATTTTATAAGTTAAAAAATAGTTACGTATGTTTTTTTTACTCAGAAAATTAAACATTATTTACTTATGAATAAAAATAAAACAACTAAATTTTTCTTATTCTTAGTATGTCAAATAATTATGTTATGTTATTATAAAAATAAAAATTATAATTACCATACATCTATTAACGGATAAGGGTTGATTTAATATTTCAGTCAGCATCATCAGCAGGATTCGTAAAAAGTTTCTTCCCTCTTCAAGAATATACCCAGAGACTTACGCAAACTTGGTTGGGAATCGGAATCATAGTCATCAATATAAGCAAATGTTAATTTATCCATAAGAGAACTGTTAGTGTTGTCATTAAAGCTGGGAGCAATTTACAACGCTCAATATGTTGTTGTTATTGTTAATGAATTATTTATATTTTTAGTTTTAGTTTTTCTATTGAAAATATTTACATTATCTGCCAAACACACTTTTTTGTTTTGTTTATGTTGTTTGCATTGTTGTTGCTGACGATATAATTGTTGTTGCCATAGCTAAAGTTGTTATTGCTGCTTGTTTGATACTTTTCTATTGGCATTATTGAATATTAATAACTGAATGATTTTCAAAATGTTGCCGAACCAAAATCTAGTAAAGCATTTTTAATGCTTTTGTATTGTTATTAGTGCTTGGAAAATATGTATATATATTTGTTTTGCTATTATTGCTACTGCAGTAAGACTGTTTTTATTGTTGAAATTGTAATTATTTATACTATTTGCTAAACAAATAGTTTTTGCACTAAAATCACTTTATGCCATCGAATTATTCACTTCTTAAATTTTAAAAGTATGGCAGGATCGCCATGTATTTATTAATAAAAACCATTTTGTTTTGTTTTTAAGAACAATGCTTGTGCTCTCTTCTGTGTCACTTTATTGAATCTAACTTAAAACTATTTTTCTTAACTAAGTAACTTAACTTATGCTCTACCAATACTAAACTATCACAGATTAACAGCTTATCATAAAAAAGCTGCAGAATCCTTTTTCCTTGATATACGGGGTAAACTAGTGAACGCATATGCAAGAAGCGGAATTAAAATAAAAATACCAGACAGTTTACATGAAGAAATAATATTTGAACCTTTACCTGAAACAGTCCCTGGCGCAAAATTAGCAATGCCTCAAACTGTCATTGAATTTTTAAATACAGCCTCTAGGCTAATACCAGAATTTGATGGAACACCAGAGAACCTTAAAAGCTCTTAGATTCCTTAAATTAGGTAGATTTCATTACAAAAACTTATATTGCAGTCGCAGTGAATTTAGTAAAAACTAAATTAAAAGGTTCCGCTCACAACCTCATTTCAACGGAGAGTACACTCCAAAAGATCATTACTAAGTTAAGATCCTCCATCAAAGGAGAGTCCGTTCAACAAGGTAAAAAAGGCAAACATATACGCCAAAGATATTCAGGATCTGACAAAAAAACTTGAAACTTGGACTGGCAAACACGACAGCCTTCATGTATGCAACTCGTTTAGCAACAAAGGCAATCAATAAAAATGCCTCCAACGAGCGAGACAAATTGATAATGGAATCCGGAAACTTCAACAACCTTAATGAAGTAATTTCCAAATTTATTAGTAGTTGCACCGAATCATACGGGCAACCAAATACAATTATAACCTTGGGATATAACGATAGAAGATCCGGGGTAAACACTCAAAACAGGCCCCGTAGCCAAACTTACGAAAATAGCTAACTGCGAAACAACACTAACAGAAACAATAGCAACAGAATCATAAATAATACTAATTCCTTCACAAATAACAGTGGCAAAAGTAAAAACCGATCATAAAGTTGCAGACATCCTTATAGCACATGAATTCCATGTCGTTAATGATGACTTTGCAATACAAGACGATGGCATAATTGGTATGAATTTTTTCAGAAAATGTATTTTAGATTATCGAGGAAATCAGGATTACATAATCCTAAATAAAACCGATGGTGTAGACTACCAGGTAGCCCTCAAATTGATAAACTCTCCAAACATAAATTCTATATCACTGCCAGCTAGATCAGAGGTAATAAAACTTTTAAATTTGAATTCTATTACAGAGGACGCGTTCGTAAACCAACAGATTATTAAACGTGGCGTTTATGTAGCCAATACAATAACGTCTAGGTCTTAACCACTTGTCAAAATTAACAATACCACTGACAAAGATCTTATAATTAATAATGTCCAACTAACTACGAAAAAGCTTAGCGAATATAAAACAGTCCAAGAAGAAGGTAACTCGAGGTAACTGCTATTGAAAAACTAATAAAATTAAAGAAATATTTTCCTAATTTTGTATAAAAAGAACTAGAAAAATTATGTTCCGAATACCTCGATGTCCTTGGTCTAGAATCTGAGAAAAATAACAGCTAATTCGTATATAAAGAACTAGAAAAATTATGTTCCGAATACCTCGATGTCGTTGCACTAGAATCTGAGAAAATAACAGACTCCAAGACAAACAGCCTGTATATATCATAAATTATAGAATACCTCACTCCTATAAAGAGGAAGTAAATAAGCAGGTTAACAAACTCATTAAAGATGGCATCAAGAGCCATCAATCTCACACTATAATAGTCCAATCTTTTTAGTTCCCAAAAAATCATTACCAGGAAATACCCAAAACGGATGGAGACTTGTTTTTGATTACAGAGGAATCAACAAAAATTAATAGCTGATAAATTTCCTTTACCGCGAATTGATGATATGTTAGACAGATTAGGAAGAACAAAATTCTTTCCATTTCGGGTTTTTATCAAATTGAATTAAAAGAAAAAACAAGAGATATTACCTTATTTTCAACGGACAAAGGTTCATTTAAATTTAAAAGATTACCTGCTGGTATAAAAATTGCTCCAAACATATTCCAAAGAATGATGGCATTAGCTTTTTCTGGACTGTCTCCAGCACAAGCTTTTGTGTATATGGATGATTTAATTGTGATTGGATGTTCTACGAATCACATGTTCCAAAATCTGAAAGATATTTTCAGTTTATGCAGAAAATATAATCATAAACTACATCCCTATAAGTGGTCATTTTTCTGTCAGGAAGTAACTTTCGTAGGACACAAATGCACTGACAAAGATATATTACCAGATGACAGCAAATTTTCTATAATTGAAAATTATCCAACACCTAAAAACAGTGATGACGCAAGACGCTTCCAAAAATTTCGCAATACCCAGATTTGGACAAAATGTTTTACATCATAACAGACGCAACAAATTCGCGTGTGGAGCTTTTTTAAGACAACAAAACATGGGATGCAATTACCAATTGCATACGCATCTAAATCATTTACGAAGGGCGATAGTAATAAATCAACCAAAGAACAGGACTTACCGCCATTCATTGGGCGATCTCTTTAAAGAACCCTTCATCAAAATTAACCCGCATGAGGTTAGACTTAGAGGTATACGATTTTATCGTAGAGTACCTTAGGGGATTAGAAAACCATGCAGCCGACGCTTTATCTCGATTAGAATTTACGGAGATACAAAATATAGAAGCCAACAATTTACTGAAGGTAACAACAAGCCTTCAGGCTAAACAAAAAAGTATTGTAAAGAAAACAATAAAAAACAATTCCAAGACCCGGTTAACTTAAAAGTAAATGCCACAGCTGCTACTAAGGATAAATTAATTATTCTCAAAGGAAAGAATAAACTTTCTGAAATTAAGTTGCATAACCTTTTTATTAATCGAAAAGTCTATTTAGGTGTCCTCTTTCGAAAGCTTGAAAAAATAGCTGCTAAAATAGGTTTTGATAAAACCGGTATAGAAACCTTAGCGGTCTCCTAAATAGATTGACCATTGTGCTCATTCCTAAATTAAAGAAAATTATTAATATAACTGAAAGAACAACCGTATTGCATAGATATCACGATGACCCCATTAGTAGAGGTCACGTCAGAATCACTCGCATGTTAAAAAAAATAAATTTTTGGAAAAGCATGACAAGAGACATCGCTAAATATGTCAAACGCTGTCAAATATGCCAAAGTAAATAAACCCGCAATAAAATTAAAAGAAAAATTAGTACTCACACCAACCCCAATCAAACCTTTTGAAATCGTCATCGTTGATACCATTGGACCCTTACCGAGGTCGAAATCCGACAACGAGTACGTAGTCACAATCATGTGTGATTTAACTAAATATCTACATAGTTGCCGTAACAACACCGGATAAATCAACCCGAAATGTTGCTAAGGCAATTATAGAAGGTTTCATATTGATATATGGAACAATGAAACAATTGATTACTGATATGGGTACTGAGTACATGAATCAAGTCCTTCAGGAGTTGTGCATCCTCCGCAAAATAGAAAAAATTAATTCAACACCTTACCACCATGAAACGGTTACTACAGTGGAAAGATCTCATAGAACTTTCAATGACCATTTTCGATCGTATGTGTCAATTGACAAATTAGACTGGGATACATGGCTAAAAATTTTTGTGTGTTGTTACAATACAACTCAGCAGCTCAAATACAGTTCAACATCCCATGATTATTGCCCATTCGAACTTATTTTTGGCAAATTACCTTCATGCCTAGAGCTCACAAATGACACAGATATAGCTCCATTGTACAATGTTTATTTTTATGAAAGGAAATTAAGTTCAGACTTCAACTAGTGTGGCGAAGAGACAACATTTTTTTAGAAACAGCAAAATTGTTAATTATTTCTTCACAAACTTATTTAAATTTTTTTTATTAAACTTTATAATATTAAAATCCGAGTAGTTCTAAATTGTTTTAAGCAACCCATTTCAATAATATATATAGTAATGGATAAGCTTTTTGTATGCAAACGAAATAAAACAAATCCTCGTAGCAAAAAAAAAACCCTAACACGCAGTGAATTTTTAAGAACCATTTCGCACAATATCCCCCAAATCATCCTTTTTATTGCAACCATCTATTAACAGATGTTCTATAGCGTGATGTTGGAGAGGCTCAAGCAATCCTTCACATAATATTGTTTCGCCAGTAATATCCATTACATCCAGCAATTTCACAAATTATTTCTATAAAATTTTACGATGAAATTGTTATAATAACTAATAACATTCCTTCAATACATATCCTTTATTAGTGTTTCTGGCATAAGACCAAAGTATAGCTGTTGATTTCTCTTAGCTTACTGAAGATAACACCATATCCTCGCAACTCATGATCGTTTTTAGTAATTCTCCTTCCTTAAATATTTTAAATTTTAAAAACTTTGAATCACGCATTGTTTTTAGCAATTCATTTCCCACTCTCCTCCTTCTTAGCAAGTAAAAATACTTTGTATTATAGATCGCCAGTTTCCAATTGAATCCAGATTACACAATCTTCGTTAAGATTCTGTTCAACCCTGGTTCTATTGTCCTGACCGATTTATTCTTTACCTTTTTTACATGCTTTTTAACTCAGTATTGCTTAGTATAATCGAGTATACATCCCACTCTCCTTCTTTATAATTGATTAGGCTTTTCCGTCGCCATCAATTTTCCTTGCTTAACGACATTGCCTTAAAAATGAATTGAAATTATTTTGGCTTAAGTCATTTTATTTTTATTTTCTGAAAATCTTTTTTAGAAAGAAAATTTATTTTACAAATTATGCGGACGTTTTCCAAAGAAAACAAGAAAAATTAAATACTAGCAGAATGAAATGCTGCACTTTCTGGACCGCTACGTCCTTTATCAGCATTCTTCGCATCTATCTACCTTAGTTATGTGATTTATAAACATCATCTATTTAACCAACTAACTTTGTAAATAAGAATACGAAATATATTCAAATCAACATTAATTTGTATACACAAAACAACGTATTTCTTTACTCTTCTCTCTGTATTTCGTCTTGTACATTTGTTTTTGTTTTTGCTTTTGTTTCAATCATCGATTAAACACGATTGCAAATTTTTGTTTTTAGTCATTCTTACTTATTTACTCACAACATTATAGATGATGTTTCAGTATCATATTGATTGTTATGAGGTGCTTATAATTTAATTTTTATTTAGTTATTATTTAAAATGTGAATATTATAAATGAAGTGCAGCATTTCATTCTGCACATTTACATTCTGTTAAAGTTCATAAAATAAATAATTGTATTAAGCATCAAATGTTATAATAAAATTTTTTTTATACCCTTTTTATTTTCTTTTAAAAGGGAAGGAAAGCATTAGCCAATACCCCCTTATAATTAACTTAAAATTTTTTTAAGAATGAAGAATGATCAACCAAGAATTGATCATTCTTTATATAAAATGGAGGTGTAGTGTGTCTTACTAATCGGCTATGCCGCGCAAGCAGAAGTTTACAACGTTTACTTATAAAATATTTGTAAACCGAAACCTCTGTCTAGTATATGTAAATAAGACACACTGCATAACAATGTATTCTAGCTGTATCGGCAAACTCCCAGCTATACAGCTATAAAACATAACACACAATTATAACAAACACAACTGACACTGTGTATTTTGCCATATCAGCACAAGCTCTGTTCTTAAAAACAAAACAAAACTGCTCTGCCAATACATAAGTTAAGTACTTAGTTAAGAAAAATAGTTTTAAGTTAGACTCAATAAAGTGGCACAAATTCTGTTCTTAAATCAAAACAAAATGGTTTTTATTAGTTAATACAAGGGTCTGAAGAGGTCACCTGCACGGTCTCGAGGACATTATGGCCTCAATATGATAGTAGCATATCTGCAAATTATTTAAATGCGATAGACTAATGGCAGCATTTTCAGACCAATGAAAGCACTTTTGGAAAATTATTCACACATATTGAAAATAATATTGATACTAGAATTGACCCCTATAGCACGCCTCTGATAAGTCACAATTTTCCGACCATACTTTATTTACAAAAACAGTCTGTGTACGATTCGATATATACGAGTTAATAAGCTTGAGCTATGTTCCTGTAAATCCGAAAAATAATTTTATTTTCTAAGTAATATTTTATGGTCCAACGTGTCAAATGCTTTAGAGTGGTCTAAAAGCACTAAAAAACATATGTTCTCACTTTTCAATTCCTGTTGTATATTCTCAATTGCTTCTCTAAGAACAGTAATACAGCTGTGGTTCTGACGAAAACCAGATTGCATACTAGAAAGTAATTTATTTCCTCTAATTTTATTTTATTGGAAAACACATTAACATAACATAAGATTGAGGCTGCTGTAGTCATAGTGGTAAGCACGTTAACTACAAATCAGCTTGGTCAGGGTTCAACCTCTGCGGCAATAAAAAACTAAAAATGCTTTTTTATGTTTGATAGTATAAATACATATTCAGAATTAACATGCAGCCTACCTTGTCAGTACATCTTCACAGCATATTCGTCGGCGAATATGCTATCCCTTTCCCATAGAATGTAGTACGGTTACAAAAAATACAAAATAATTATTATTGCCTGAAGGACTATGCAGTTAAAAAAAAAAAAAATACCGGAATACCGAAAGTGATCACCAAAAACAACCTAATGCCCCTATTGCCGTTGTCAACTCAACTCAGTTTGGTTGTCTGCCAGTCAACCCAACTTTTAATCAACCAAATTATTTTTTGGTATTGTGAAACACAACGATTTTTGATTGTAATTGTTGTGGTGTTGCCGATATGATATGTCAATTTCATGTTGGCAATACCCTGAAATATATTTGGAAATAGAACAAAAGAAAAGACAAGAAATAAGTTTAAACCATATTTTTATAGAAATATCAACTAAAAATGGATTTAAGTGTGGATTTATTTAACGAAGATAAAAGTTATGACGCCAATATAAGTTTTCTACGAATACGTAAAAAAATTCGTGATGATTCCACTCCTCTTGAACTACCCAGTGCGAGGTAAGAAATGTTCAAAATAATTAATAGATATTTATAATAACAAGTGATTTTTAATAGATTTATTAGCTATTTTCGATTAAACAAAGAAGCATTTTGTTATATGCTGGACGAAATAAAGGACCATTAAAAAAAAAACCTGTGCGTATGGTCGCTATACCACCGATATTTTTATTTTCCTCTAGAAATTTCCGGATTTTTTTCCATCAGTTGCACAAGACGTTCAAATTGGGATTAAGTTGTTATTTTCAAAGTCCTGCGTATATGTATTTAGCATTTAATTATTTTTGTAGAACAAACCCCTCTACTTACGACTTTTCCAATTTTATATTTTTTTCTATTATTTTTAAAAAGGAAATTTATTACAAATATGAGAGAACTTTGTAACTGACTGCTGACCAAACTGCTAATAATCAGTTGTGAAAATTTATGGTTTTTGTCAACCAAACTCATACAAAGTGGTGAACCGCAATACCAAAAAACACAACCAAAAAGTCAACCGCATTAGAGTTGAGAATGGCAATCCCGATTTGTGAAAGACGACCAAATTGTTAAAAAAGTTGTCAACCGCTATAGGGGCATAAATTTATCGGGTTCGGGGAAAGTTAAAAAAATTGGGATCTGATTTGTTCATAGGAGCAGTAGTAAAAGTGTTATTGAGGGTATTTTCATCATTATTGCAGTCAAAACTTCCGATATCACTACCGCTGACAATTTCACGAATAGTATTCCATGTGCGAAGAATGCCAATTGCAGTGTAAAACCTTTTAGAATAATACTCACTTTTTGCAATTTTTATGTACCTTTCTATTTTTCGCCTAGCAATTTTGTATTGAACATTATTTTCAAGGGTTCTGTAATTCTTCCATCTGGCATACGCTAAGTCTCTTGTTGCATTTCCGTTCTGATTGCATTTGAAAACCATGGCTTCTGTCTAAAAACTTTTGTTCTATACTGAATATTGTTGTTAACGAAATTGCGTTGTTAATCCACATTGGGCATTAAATAAACGTGATGTTCAGGAAATGTTATATGAATATTCGCGAAGCGGATTACAATTTAGTTGTCTAAAATCACGACAGCTGATATATGATCAACTTGGTGAAAATAAATATCGTAGTTTAAATATATAAGATCAAGAAAAGATGTATAAGAAACAAAAAAAGGTAAATTATTGTTCTATTTGTGGGTGTAAAATGAGTTGGATTCACTATGAGAGTGAGAGTTTTTAGGGCGGTATATGCAACCATTAAAAAATTTATTCCCAAAAGCAAAAACTTCCATAAAAAAGAATTCAATTTCCCCTTCATTTTTATTCTTTGCAAAAGATGATATTTTAAATATCTGCTCGTTATATATGTTGAATAGGCCTAAAATAATCTACAACAAGGTTTATAAGCCTAGGAATATAAAAAATATTTTTTTTCGTGCTATTTTTTACTTATTATCCTGATTTAATAATTAAATCACCGATATTATTGAAGGTGAGAGCATGCCTCGATGGCCATTTCGATACCCTTTACTTAGCTCTTCAGAAAACTTCTCGCAACATTTTAAATAAACCAATAATTTTTCTCCAAACAAAAAAGTAACCACAAAAATTAAAGTTTGAGCAAAAACAACAATAACCAACAATGATTCTATTTTCCTTTCTCCACTTTGTACGGCTGACTTTTTTCTGCTCTTTTATACAGTTGAAAGATGATATAAAAGTTAAGTTTGAAAACAATGTTCGATGTATAAAATCGAAAAATTAAAATAAAGTCACTAGAATGGATGTAAGTACAAGTGCGAAGTGTTCTTATTCGCTCTGATTTGCACTAATATACCAGCGGAATTGGATCTTTGTAGTGACTGGATTGATAAGGATGAAGGGGCGTTGGCAATGGTTTTGCTCAGCACAATAGAACATCCTACTATCGTAAAACATGCGCCAACCTCACGAGATGCATGAAAAAGGAATTTTTGCTTAGTACGCTATTAGCAAAATGTTAGAGGGAACAAGCGTGGTGAATCATCAATGTAAATTTACAAATATTTTGGAAAAGCTTCTTGAATTACTAATTGAAATTCCTGATAAGCTTCTTGTAAAAATTTTTTTAAAAAGTTTGCTTGATAGTTACGATAACTTTGTGGTTGCTTTGGAGTCTCGCGATCAGTTTCCTCACATAGATACTTTAAAGAATAAGTCATCGGAAGAACATGAAAAAAATCAAAAATAAACGTATAGTATATATATTTGAAATATGGAATAACACGTAACAAATACTGGTTCAACATGTAAAATGAACAAAAGTTGCTTGTATCCTTGAATAATTCATTTGGTGATATAATTCTACTTACGGCCGTGCTGTATATCTCAACTTTTAAATGAGTCGTTCAGTGGATAAAGGGAATGAGTCCAAAAATTTGAAACGGAGAAAAACGACAGAACATTTGACTTTGGTTTTAATACGGGTTGTTGCAACAAAACTCAAAACTGAAATTGCAAAATTAATTATTAGGGCTTCTTTTACAATTTGTAAATATATAATGTTAGTATGCAAGTGTATGTGTTCACAAAACCTGTTAATGTGATTCAAATACGTTTTTATTGATAAGAGTTTCAGTAGAAAAAGGGAATAAAATCGATAGCGTAAAAATGCTAAATAATTATGTTTTGCCTTTGAGCATTCGTTCGGCAATAAAAAGAAAAAATATCCATCTAAATATTGGCTTACCTCGCGTAGTGTTTTGAATGAATTAGTATATTTTGGAGAAAGTATATATATTTATTAAATATGCAAAAAAAAGTCTCCAGGTAATTTGTTTTTTAGTTCAGTGCATTCACACAATTTTAGTTTTAATAAATTTAAAAAGTACATAAAAATTTTCGTAAGTATAAGAAATTTAACGAAATATTATTGCTTCTTTAAAGGCTGGTTTACCCACAAAAATTTTGTTCCGAAACATTTTTTTTTTTTATATGTAGTTTGACATTTTATTTTTTGAGAGAGAGAGAAACTACATATAAAAAAAAATGTTTCGGAACAAAATTTTTGTGGGTGAACCAGCCTTAATTCTTCATAGAACGTATGGTACACGGAAGGAATTATTTTAATAAATCACTCATATCCCTTTTCATTTCTTTTGTTATAGATCTAATTTCAGAATACAGTAGACTTTGACTCACGCTATGCAATAACATTACTATTTACTTCTCTTTTTTATGTGTATTGGTTTTGCGATTGCAAACGTTAGTTTCCAAAGATTTATTAATGAAAAAATCAAAATTTTAACCACTTAAAACTGCTCCTTTCTTTCGCATGTTGCAATTATATTTATTCAACCATTTGGCGAATAAATGTACTGAATTTTCTTTTTTGCGTCATTTGGTAAATCCGCTTACTAAAAATTATATCAATAGACTTAGCTTTTACATAAGTACTTTGAACTAATTTGAGTAAACTTAAGACAGTTTTGATATTTCTATTTTGTTCAATACATGAAACAGATCACAAAACAATCCGATCGTGCGTACCAGCAAACATTTTTATGTATTTGACCAAACAAGATGCGATTTCTTACGAACCTCTTGATCCTCAGTTTCTGGCCAAACAAACATGTCATTAGCATGGTTTTGAAACTCATGGAATCTTAAGTTATATATGTACAAATTACGTTTGTAATAAGCACTTGATGTGGTTAACTTGGGAAATCGAAACAAAACACATAAGTGCTTTCGGAAGCAGTTAGCTTATTAGCTGCCGTTTGGCCTTAGGCTGTTTAAGCTTTTAATAAGTGGCACCCCTTTTATTGTATTGAGATAATATTGTCAAACGATGACTTAATTCTTATTTCTAGTAAATCATACATTTGACAAGTATTTTTGGTTAGGTGTTTGAAATGTAAGTTGAATTTCGTAGAAAAAATATGGTAGTAAAATTTTTCTTTTACAGGTTGAAGACTGCCCAACTTACACTTCTCAACATAAGGGTCGTACATTTTTCTTATGTTTAAGTTGGAATTTAAATACTGCGCTTCGGACTATGCGATCTGCTGTAATGGCTAGTATAATCCGGGAGTGAGTTTATATGATTAATGATGGGTGCTTCATCAATTTTATTAGTTCGAATGTGTTTTCCCCGCTGGTCCATTAATTCCGAAACCTGTTTTGTTTACTGCAATTAAAAAGTCGTTTGTTGCTTATGTTGTATATGTCCAAAAAATACTTTTTGCAGATAGGAAATAAAGTAAATAAAGAAATATTCGGCCCTGTTCTGTAAAACGAATCCGAGTAAATTTCTCGTTTTAAAACGAATTCACATTTTCTTGGAGTTCTCTAAACCGAATTCGCACAATTTTACTCGTTTTAAAATCGAGTAAACAAATCTGGTCGAAAGTAAATCGAATCCAATTTTATTCTTATAAATGACTGAAAACATAAGTAAAGAACCATTGGAATAAAAAATTTTAAAGTCTTTATTATTAATCTTAGTTAAATTAAATACATTTTAATATAATTTATATTATAAAAAGGTTAGTTTAAAAACACTCTTAAATTGCTTCATATTCTTGCCTCAAGCTTGATGAAAATTAGGTGCATGAATAAAAATACTTTTTTTGGTAAAAGTTTTAAACGGACATACGAAGTATCCTTTGTAAACACAAATTGACAATAAAAGTTCAATTTTAACAAATCTAATTTAAAAACAAATTTTTCACCAAATCGCAAAATTTCTGCAAATTTTTAATATGGCGATCACAGTTTATTTATATTATTTATAATTGTAACTTAATACAAATTCTCCGGGCATTTTCAATTCTTGCCTTAAAATAATAAATTTATTTACTTTTTCAATCAACAGCTGACTTTGGCGTTTAAGTAAAAGTTCGAACTTAATTTCGAATAATGCCAAAAAGAGTGATTTGCAGAACACCAAATAGTAATTTCTTCGGTTTTGAAAATCGCTCGTGTTTAAAAACGATTCGGTTTACAGACCAGAGCCGATTATGTATAATATTCATTCTCTTCCCAATTTCAAATTCATATGTAATAAAGCATAAAGATGGACTGCAGTTACGCTCCCGGTTGCTGCTCTCATGCTGCAATCAACTGAGTACAACAAAAAATTGGCAGGTAGCAAAAGCACGAAGAGAGGAAAGAAATAGAAACAAATAAGACTGATTAAAAGCAAATTTAATAAGTGATTAATGCAATATAAATGCAAGTGTGGACTTATTCCCTTTTTCTACAAAAAATAAAAATTTTGTGTTTTGTACAAAAACATGTTTTGTCTTTAAAAGAGGTTTTCCGTTGAGATTGGAAAACAAAATTTTTTTCCATACATTGTTAGTCATAAAAGGAAGTGTATCCACGCTAACACTCAAAAACGCTACAATGGACTCATTCCCTTTATTTACTGAACGACTCATATGTTAATTATTTAAGCTATGTGAATTGCGCAGTTTTTGGTTTTACTTAATTGTGAATTGTAAAGGTGAGACGCTCGTAGCTTATCAGTGAGTTTTTTTCTTATGTTGATATATCCAACATCAAAATTCCTGCAGTCATGTTTGCAGCATATACGGAGAATGCTGCATTTTTCAACAGCAAGTTTTGCTCTTGATATTTAATTCCATTCATCAATTTTATTCAAAATCTTTATTCTTGTACTTTGTTGCTGTCTTTTATTTTTGTAAAAATTATAGCATCGTCAGCACATAAAGCGTGTTCAACTTGTTTTATATTTGCTAGAATGTTACTAAATTAGTTGAAGGCAATAATAAACAAAACTACTGATAGTGGTGATCCTTGCAGGTTGCCATTGTGTAGAGGGAGAGTATCTGACATAATGATATTGACTTTAATTTAATTTAAATTTTTTTTACAAAGGCATACATGTTGGTACCAATTTTCCATTCACCAAGTTGTTGAAATGTTATATGTATTCCAACACGATCAAAAGCTCTTTTAAAGTCATTGGATAGAACGCTGACGAGAATTTTTAAGGACAATGTTTTAGATATAAAATGTTGAAGATATCATCGGTCCCCTGTTTTTTTCTTAAAAGCTGCTTGGTTTGGAGATATAATTATTTGCTTTTATAAAACCATATTAAGCGACGTGATATTATTTTTTCCAAAATTTTGCAAGTACATGACAAAAGTGATATCGCTCTATATCCAGAGGTTGAATAATGTTCTTTATTTGGTTTGGGAATAGGGACTATAACCGCGGTTTTCCAGGCTTTGGGATAAACCTTAGAGACAAAAATCTTATTGTAGAGTAAAAGTAAGTAGTTTCTAGGCTGGATAAGGAGGTTTCTCAACATTATATATGTTATACGATCAAATCCTGGTGTTTTACCCTTTGCTGATATGAGAGCGTCTTCTAGTTCAATAAGGGTAATTGGGTTTTTCATCGTTTTTGCGAATTTATTGAGATTTGATGGGTATATCAGATTAGTAGTATTCAGCTTGCACAGTTAACAAATTTTAGAAAAGTTGGGGTCCTCTGTTAAACAAGACCAGTGTTAAGCAAGAAAATTTGATATATCAGCGGGAGTTGTAACATTTTAAAACCACTGCGTAAATGATGGTTGTTTGAGTACCACGTGTTATACAAATAATTTCTCTCCATAAACTTCAAAAACGTTTGAAATTGCGCCAAAGCTTTTGTTTTTGAGTACGTAGTAGTTCTAAGTGAGGATTCTACCATACAACACGGGTCCTGTACGTTTTGGTTTAAGTATGAGGTATATTAGCGTCAGACGCAAATTTTATGAATTTTGTAAAAGAAGCTGCATAGTTCTTGAAATAAGTCCCAATCGAGATATGTTTTAATGATATTAATTAAAATGGGGTAGTGATCACTGTTATGAAGACTGCCAAGATTTTTCTATATACAAAAATGGGACAATTGAGAGGAACACATAGTTATATCTACATTTATTTTGATTTTTTTGAGAATGTGCTCTGTTAGGTGTTGACGTGGGAGTCTTTATATATAGATACAATCGTTAATTTAAAGCCAATGTTAAGTTGAATGGCAATTGAGGAAAGTAAGAATTTGGTGCGGGAAAGAAAATTAGGGATAGTTTTTTTTAATGAGGATGCATATTCCTTGATTAGCAGTAATATTGTCGACTAAGTTATGAAAACAACCAGTGTATTGATTAGGGTCAGTAAGGTTGTTATGATTAAAGAGTATGTGAGCCTCCTAAATGCATATAATAAATAATAATAATATAGTAAATGCACATAATAGCTGGGTTATGGTCTTGCATTAGAAGTTAAAGTTCGTGGTTCATTGTAATATTTTTAAATCCATATTCAAATAAGTATTAACTATTTTTCTTCAACAAACATTATTTTGTCTAGTGTATCGTCTATACTATTGTGATGTGTTGTTGCAGCTTTAGGCAGTAAAAGATTTTTGTTAATACATATTTAAATTAAGAGTTTTGGTTGATTTCATTTGATTTAATTTAGTTGTTGATTCGTTAGCTAAAGACTTAGTCTTTGCTCTTGTAAGAATTGTACTTGAGGTGTTTTCTGTTGTTGTTTTGTTTAATTTTGATTCTTGAATGGTCGTTTTGTTTTGTAACTGTTGCACTGTCAGTATTTTTTATTTTTTCTATTTTATTGTTGGATTGTGTTAATGATGATATTGATGTATCGGTATTTACTTTTGTTAAATAATAGACATTCATATTGACAACACTGTTTCTTTCGCTTTCTTTTTATACTTACATATGTATATTTTACACAATTAACTTAAATAAAAGGACAATGAACTAAAGCACGTTTTTAATTCGATCTGATTTTGTTAACATGGCAGAGCAAGGTTATTAAATTATAAAATAAAATTAGAATGTGAAGTAGTACTGATAAAATGGGAATGCAAAACTGGCAACAAAAAAAGTGGTGATATAATTATATCTATATTAATAGATATTTTACCAGAAAATGACAAGACCGCGGATTATCTGAAAAGTAAAATAAAATTAAAAAAGGTAAAAAGGGTGAAAGACACATTAAATTCATTTAGTGTAGAAACTTACAGACATGCATATCACAAAAATTTTTGTAAATTGCTGAAATGAAGTTGAACTGAGTTGTTGAGTTACTCAAAAATCACTGATAAGCATTTAATTGTTTCGCGAGAGAGGTCATCAAAAATATATTACAAAGATGGAAATATTATAGCAGTAAAAGAAGAGGGACTATACAAAATGAATAGCTGCATGAAACAAGCAACGTCGCAACAAATGTAAGTAAAGCAAAAATATATCGTACCCTGGGCCAAATAATTTTAATAACCTTAAACTTATGTGTAAAAATGAGTCACTGCAAGGATTACCCAGAGAAATCGACTCCGTTCATTTAAAATGCGCTGTGTTAAAACAAAATGCATAACTTACCATTTCACAATAGTCGAAAAAAATCTAACAATATTTTCGAGGAAACCATAGAGAAAAATACTTTTTAAGTTTCATAGACGTTTATAGTAACTAGTTTACTATCAAAAGATGAAGTATATGATTATTTAGTGCAACACGTAAATGAAGTACAAAATTTGACAGAGAAGTGTATAAAGGAGTTGCTATGTGACAATTGAAAAAATTGAAAAGAATGCATAAATTCAAGAGTATTTCAATTCGCAAGAGATAAGGGAATAATGATAAAACCCTGTCCAGCATATGTTCATAAGCTTAATGGAACAGGTCGCTAATGGATATGGGAAGATGTCTTTTATTAGAGGCCAATGTTGATAGAAAATTCTGTTCAAAGGTAATTAAATCAGCCGCATATCTGAAAAACAGATCGTTGACAAATACCATTGAGAGAAAAACTCCATATGAAATAATCCATAAAAAGAAACCATTAGTCAAAAACCTAAAATTGTACGGAAGTAAAGTTTAAATGAGAATACCAGAAGAAAGACAGAAAAGTAAATAGGATTAGAAAGTAGAAATAGGAATTTTACTTGACTATACTGATACTGGATTATCAGTAATTATCGCTAGACATTGCCATGAAATAGAAGATGATACAATTCTTTGTGGATTTTAAGATGACAAAGACATTACAAATTAAGGGGAACTAAAAGAAGATTAAAAACTCAACTAAAGAAATTAAAAACATATCAAAATATTCAGAAACTGATGATGCGAAAGAAACAAGCAAAAATAATCCAAGAGGCGGTAATCAAGAAAATGAAAATGGAAGACCAAAAAGATAAATTAAACCTCTAATTCGTTTTGATGAAGAATTTGGTTATTATTGTATACACAGCGTTTATTGGGATCTTACTACTCCAGAAAATTTTCAAGACGCAGTTACAAGTGGTGAGTCATTTATGTGGAGAGAGGCCATGAACCGTGAGATTAAAAGTTTACGTTGACACTTACACTTGACACCCTACCAAAGAAACAAAGGTAGTGGCTATTTAAGACAAAGAGTGAAAATAAATACAAGGCCAGGTTAGTGGTAAGAGATTTCCAATAACCTAACTACAACGAAGATATTTATTCTCCTGTGGCTAACATGCCAACTCTCAAACTTCTTTTGTCTTATTGCTGTCAAAATGCAATACACATTCATCAAATGGATGTAGAAACGGGATTTCTAAAAGCCAAAATTTTGTCGGAAGTTTATGTCAAGCAGCCAGTGGGTAACGAAGATGAGACAGATAGTCTATAAATTAAACAAAGCACTATATGGCTTGAAAGAAAGTCCACAGGCATGGAATGAATGTTTTAATACTTTTTAAAAGATCTTAATTTTTACAGATGTAAATTTGACTATTGCTTGTATGTTAAAGAAGAGAATGATTGTAATATTTAAATTCTAGTATTTGTAGACGATTTATTGATTTGTTGAAAAACAGACAGTCTATTATTAATACACACAGAAAAATATTGGTTAAAATTTATTATACTTATTTTTAATATTAAAAGCTAACAAATGATTTTACCGTTGTTACACCTCTTAAAAAAGTTATCCTGATCGATTTGTATCCTTACTAAAATCTATTCTATTAAATGGAAGATGCAGCTAAACTTATTCAGCATATTACTACTGAAAACCAAAGGTTGGTAGTTAGAATCCTCAAAATCGATGGTGTCTTATAATATCGAAAAATGTTTGACATAATAAAAATGAATTTGCACACATTACAAAAAAAATTATCAATATTTCAGTTGAAAAACAAAAACGAAGAATATATTGTTAGTGGTGAAAAGTTCTCCAATATTGTTGAAAGGTAAGTACAAAATCAATCTCACAAAGACGTTTCTAAATTAAAAAAATTCTAAAATGTTTAATACACTTTGCAGCAGCAAAACGTGCGATATGGGACGAAAAGTTGAAGAACCTATGTTGAAAAGAAGAATCATGATGTAAAGAAAGGAGTAGGATAAATTCGAATGTCCGAAACATGAAATTCATAATTTAAAATCTTATTCCTATAATTTCTTTTTAAAATAAAAGTAAATTTTAAAATATTCATAATAATACTTTATAGTCACCCAAGAATCATTTTTTTAAATAGTTGTGAGTGCTTTATTCATTCAGTTATTACAACCGAATTCAAGATAATACACATAACCGACAAAATTCGATTGGCAACAAATTCGGTTCTTAAAACTAATTTCGTTTCTCTGTGTGTAAAAAAGAAATTATCTAAAAAATTCAAAATTAAAGATTTGGGCACAGTAAAAAATTATATTGGCAATAACTTTGAGACAAGAACATTATATTGAGTTTTTAGCTATACGCTACAATATTTTTAAACTATTTATGACGCCTATGGAAATTAGTTTAAAATTATAGCTGTCTATTGTAAATGATAATATAAATTAAAGAAACTTTATTGGTGCGCTTTTGTATATCAGTTCTGGTACTAGACCAGACATATCTTTTAGTGTGAAATACTTAAGTAGATTTTAAAATTGTTATAATGAGACACACTTTAAAAATGCTTTGCGAGTCCTAAAATATCTATATCTAACGAGAAGTGTTAAACTGAAATATAGCAGTAATGCTAAAGCTGACATCATGGACTGTTTTGAGGACGCTGAATAAGCGGGAGACATCACCGGCAAAAATTCTATCACAGATTTTGTTATTAAACTCTTCGAAAATGTAATTTACTGGAGATCAAGGAAGCAGAAAAGTGTAACAAAGTCCTCTACATTTGCCGAGTAAATTGTCTTATCAGAAGCTGTAAGTGAGATAAACCATTTAATATGTATAATGAACGATATTTTTACAAAAAATCCTGAAGATAACTCAGTATTACACAATTAACATATCTCTCTGAATTAAAGCACGTTTCTTATTCGATCTGATTTTGTTAATATTTTTCTGGTCTAGGTTTGTTTTTTGTGATTGATTATTATTAAGTGACTTAAAGGTTGAGTTAATTGTTGTTTTATTATTTTGGTTGTTTGTGACTTTAGAAAAGGTCTGAGTTAACGGAATTGTCGCATTTTGTGCATGATATTTTTTTTCTTTTGTACATTTCTCTCTTGTTTTAATTTTTTAAATTTCATCATGTTGTTCAAAAATTTTGCATACAGCTAAAGTGGATAGGTGATCATCAGAACAGTGGGCGCAATAAGTTCAGGTGCAGTTAGATGATTGATGCGGTGGCAAGGCACAGTTCTCACAAATTGCGTTACGTGTCTCTAAGAGGGCGCTATAGTTGTGTTGTCAGCCGGCTCAGAACACACCATCAAGGCAGGTCCCAACCCACAACTACAGCCCAGAGGCAAGAATAAAAAAAAAAAAAAAAGAATTCAAAATAAAAAACACTACAAACAAACGGACACTTGATTCCTTTTTATACATTTGTGTTGTCCCCAAAAATCCACACGCACTTACTCTATAACACTATCCTCACATCCAAGCTCACTCGAACACAAGACTTAGACAACAAACATTTTTTTGCTTCTCATTAAGACAGAATTCACATATTTTTATTTAAGACAAACTTACTACTATATTAAACAAACAAAAAAAAAAATTATTACTAAAACAATTGTTGAGCTAGACTTTTATCGCTATATGAAACAAAAAAAATATACAAATACTTAGTCCTTAACTCTAAATTGCTATTATCTAACTTCCTTTTGTAGTTAAAAAAAATAAATTTGTTCCAACTGAAAAATCCTATTTTTTAACGCTATGATATGTATTCACCACACCTGCCTAAACGAGCTCACTTACGCAGTCTATCAGTCCCCAATAAATAATAGGACAAAACGATAACAAAAATTTACCCGACACGGATATTCCTACAAATTTATTTTTCCTTGTGAAAGTGTTAGGAATAAAAGAAAAACTCTGCAATAGTATCTCGCTAAAATTTAAGCACTGATAATTAATCTGACTAAACTTAACTTAAAACTTGTTAACAAAAAAACACATACAACTTAAATATGACACAACATAAGTAACACAAACATTTAACTTAAACACAACTTTCTTATTATTTCAAATTTTTAGATTAAAAAAAAACGAGTGGCATCAATAATCTTATCGGACAACCTTAAATTTAGTTTGCCCCAAACTCTGGCGTGACCTAAAAGCAATAGCGGACGAAAAATTTAGCACCAGATAATGGCTGCCTACTTTTGCTATATGCTAAATACAAATTCACCTTTTCAAGCTTTAAACTTTTACAATTACTTTCTTTCAAGGCAGTTTTGATCTTAAAGACTGTGGTTAGTGTCCAGTGGACCTAAAAGATCCTTCAAGAGTGTTTCCCGCTCTGGCTTTCTAAATACAATAAGGCAAATTAGCTTTGCTTTTAACTCACACTTATTATTCGAAACCCACCTGTAGTTTCAAATCCTTTTATTTTAATTTCGAATAATTAAAATAGATAATGGGTATTATACCCTCTTGAAATTAACTTTTCTACACTTAAATATTTTAGTTCTTTTTGTTTTTTAAACTAAACTCTTAAAATTCACTGTTGTTCTGGTGACTCTCACCACTGACTTTATTCAATACTCAGTCAACAATGGCCATTTCTTTTACCTCTGCCATTGCCATAACCCTCCAACCGGTTCAACTTTTCTCCATTTTTGATGCTTTCTTTCCAATATTTTTAAAATCTACAATTGTTACTTGTTTTTTTTCAGCATACAAAAACAAATATGTCTCGGTGCTATATTTTTCCCCATTTCATGAATGAAATCCATACAAAAAAATGCAACACTGTATATTATCTTATAGTATTTTAAACGTGAACACAGCCATCTAAATCATTACTTTAACATTCATCACGACGAAAATTCAAAAATCAAAATTAACAAAAATCACAAACAATAACTAACAACAAAAATAGAAAACATCAAACGAAACATCACAGGAAAACAACGCTAAATAATCCAAAGAACAACACTAATCGACACACAAGTTTTCATCCCCCAACAGCAAATCATTGTATAAACAACAACAACATAGAAGGACCCCAATGGAACAAAATAAAAAACCAGCACACATTGCCTAGGACAATTTCTGGTGGTATTTTCCTTTTGGACAATTGCATCCGCAACAATTGGTTCGCTTTTACAGCATTTTTTTGTATGCCCCAGTAGCACTGAGTATACATACAGAGGCGACACGAGAATATAGTCATCTCGTTTTTTCTCTTTTACAAAATAAAATTGAAGTCGATAGGATGTCAAGAAAGAGATGCATAGAAAAAAAGAGATGACTATATTCTCGTGTCGCCTCTGTATGCTTAGTGCCAGTGGCTTGGACTTTGTGCATCGCATAGGGTTAGGCTAGTAGGGCTTAATTTAGCTCTATGTCATAA
Source organism: Gymnosoma rotundatum (assembly GCA_916610165.2). Classification (NCBI taxonomy): domain Eukaryota; kingdom Metazoa; phylum Arthropoda; class Insecta; order Diptera; family Tachinidae; genus Gymnosoma; species Gymnosoma rotundatum. The sequence goes on along the minus strand of OU744338.1, from coordinate 86,651,010 downwards.
TATATTCGGTTTTTCGGGTGCTGAATACCTATCAAATGTGAGAAGAAGAACACGGCAAGGAATACGTTTTTAAATATTTGTACTTTTTTAACACCTTGGAAACTAAGTTCACTAACTGTTTCAGACTCAGGGATTTTGTTTAAATATGGGGCGTAGGTGATACCTTTAGACGATTTTAAGTTGTTATGATATTCACATTTAATGTTGCAAATTCCTGGTAAATTTTAATTTTTAGTTGCAATTAATTATTCAGCTCTTAATTTCTTATTTATAAGTAAAAAGAGGTTACAATATCTTAGTTCAGATACGGATATAATATCAGAACAGTTTAATTTTAAAGATTTATGTACTAAGAAACAGAAATAGTCTTGTAGTGACTTATCACTGCTAATAGCAGATAGCACTACATATTTTGGATAAGGTTTCTGTGTCACTGGAAGTTCTAGGAATATTTCAATATTGTTTGTAGTTGTTCGTTTCTTTTTAGCACGGGGGCCATTCGCTAGCAAACAAAAGCGGTTGTACGCCAACAAAGACCAGATATTTTAGAAACCAATACCGGTATAAGCACTTGATACTTTGTGGGAGAAAAAATTTTTAGTACACTGTATTTTTATATGTTAAGAAGAAATAAAAAAAAAACGATGCTTAAATTAAAAGATAAACCAGTACGGCGCAAAGACTATTCGATGACTGTTGAGGAAATTATTTTGTAAACAAAAGTAAAAATCAGCTGTTTGACTAATTCTTGCTAGTGCAAATTATACTAGCCAAAATTTGCATCAAATTTTTTCTCTCTTACATTTTTAGGTTTTTTTTTCACTAACTTCTTACAAGTTTTTCGAGTACACGAACAAGTTTTGGTAACAATTAGTAACAATTTTTAGTTACTAAAGAGAGCTAATAAAAGGCAAAATGACAAAATACATACTAGTTATCCAATAGATATAAAAGGTGCTAAGACATTGCAAAAGCATTGGTGGAAAGCGTTATACTGATATACGGACTATTTGGCACAGAGTTCGCAAATGAACTAATGAGAGAGATTTGTATACGCTTAAATATAGAACAAAGATTTTCGACACCATATTATCATGAGACTTAAGAAATGTTGAAAGAAATCACCGGGTACTGAACAAATACTTTCTGTCTTTTGTAGAGGACGAAAACTGGGAACAATGGAGTCCTTGTTAAACGATAATAAAACTCCTTATGTGGATACCGTGAACTCACCTTTTGAGTTTGTATTTGAAAAATTACCAAGTTTAGCAGGTGATGAAGGTATGAATCATCCGAAGGTTTAAAATTTTGGCAAGACAAAGGTATTATTAAAAATGCAAAAAACATGATAGAAAATGTAAAAAAGAAAAGACAAATAGATTCTTATAAAAAACAATCTTCTATACGCTTCAACATACATTCAAATCTAGTTTATTGAAATAACTCCATCCAAAAAATAAATATGGTGGTGACAGAGAATTAAAAAAATAAAAAAATTTCACAGGACCCAATTCCGATCGAATGTGATTTCAATTCCGCAAATTGGTTTTTCAGAAAACGAAAAATTTTTTAGGAAAGAAACCACTTTTGAATTTCAATTCTTTGAAATTTTGTTACTTGCGGTTTTCTAATTTACTTTTATTATGTGTCCTTATATAGATAAGGTTTATTGTTTACTTAGGTGTGCGCAGTATTGCAATATTTAAATAAAGAGGTTGAGATTAAGCATTTGTTAGAAATCTAAAGAAGGTAAAACAAAACCGATCTGAATTTTTAATACGGAATTAAAACCATTCCATTTTGTTAAAAAATGTCATCGGGTCTTATTGGGTTCAGCCATTTAAAAATTTTTTGTATTTCCTAAAATATCTCTTCAAAAGCTTTTAAATGATATCCATATTGATATACATTTATAAGAAAATCTCATAGGCCCGTAACTCGGAAAATATGGGAGTGCGCCAATTTTTTCGCGTGATGTTTCTTTTTCTTACTATTTAATAATTATTATAATTAATTATAATCTATCGCCCCATATATTTGTTTTTTTAATTGGAGTTACTTCATTGTACCAAATGATATGGAAAAATAAGGGGCAGGCGTGGAGTTTTGCTCGTTGCCTCGAAGGACAAGGACCGATCTTGCTAATTTTCAATACCAACACTTTTGATACTATGTCTGATCGATGAGCGTATTTAAATTTTGGGTAGCTGATCTAGTGCCTTGGCAAACTTGATTTCAATTTTAACAAGGACGGATAGACGGAAATCGCTTAATCGACTTCGCTAGGCATAAGAACTCAAAAAAATATATATATACTTTATAGGGCCGGAAATGGGTATTTTAGAAATAACTAACGGAATGACGGACTAAGATATACACCTTTTCCACTTTTTGTAGTGAAAAGTATAAAAATTGTAAATTGTTCTTTCTTGATTCGGATCAAAAGCTTACTTTCCTGGTGGGCAGATTTACTACTTGTATGCTTGGCGATATAAAATATATATATGTAAAAAAAAGTTAAGTTAAAAGTTTGAAATTAATATTAATATTTCATTATTTAGTATTTATTTAGTTTTTAAATTTAAAAATTAATACTTATTGGTTTTGATTTAATTTATTTTTATTTAAATCCATAGTTTAAATTTTAAATCAATAGTTCCCAAATGATTAATCAAGTACAGAAGGCTTTTTTTAAGACAAAATGACGCAAAAAGCACTTGAACCTTTTATTTAATTCATTTAATAAAACTTTAATACGAGTTTTACTTTTTACAACTTTAATACTTCTTTTATTCTTCACAATTTTAATACAACTTTTCTAAGGACCTTTTGAAACAACAGCTTTGACTATTTTTGAACTTTTTCATAAGACTCTTAAATAACGACTGATAATGATTATAAAATTTTACTTAGCTTCTATTTTACTCTTTTTTATTCCTATTTTACTTTAATCGACCTCGACCATTAGGGTTGTCATCTTACACTCGGCCATCTTGACTCTCATATGTATCAGATGATAAATACTCAGCGCCCCCCTGATTCCACGGCTTCATCATATTTCTGCTTGTTTATGTTCTATTCGGACCATCCACATTGCCTGCTTTAACTACCTGATAACGATTATTGGACCCTATCTTAGCGACTTTATGTGGACCTTGGTATTCTTGCGCGAGTTTCTTTCCAGCGACAAACTGCGTTCTCTTTATCGCCACTAATACTCCGATCCGATTTTTCCGATATTCATGAAAGTTTTCCTTACATCGTTTTTGTGCATTTTGATTTTGTATTTTGGCTTCATTACGGGTTTTGTCGTTCTGCATCAAAACGTTGTATTAACTCGTCTTCAAGCATAAGTTATCATAAACTCCTGTTTTCATTTTAACACCAACTAACAACTGAAAAGGTGTAACTTGTTTATATTGTTTTTCTGTGGCGTCCATTGGACCCAAATGTGTAAAGGCACATCGCCTTTGTCAATTACGCTCAACAGACCTTCTTTTTCCAAATTATCTTGTTATGTATAATACATCTAATATAATTATCAATAACTTGTCGTATTTTGTGCTCCATGCCTGGTATATATAACTGTTGCTGAACTTCTTGCCTTGATTTTTCTACTCCATAGTGACACTCTTCGTTAATACTTCTAATAATTTCCGCCTCCAGCAATTTTGGAACAAGTAATAAATCGTTGTCCATTTTGTAAATAAGTGTAGATTTTTCTTTAAAGTTTTCATACGGGCCCACAGAAAACTCATATTTAATCGTTTTTATGTACTCATCTTCGCTTTGTTGTTTTGCCAATCTTGTTAGTTCTATTGAAGTGATCATTACTTCCACCGACTAAGTGAATCAGTGTGCCTCATTCAATGTCCGCCTCGATTCTTGCAAACAAACGATCCACTGTGCTATACTCTTGGGAACATCCTTCTTTGGAATGGCTTTTTTGAATGCTGCACAATCAGTGTCGGAACTTCTTCGTCGCTAAAAAGTCTGCTTTCACTTCAAGATCGTAGCTGTGCAATTGACTCTCCTATACTGTCGCTTATTTGCTCCAAAAATATATTGAATGCATTTTGCCATCACTTTTCTGTATCAACGTGACTCCAAAACCCAACTCTCTATTAAAATTTGCAATACCGGTTGTTCGAAAAAATATGCTTCAACTGATCAATTGCCTGGAGCTGTTTCGCTTTAATTTTATACTACACATCTTTCTTAAGCAATTCTGTTAAAGGCTTCGCAATGAGGGCATGCCCCTGAACAAATTTTCGGAAGTCATAAAACGAACAGGACGTCTTTCACGTTCTTCAGAATAGGAAATTTTGCACTACTTTTTTCTTCATCTTTCCTGGCCATATTCTTCCATTTTCAAAAACATGACCATGAAAATTAATTCTTGATTTCAGAAAAGCGTATTTGACCCTTTTAAACTTCAAAGCGAAACAGAAGTTTTACCATAAATGATAATGGCATCGACGTACAATTCAAATCTTGAAATAAATAATTAATCAATCGAATAAAATTTGCAGGATAATTACAAAAACCGAATGGCGCTTTATTATAATACTTTATTATACTTCGCTATACTTTATTATATTACGCTCACAGTTCTTCTTTACGACGACTAAACAGCTAGCAACATCAGAATAAGATTTTCCTTAGAACTATATTTTTCAACCATTCTTCTACTTAATTGTTGACAGCATTTTCTGAAAGGCATTCTTGCACGCGCTTGACGAAAAGATTTCATTTTGTTGCTTGGCACTGTTTTCATTATAACTGGTGATTCTTCGGTGTGACTTATCGCCTTATAATTTGCAATCATGTCTTTTCGACCTCTTCAACTTGCAGCCAAATCCATATAACACAGCATTGCGACGGAAATTTTTTTACAAACACTTTCTTTCATAACAGACACGTCTGCATCCGTATCAACTACACAACTTATATTTTTTTCTTTAAATTGTATATTTTTGAAACGTTTACTTGTCATTATTACTTTTATATAAGCCCAAAAGCATTACATTTTGGTGTACTCTTACAATCTTTGAGTTTGTGATCTTTTGATTTGAAACAATGGTACTGTTCATTTTTTATCTTCACTTCACTAAATTTTCGACACGATATACTTTGTGCTTCGTTTTTTTTCATGCACGCTTTCATAAATTTAAAAATTTTCGCGTAGTTCTTTAAAGTCCTTTGACGCATATAATTGCTGTTAAAAAATAATTTTTTAACATTTCATAATTGCTCACATTCACCGTTTCTAAAAACATTTTCGCTAAACCTGTAGTGCGTCGTGTAAATTTTCCCTTGTATTTATTTTAAAACAGCTGAAAGGGTTCCAGCTAAAACTCAGGCGTTCGAAAGAACTGCCGAAACAAGTGAGGCTAATGATAAAAAACTAGGCAGTTGCTGCCCATTAATGCTTACAATGAAAAGTCTAATTTTATTTAAATTTGTAACAACTTATATACTACTTATGACAATTAATCTTAGCCTTTCTAACTTACTTTAGTATATTTCCGTCTCATTTGGTATTATGCGGTTTTATTTACATTAATATTTGGTCAATCACATTGTGTCAGGTTTAAATTGCACTCAATTTTTCACTCAAATATTGCATCGCTAGCATTTCACCATGCATTAAACAAAATGTAATTTGATTTTTCATGATTTATTAATTCTATGTATTGTGCATCAACTGTAGACTTGCATGGTGATTTTTCTGTTTGTTCCCATACTACGTACCATTAAAAAATATTTTTTATACTCATTGCAATATTTGCTAAGCTACTTGTAAAATAATTGATACTAATTACAAAAAATATTGTTTTTTTATGATTGTATGGTTTTAAATTATTATTGTGGTATGTTTTTTCTAAACCGTTATAATCTATAGTTGTATTTACACCATCTATACTTATTACTTTAACTCTACTTTAACTAATGCTAAATCTCCTAAGTTTACGCCTAGTTTATTGTTGTTATTATTATTTATGCATTTTTTCTCTTTCACTTTTGTTGTCGCCGTTGTCGTTAAAACTCTGTGATTTCATTCAATCGAACCTAATGCTTCATGGTGGAATGGTGTAGAAAACATTTGTTTGATTTGTAAGAATTCATTCAGAAGATTCATTAATTCATTCATAAATTATGTTCCTCTATCAGACTTAAGTACCTTAAATTGACCATATTTGAGATTAAATTGTTCAACTAATGTTTTTGCTGTTGTAAGTGTTTGTGGACAGTGGAAATGCGACAACGAATTTTGTCAACTCACATTGCATTGTAAGAATGTAGCGGTAGTCATTTGCAATCCGAAGAGGTCCTACGGTATCAATAGAAATCACTTAAAAACTTTTATTTGGTGTGTTTTTATGTGAATTGTTTGTTTATTTATGTTACATTTGTCACAATATGATACAAATTTCTTTACCATTTTACATTTTCCAAACATATCTTTGCGTGTGTTGTATTATAAAATTCATCAATAAGTTTGTATTTTAGTATGTCATCTGTAATTTTTTTTAAATTTTTTTTTTTGTATAAACTTTGAATATGTCATCTTTACCCGATAACGCTAATTCACTTATATTCTCATTATTCATTTAAGATATCAGTTTCCTCAGTATCGAATCAAGTTTCGATGATTTTTCGCTAAATCTTGCCGGTTTGTTTTTTTTTTTTCAATATTAATATCTTTGGCACATAATTTGTTCATAGTCGAAACTGGTTCCAATAATTTATCATTACGTTCTATGTGTACAGTATTAGCTTTAATAAATATATAAATTTTTTCTATATCTTCTATTTTAAACTGCTATGTTAAACTGCAGTTTCTTCATATTTTTGACATCATTAATGGATATACAATCCAATATTTGAAGTTGATCAGGCTTCTGAGAGTAGCATTTTTCCAAAAAGTTTTTGTCTGCGTACGTCTTATCCTTATTTATTATTTTACTTGGCTCAATTTTTCTGTCTGTTTTATTTTTCTTTTCATTGCCCTGGCTGTTACTAAAATCTTTTTTTCTTTTTCATCGTTTTAATGCGGTATCATTTCTTTAAGTATCTCTGAATCAATTTTTATTCTAGAGTATGCGTTCCCCGTTTGTATTCATTTTTCCTCTTTTATACACAATAGTAAAATCATAGTTACTTTACTATAGTCTAATTCTTGTCTTTTTCGAAGAAGGGTTCTTGTGTGATAATAGTGAAATTAAAGGTACAAACCACTTTATTCGTTGCCTGTACGTACTTTTGTTTTTCATTTATCCCGTTTCCCTCTGCATTGTTTTCGAAATTTTTAAACCACTTTGCCAATTTTTTCGCGTGATGTTTTTTCTTATTTTGTTAATTCTCTATCGCCCCATATTTGTGTTTTTGACTGGAGTTACTTCATTCTTCCAAAGGATGTGGAAAAATTAGACGTAGGCGTGGTATTTGATCGCTGTCTCAAAACACATGGACCGCTCTTGCTGATTTTCAATAGCACCTTTTTCGACACTATGATCGATTGGTGTATTTAAATTTTCTCTAGCTGATCTAGTGCCTTGACAAACTTGATTTCAACACTATAACGTGCGGACATAGCTTAATCGATTTCACTATGCATAAGAACTATGAATATATATATTTTATTGGGCCGGAAATGTATATTATAGAAAATACATACAGATTAACAAACTTAGATATACCCTATTTTTTTCGTGATAAAAGGTTTAAAAATGAACCACCATATAAGAGTCTATAAAAGGTAATAGACGTTAATGATTTAAATGTAAAATTAGATATAACTAAAGAGCGGCTTACATTATACTACAAGTAGTATGAGATGTCAAATTTTTGTGTAGAATAGTACAAGTAGTATTGTCTAAACATAATATGTAATGAAACTGTCCGACGTTGAGAAAAAATACGGATGGAAGCTTGACAGTCGTATTATTTGAAATTTTTCAAAAACTGTTCTACTTCATTAGATCAGGGTTGTGTTTTTCTTCTTAATGCTAACTTTTGAAAGTCAAAACTCGTCTAAATAGCACAAAACCGCTGAATATAGTGCAAATTAGACTTAGTTGGCTTCACAAATATTTTTGTTAACAATAAAAAACTTTTGGCAATAGAACTTAAAAATTTTTTAATTTTGTTTTAGCCTTAAGAAAATTGACACTTCTTGTTAAGGTAAAAAACTGCTTTTTAATTATATACATATATTCATATATGTTTATCTCCTCAAGCTGCAATTCCTTCACAGTAATGTGTGTGAGATACTTGTCCATATACCGTCTTGGAAGCCATTCGCGGCACCAAATGCGTCTATCTTTTTTTTTTTTTGGTTTCTAGTTTTGTTTTATTATGGCAATGGCTAGTACAACACCAAGAACCTTTTCCTTGTTATATTTTTTATGCTTCGAACGCGCACTATATGTCTGTTTTTCCAATTTTTTATTGTTTTAACAATAGATTTTTCATATTTACTTCATCGTATTCCACACCAATGGTGTAATAGATAGATTTTCATTTTGTTTTCTCTTAGATTTGACGTACTTAAAGTCTTGCCGTCTAAACTTCCCTTAGTAAACACAAAACTCTTCATAAGAATATATTAAAGAAATACAAAAATGAAAAACAAAGAGCATTAACATTTTGTCATTTTATGCATCAGTCAATTTATTACTGATCCTTGCCAAAATATAACACATTCATGCAATACAATTTATTTATTTTTGCTCTAAATCTTTAAATAAACAATTGACTAAAAAATAAAATAAATGCAAAACATTATGAATAATTTTGGGCAATTATTTAAATTTTGTGGTTGATAATTGATTAAACTGGAGATTTATGCAGCTGGGGTTTGTAAAGTACTTGTTTGGGTAAGTATTTATTTGCAGGTTTCGTTGGCTCGCTAAATGTTGGTAAGTATCTTCTTTTCACAGGTAAGTTGGATTTCTTCTTTTCAGGTTCATAGGTAAGTATACATAGGTAGGTTTATTTCTTCTTGAGCAAATAACGATAAATTTGGTTTCTTTTCTTTTCAGGATATGTGTATGTATATTCAGTAAAATTTCAGGTTTTACAATTTTAGTTTTAATTAATTCTGAATTCAAAATTTCAAGTTTTACACTTTTGGGTAATAATTCATAGATTTTAAGGATATAATTCTTAGATTTTAAGTAAAGTTTAATGATGTTAACATCACAAGCTTTAAACTACGATTGATATTTTTTCTTAAATTAGATACCACGAAAACTAAATTAGTTACTAACTATTAAGCGAATTCAATTCAATGTTTCAACTAATTACAAAAGGTTAAGCGATATTCTCATTATTTAAATTCAATAAAACACCTTTAAAATAAAAGTTATTTTTAAATTGAAATATTTTTTATACAAATGAAGTTTGTACATGGCGCCGGCCTTGCCCCTATGCAACAGAAGTGCTGGACACGGTAGCTTCCTCCTTTTTCTGTTGTTGTGGTAACGGCTTTTGACGTTGATATTGACGTTTGTTTTTATTGGTTTTGATGACTCTGTGTCGTTGTGGTTTTGGGTGCAGTAACGTATGGTGAAATCTGTCACATTTTTTGCACGTGTCCATTGACGTACATGCTCGCAGATCATGGCTTCGAGCGAGACAATTTATACAATAGCGATGTCTGTCAATCAGTTCTTCCCGGTTTTTGATACTCATCTTCAAGAACTTCCTGCAGAATCGCAGTGCATGATATTTCTTGCAAAGGACACACTTATAGACGTTAGAATCTCGATGTAACTGGTTACTGTGAGCACTACGGCTGTTGCTTTGGCGAGTTGCTGTCAGGCGACGGTTTTTTCTAGAGAAAATTAAACAAAAGCTATTAGTGAATGAAATGAAACGGATGAGCTAAGATTAAGATGAGTAGTGGTATTTTATAGTTAAAAGAAAAATCTTAAAAAAAATATAGAGATTGGTATAAATTGATGTTACACAAAATGCAGAATCAGGGAGAATTTTCATCGTTCAAAAATGGTAAAAAGCAAAGCTTCACAATTGGTCGCGTGCTAACTCCTGTGGCTATGCGCACATCTGCGACACGTACATTATTGTCTGGACCTGTGTGTGTCTGTTGAATTCTTCCTAACCGCCATTCATGAGGGGGTTGTAAATCATCCTACCTATAAGTTTAGGCCTGAAGTCTTCCACTTTTATCGTTTGTGGAGAGATTTAAGGTAATCCTCTTTCCATCGCACTGAGAATTGATGATGGAGAATTTTTAACTTCTCCCATCGGTTTATGAGAGACATAGTGGCACAGGTTTGCTCCGGGAAAGCCAATAATGGAGCTCCTCTTAGGAAGTGAACGGGAGTTAGGGCTGTTAAATCTGATGGGTCTTATGATAATGCTGAAATGGGGCGAGAGTTCAGAACACCCTCAATTCTGGTCAGCATAGTGGAAAGTTCTTCGAACGTAAAGCTTTGAGCACCAGTTATTCGCTTTAAATGAAACTTAAAGCTTTTCACCGCGGCTTCCCATAGGCCACCCATGTGAGGTGCGTGTGGCGGGATAAACTGCCATTCAAACCCATGGGTAAAATATTTTTGAGATGCATCCTGAGCCGCGGTTCTTAAAAATGTGCTAAATTCTTGTTTTAGTATTCTACTAGCTCCTAAAAAGTTTCTTCCATTATCAGATATTACCCTTTGGGGTAGGCCCCGACTCCCAACGAATCGCGCGAACGCCGCTTGGAATGCAGATGAGGAAAGGTCCGAGCAAAGCTCAAGATGCACTGATTTTGTGCTGAAACAAATGAAAATGCTAACGTACGCTTTAACTAAAATGGATTTGCGTGATGGCGAAACTTTTAGCTGAAAGGGCCCCGCGAAATCAATGCCAGTTATTTGGAACGGTGATGATAAATTGCATCTTTCCGGTGGAAGTGGTGCCATTATCTGTGAACATGCTCGTTGCTTGTGTATTATACATGTTTTACAATTGCGAATGATTGCTTTTACTCGAGGTTTCAGTCTGAAAATGAAAAATTCAGTTTGTGTCATTCTGCACATTAAACTATATTCCGCGTGAGGAAGAAACTCATGAAGATGAGTGAGATAAAGCTTACATAATCTTGAGTTACCTGGTAGTATTATAGGATAACGTTCATTGTAAGGGAGGGTAGACTGACTTAAGCGACCATTTACTCGCATAAGTAAGTTTGTATCAATAAATGGGTTTAAAATTTTTAGTGAGCTTTTATTAGTTAATGGTAGGGAGTTAGATAAACACTTATATTCCTCAAATTAAAAGGTTTTTTGTGTAAGCATGATGAATCGACATCTAACTGACTTCATTTCGCTCTGAGTTAAATTGCTTGACGTATTAAGAGGGACATCTGACCTGACGTTTTTTATACATTTGTTGAAGAATCTAAAAACGTAGCATAAAACTCTAAGGGCTCTTTTATATGAAGAAAAGTTGCCCAAAAGGTCGTCTTTTCCAACTTCGACGTGTATAGATTGTGTTTCTTTAGGGTCTGCAGCGGGTTTTAATGGATTCCGTTGAGGCCACTCTGTTGATGGTTTTGTTAACCATTGTGGCCCGTGCCACCATAAGGAATTGTGAATAAGATCTTTGACTTGGCAACCACGGGTTCCAAGATCTGCAGGTTTGTCGTTGGTAGGAATATGACGCCATGTTGCGTCGGGTACCAATTTGTGAATTTGAGAAGTCCGATTCGCTACATAGGTTTCCCATGTTGATGGAGGCTTTGAGAGCCAACCTAGTACTATAGAGGAATCAATCCAGAGATTTACTTCGCTAACATTGAGCCCCAGGGATGAAATCACATAGTTAACAAGATTTGTTAGTAATACCGTACCATTCAGTTCTAAACGGGGAAGAGAGATCGTCTCAATAGGGGCTATTTTACTTTTAGCTATTAATAAGCTTGAAGAGGTATTACCATCTTTTTTCTGACATCTTATATACAATGTTGCACAGTATGCTGCCTTGGAGGCATCGGAAAACCTATGTAATTGAATTAATTCTGTTGGACAATAGCGTATCCAACGGGATATAGAAATCAGTTCTACTTGTGACAGATCTTTTAAGAGTTCATTCCATTTTTGTAGAGAGTCTAAAGAAACTTCTTCATCTCAGCCTATTCCTTCCAGCCATAGTTGCTGCATCAGTATTTTGCTCTAATTACAATGGGTGCAATCCACCCAGCGGGATCAAAAAGTTTTGCGACAGAGGAGAGAATTTGCCGCTTTGTTATATTTATGGATTGATTAATTGGAACAAAAGTGTAAGAAAATAAGTCTGTTAGTGCGTTCCATTTGATACCAAGGGCTTTAGTGGCACTTGTGTGGTGGAATCGAAGAAAATCTTCATCGTATAAGTCCTCTTTGTTAATGTGGGAAAGTAATCGAGGATTATTTGCAGTGATCTTTTTAAGTGGGAATCCAGCTGATTCTAATGCACTAATGAGCTGAGTTTGAGTGAGAGCGGTTTCTTCTTATGAGTAACCTCCAGACAGAATGTCATCAACATACGTTTCACTAGGAAGAACTGATGCTGCCTTAGGGTACACCGATTCACAATCTGATGCAAGCTGAAGAAGAGTTCTAATCGCGAGGTAGAACTCCGTTTTCAGCTGGTAATCTTTAATTGGGCTATCAACTTGGGTCTGAAATAAAATCCTTTGAAAAGGTCTATCTGCTGGATGAACTTGAATTTGACGATACATTTTCTGTATGTCACCACTAAAAACATATTTATACTTTCTCCAATTGAGAATTACAGATATTAAGTCATTTTGTAAGGTTGGGCCAGTATACAAAATGTCATTAAGCGAGAATTTTGATTTAGTTTTCCTGGAAGCATTGAAAACGACTATTACTTTTGTCGTCTTGTGGTCTGGGCGCACAACTGCATGGTGTGGTAAATAGTAGGACTCAAATTTACCTTGGGTAAAAATTTCACATGACGGGGTTTCTTCCATGTGGTCTAGTGTAATATATTCATTAAGAACTGTTCTGTATTGTTCTTGAAGTTTGGGATCTTTGGATATGGTTTTTTCCATGTTGGAGTATTGAGCTAAGGCTATGTACCGAGATGAGCCTAATTAGACTTTGTCGGGATATTCGTTCTTGAAAGGTAGTCGAACAATATATCTACCATCTTTATTTCGTGTGGTTGTTTGCATATAAAATTTTTCACAGATCTCATCCTCAGGTGATTTTGGCCGAGTTACAGAAATTTCTTCCTATTCCCAAAATTTTCTTAAGATATTATTGAGATCAACAGTGTCAGATGGAATCACTGACATTGTGAATGCCTGAATTGTCTGAGGTTTTATAGGACCACTGAGAACCAAGGTTAATAAAGCGCTCATAATCGTTGCCTAGAACAAGATCTATCTGAGACGATTTGTTGAAGGTCGGGTCTGCCAGATCTAAATTAGCAAGCTCAAGAGAGTAAGGGACTTCGAAAGAGTAAGAGGGAAGGTATTTTGTCACTTTAGGCAATATTATTACTTTAATAGGAACTCGGAGAGTGTGTCTTCTTGCATATAAAACCACCTCACATTCTTTGGTAGCCGAATGTTTTTGACCACCAATACCAATAATTTGGAAGTGAGACTTTTGAAACGGTATTCGAAGGCGTTGTCTAACTCTTTCAGTTAAAAATGTACGTTGTGATCCCGGGTCAATTAATGCTCTTACTGTAAAGAGCTCCCCTCTGTGCTCTAATTGTACGAGTGCTGTACGTAATAAAATATTTTCATTGCTTATAGAGCAATTCGCATGAAATGTCCGTGATGAACTAGGAAGTTCATCATTTTTAACATGTTGAGGTTCTTTTGTAAGGGACTTCTGATTACCTTCAGTGGTAACTTTTGAAGTGTCTCTGTGCCGATTGTTTTCGAAGTTTTGAGTTCCCCGTCCCATATGCAACAGGGTGTGATGGGGCTTCTTGCAATAGAGACAAGTATGTTTACTACTACAGTTCGCTTTAAGGTGGGATAAGGCTAAGCAGTTGTTACAAAACTTGTTTTTAAAAACGAAATCGACTGTCTGTTGTACTGTGAAAGCACGGAACTTAGGACATATTCTAAGAGAGTGATTTTCATTGCATAACTTGCAAGAAGGCGAGTACAAATTCTCTTGCGATATGTACGTTTGTAATTTTGGTTTAGCAGTGTTTGTGATAGTGTAGCAATCTTTCGAAGTTTTTATGCTATTAAACCTTTCTACTGCTTCATACCTATCAATCAGAAATTGCGACATCTGAGTCCATTTTGGAAGCTCACGGGGGTTTGTAAGCGACTGTTCCCAAAGGGCTAGAGTTAAATCTGGGAGTTTAGTTGAAATCAACCGAATGAGAATCGGATCCCAGCTCTCTACTTCGACACCAAGAGTTCTTAGGGTAGCTAATGTATCATTTACAGACGACTGAATTCTTCTTATTGATTGTCTATCTTCACTTTTTGCTGATGGGATATCAAAAAGAATTCGTATTTGATTGTCGACTAAGACACGTTTATTTTCATAACGTGTTTTAAGTGCATTCCACGCAAGCTCGAAGTTATCATGTGATAAGGGATATCGCTTCACTATTGCTCCTGCCTCACCTTTCGTTTTATTTCGAAGGTGATAGAGTTTCCTGACCGGGGTAAGTTTGGTGTGATTAATGTACACAGCAGTGAACATGTCACGAAACGAGGGCCATTGCTCATAGCTGCCTAAAAACACTTCTGTGTCACAGGGAGGCAGTTTTATGCAATTAACTGAGCTGTCTTGAATGAAGGTTTGACTGGAAGCAATAGGGTACGAAGAATATCTGGAAGTCGATTGAAATCTCGGGTTACTTGGGCTATCTAACTGAAGTACCTTCATTAAGTCCAACATCTGTGAGGTGCACTGGTAGTAAGCTTCTGAGCATCTTTCAAACTTATCGGCCGCCTAAGTTGAGTAACTTCAGTGCTTTTAGTTAATACGACACCTTCGTAGGAAGAGTCTACTCTTCCCCACCTTGTATCTAAGTCCTTCAATTTGACCTCGAGAATCGTCTCAGTTTGGTCTTCAAGTGGGGTTGTATTGAACTTTTCACAAAATTTCAATAAATGATCGCAATCAAACTGAAAATGTTCTTTGGGAGAGGAATTGTAATCACTACGTGATGTATTTGGCATATTTACGTATTATAACTAAATAAAGGGATAAGTATTTGACAAATGTTTAGGAAAATAACGACTTTTCTGTCGGCAGTTGTAGGGTTTACGGAACAAGAGAACAATTGTAATATAGGAACGTTGTATGAACTTATATCACTTATTACACGTCAGTGTTGAATTTAAATGGGTAACGTTTCTGTATGCTAAGGGAAAAGGTGCTTATTGAATAAGAACATTAACAACAGAAACCAATAGGCGAAATAAAATTAGAAATAACGTTCTTTTTATTTATATTCGCTGGATAGGGTTATGAGTAATAGCACTAGATTTCTTTAGAAAAAATTATGAGTATAGAAAATCGAGGAAGAAACTTCGTAAAATCTGTTTATATTCAGTGAAAGGGGCTATAGAATAATAGCAAAAAAAAACTTTAGTAACAAATGAATATAAACCTGATCAAGAAACTTCGTAAAAATTTATTTATACCCAGTTAATAGGGGCTATAGAGCAATAGCACTAAACAAATTTAGTAACAAAATGAATAGAAATTGATCAAAAACTTCGTAAAAATTTATTTATACCCAGTTAATAGGGACTCTAGAGTAATAGCACTAAAAGAATTAAGTAACAAAATGAATATAAATTGATCAAAAAACTTTGTAAAAATTTATTTTTACCCAGTTGATACGGGCTATGAGTAATAGCACTAGAAAAATTTTCGAGTTTTTTAAAATGAATAAAAATTAATTTTAACACAAATTTCATAAGTTTATTTTCATTAATTTGCACAGCTTTCAAAATAATCAAATAAATACAGAGCAGAGCGATCCGTTAATCACACATGTTATGTGATTGAAAAAAATAAATTTTCATGTACAGTTTGAGTTATTTCTCTTTATTAAAAAAAAGAAGTATTTAAATTATGTTTTATTTCTCATCTATAGTTATTTTCCCATCAAAAAATTTTTAAATTTTACTTTATTCTTTTAGTTTAAAGAAACATTTCGTTTTGTATAACGAATTTATTTTGTATGTAAGTTTAATATTCTTACTTAGTGAATTTTTCCAGCGTAATTTTATTTTTGTTATGGTAACTCTGAACTTAACCAATTTTTTGGGTGTATAATTTGCAGATTACAAATACATTAAAAGAGTAGGTACATTTGAAAGAGTGAGTATAACATAAAGGGTAAGTAAAATGCAAAGAGTAAAAGTAATATAAAGGGTAAGTAAAATGCAAAGAATAAGTATAATGTTTGTAAACTAATAAGAGAAAAATTTCATATACAATGAAATACAATGTCTTTAAATTACCTTTTTCTTCTATTTCTCCTTAAGAAATAAATAAGATTTTTTAAAGCTGAGTAATTGAAGGGTTGAAAATCATAAAGAGACGTTTTAATTTAAATGTCTTAAATAATTTATTTTTAAATCATTTTATTTAAAATTTTATGTTTTCAATTTTTTATGAAAAAATTTTAATGTAGCCAATTTCAGTTTTTAGAATTAAATTTAAATATTAACTTGAACGCTACTGTTTTTTTTTAATTTTTTAATTAATCCAATTTGTTCTCTTAATCACTTTGAAATATCTTTTGTTTGTTAATTTTTTCTTTAATAAGTGTAGTTATAATTTAAGATTTCACTGTGTTTTACTTTAGTAATAAAATGTTATTTTCTTTCCACAATGCAATGCACAATACATAACTTCAAAATATTTAAACTTTAAATTTTTTGTTTTTAATTTTTTCTCTGTACATATGTATGTAGATGTACATTTGTAAATTGGCTTATTTTTTGTTTTAAATTGCCTTTTCCCTCTTCTATTTAATGTCACTAGTTATATACATATGTATTTATGATTATACATAAATATGTAGGATTTAATTATTGTACACAACTGTAGGTATGTATATATTTACTTTTATTCTTTAAGAAGATTTCATTACTATATGTACATATGTATGTATACGTGTAAACATACCACATATATATTTATATATTTAAAAACGTATATTCTTTTCACTTTCACTTCTGATCTTCTTTCTTAAAAAAGTACCGTAAGTACCGGCATTTTTACACATAAGTATGTACATATGTACATATATACTCATATACATATATTTACTAATGGTTTTCTTCCAAATATTTGGCACAGAACTTTATTCCACTAAGTAAATAATTTTAATTATTTTATTTCTAAATTTTTAATTGTGTTTTAGCACTCTTTTCCTTTTTAATTTAAATTTCTTCACTTTTTAGTTTTATGTAGTATGTAGGTATATTTGCTCTTTAACTCACTATGTTTTGTTTAACCCTGGAGTTAATGTCGACGTCGTTGACGGCGTTTCAACGCCGAAAATGTTGAAACAGATTGAACTTTTACGGCGTTGCAACGCGTTGAGATTAAAGGCTGGTTCACCGGCAAAAATTTTGTTCCGAAACATTTTTTTTTTATATGTAGTTTCTCTCTCTCTCAAAAAATAACATGTCAAACTACATATAAAAAAAAAAATGTTTCGGAACAAAATTTTTGCCGGTGAACCAGCCTTAACTGCTCTCATACAATTTCATACGATTCAACTTTTTTTTTGACATTTGACGCCGTCAACGACGTCGACATTAACTCCAGGGTAAGACTGATGACTTTGAACTTTTATTATTTTCTAAAGGGTGGGGGTGTAGTACGAGAG
Source organism: Gymnosoma rotundatum (assembly GCA_916610165.2). Classification (NCBI taxonomy): domain Eukaryota; kingdom Metazoa; phylum Arthropoda; class Insecta; order Diptera; family Tachinidae; genus Gymnosoma; species Gymnosoma rotundatum. Next base: position 86,633,154 of record OU744338.1, on the reverse strand, counting down.
CTGCTATATATATTTCTGGCCTGGCAACACTGAGTGCTGCAAAGTGCAATCTGACATTTCCATTGGAAAGTTTGTCATTTTTAAGCATAATCGTACTCAAAACGTTTTGACGTACGACCATTATTTGTGTTGTTTACAGTGACTTGAAAAAATTAATATAGAAAAAAATGGAATTAACTCTTGAACATTTTCGCGCCATCATTTTTCACAACTTTCGACGTGGATTATCACGACAAGAGTGCATTGATGAACTTAAATCTTTGTATGGCGATGAAGCACCATCCTATAGCACTGTGAAAAATTGGTATAATGAATTTAATCGTGGCCGAAGCTCGCTCAAAGACGAATTCCGTGAAGGTCGTCCAAGAACGGCTGTTGTGCCAGAGAACATTGATGCCGTGCGTGAACTCATAATGCAAGATCGACATGCGACATACCGAGAGATGGAGACATCCTTGGACATTTCTTCCACCAGCATACATTCGATACTGCATGAACACTTGGCCGTAAAAAAGGTTTGTTCTGGTTGGATCCCGCACAACTTGAAAGTCGCTCAAAAAAATGCTCGTGCCGATTTGACGAATCATGGATCTATGCGTATGAGCCCGAAACGAAACAACAATCGACCGTGTGCAAAGACGAGCAAAATCCAACGAAAGTTGTTCGTGGAAGAAGCACTTCGAAGCAAATGGTCGCCTGTTTCTTCGGCAAAACTGGTCATGTGGCGACTGTTCCGCTTGAGCAACGTAGGACGGTCACCTCTGAGTGGTACACTACAATTTGTTTGCCTGAAGTCATCGGAGAAATTCGAAAAACCAACAAGAGAAAACGAATCATTGTTCACCATGACAATGCGAGCCTTCACATATCGGCTCAAACCAGAGCGTTTTTGACCGGCCAAAACGTCGAATTAATGGGTCATCCGCCGTATAGCCCTGACTTGGCACCTAATGACTTCTTCTTGTTTCCGCACATCAAGAAAAAAATGCGTGGTCAACGATTTTCGTCGCCAGAAGAAGCTGTTGAAATGTTCAAAAACCATGTTTTAGAGGTGTCTTAATCGGAGTGGAAAAAGTGCTTCGACAACTTGTTCGAGCGCATGCAAAAGTGTATAAATCATGCTGGAGAATACTTTGAATAAAACCATTTTTGATTATAAATATTCGCTTTTTCAATATTAGGCCAGAAATATATAGAGCAGCCCTCGTATGCACATGTATTTAGAGCATTCATACATTTTTGTGTAATTGATCCCTTGCTTATCGTAAAGAATAGATTTACTTTAAGGTCATACTTTTATTGTGGATTCTATCTAATTATTTGACCAACAGCTTAAAATTACGATGATAAATGAGAGAATATACTATTAAGTCTGCTCTCCGTTCATACGGCATAAGCGTGCTTGAGTTTTACTGTAAGTAGAAAATAAGTAAATGAGTGATTTAGAATTAACTAACTATTAGCAATTAAGAATTTTAGGTATACATATGAAAGTAAAATCGAAAATAAGAAATAATTATTAAATGAAAACATAAAGTTAACGTGTACAAAAGTTAACGAAAATATGAAGAATGGACCTGTCAATGGTTACTGTGTTTTAATATAAAAGGTTTTAGAATTCTTGTTGTCGTTTTGCTTTTTTGTTCTCATTTAATCAATTTGGCTCGAGACATCATACTTGAATTCTTAACACCAAATTTGGGTAGAGTTCACTCGTGATGATTTCCCCGCAGAAATACTTCTTATACCCTTCACACAAAAAGTGAAAAAGGGCAAAACTAAGTTTGTCATTCCGTTTTTAATTTCTACAATATCCATTTCAAACTCCATAAAGTATATATATCCTGAGTTCTTATGCATGGCAAAGTCGATCGAGCGATGTCCGTTTGTCCGTACGTGTTAGTATTGAAATCAAGTTTGCCAAGGCACTAGATTAGCTAGAGAAAATTTAAATACGGCAATCGATCAGACATAGTGTCGGAAGAGCTATTGGAAATCAGCTAGATCGGTCCATGTCCTTCGAGGCAGCGGACAAAACACCGCGGCCACCATTAATTTTTACATATAATTTGGTAGAATGAAGTAACTCCAATCAAAAAAACAAATGTATACGACGATTGGGAATTTAAAATTAAGAAAAAAAAAACGACAAGTAAAAAAATTGGGTCTCGCCCATATTTTCCGAGTTTTTTAAATATAAATATGGGTATTATATAAAAGTGTTTGAAGAGATCTTTAGTGAAATACTAAAATTTTTTAAAAATGCTTTACCCATTAATAGCCTAAGGCATTTTTATGTAAAATTATATATGTAAATTATATAGTCCTTCATTTTTCTTATATTTTAATTCTAAGTCATCCCAATATTTGCTTTTTTGATTTGAGTTACTGAACTAAACTAGATTTACATATATGATGAAGGATATATACTATTCAGCGTAGTCGAATATTTCACTATTACTTGTTTTAGTTTAAAATAATGAAAAATTCATAAGAATATCATTTAATATATAAATTTTTTAGGAATCAAGCACAATTAACGTAGATTAAATAAAATAATTTTGTAAATTCTATGCGTTAAAAGAAATTGAAATTAAAGCTTGACGAAGACCATTACACAAATAGTATGCAATGTCCTTTTTATAAAAACAACTATATATAATGCATTCGCGAATATTCAAATCTTTACTGTAATTTCAGTAAAAAATTTAAGTTTTACCAAAAATATTTCTTTAATAAAAAAACTTAAAACATAATTCTAAAAATTTAATAAAATTCTAAGATTAGATAAAAAACATATTTCACACAAAAATTACCAAACATTAAAATTATTAAGAAAACATTAACCATTTTCTTTCTTATTTTATTCTTGCTTTTTACTTAAAAAAATATTATGTAAGTGCTTTATGTTCGTGTTCCCTTACGTTTAAAATTCTTTCGCTGGACGAATATAAACTATATACCGGGGTTTTCAACAGGGCGCTACAAAAGTAGAGCGACAAAGACAGAAAACGATGCCATATATTTGCCGCTATTTTGACATTTCTCTTCAGTAAGGTTCATATATATATATTTAATAACTTGTTTAGTAAACAAAAGCAAAAAGAAGCTTATTAACTTATTTTTGATAGTAAATTATTTGACTTCATGATGTTCAGAACTTTACTAATGAACTCTAGTAGAAATTAAAAAGTAAGGTTTTGACAATATATTTTTTGTGGCAAGTTCATAAATTATATCAAAATAACTTTCGATATGAAGAAAAATTAATTTCTAATATATATTTACCCACAACATTTCATGCCGCAAGCAGTTTCTTTTCATGTAGTTAAAACGTATTGGTTTTTCTTTATAAAAAACTTTTTTTTCCAAGTTCGATCGGATTATACTGGATTTTGTCGGAGTGTTAAGACGCGTGATCTGAAAAAGAAATATATATATGTGTTTGTTAGTATTCCATGATAATGTTTAAAACATTATTTAGATATTGCTGGTGACGCTCGCAAAATATATCTAGCAGTGTTAGATTAGGAATTCAATGCGTAATCAGTAAGGCAATCCACTATATAAAATGGACAAGTTAAAGCGTTTTCTAAACACCTTACAAAATGGACGCCCCTGGTATGCAGTTGGCAAAACTTTTATTATCGCATGATCTACAAACATTATTACTTGTTGTTCTTTCGCCACACATACCAACAGGGACTATAATGTTATTGAAATAGATATTGCATAACACAAGAATCTCTGGCTGGGTTTACTCAATAGAGATCTATTTATGGCTACAATGAAAAATACCGCAAAATGTGAATTGCCTAAAATTCTATTTTAACAACTCTTAAACAACATTTCTTAAGCATACAATGTGGCTATAGTAGAAGGTAGCAAAGCTCTAATAAATAACCTACTTTTGGTACAGCCAGGAGACGACCACAAGATCTTTAACTATGCACGAAACCAATAAATTAAGCCATCTTTAGAAGTAAAGGAAAATAATTTGAAATACGCGTAACGGCACGTTCTACGCTGGTTGCTGGGATAACAAAAAGGGAATAAACAAATTTCATTTTAAAACGTTATAATACTTAAATCCAAGTTTTGTTTTTTCCAGCTTTAAATGTTACAACGACAGATTAATGACAGTTTATACTCGTTTGACGTAGTCGGAATTGACAGTTAGGTTCATCATCGTTGCTTGCGATGCACCTACGTTTGTTGTGGTAGTCAAACCATAAAGCTGGGGCGACACAAGTCAGTGGTAGCGACGTAGGCTGGGTGATCAGAGATGCTGTAGTGGCGATGACTGGTGGCAGTAACGGCTGGGGTAGTCGAGGCTGTGGTGACAACAGTTAGCGGCAGTGCTGAAAAGTAGGCCGGAAAAAGGTAGTCTAGGATGCTGGAGACAATCGGTAGTTGCGATTGTAGCAGACGGGCTACGACGACAACAATTAGCGGCAGCGTCGAGATGTAGGCCGAACCGAAAAGCCGGCTATAAGTTCGGCGGCAAACGGCAGTAGCGGTTGTTTTAGACGGGCTACGGTGACAACAGCGAACGGAAGCGTGGAGACGTAGGTCAGACGGGTTATGAGTCTGGCGGCAAACGGGTACAGCGGTTGTTGTAGAGGGACTGCGATGACAACAGACAGCGGCAGCGTCGAGACGTAGGCCAAACGGGCTATTGGTCTGTTTCGGGGATCTCCATCTGTAACGACGTTCAGCGGCAGCTTTCGGATTTTTATGCCGGACATGCTGTGTTTAATCATGAGGCACAACCGAGAGTTGAACTTTAATTCGCGACATTTGTGATGTTGTTGCTTGTAACAGCTTGAACTAACGCTCACCCGAACGTTAATTTATAATAACATCAATTAATACATTTAAATAATATTATATATAATTAATGATAAAAAGGGTTAAAATAAACAATTTGTGTATTTATATTTTAAAGTAGTGCAAAAACGTGGGACGACTTTTGTCGTTACATAAGCTCCCCTCGTTCGCTGAATACTGTGACCGACGAATGCGCGTCTTGCCGCTTCGTGTGATCATAATCTGGAAGCGCTGATCCTTGAAAGTGCGTAACAGACGTAGTTGTGGTCGTCTTTTACGGCGTTCCAAGAGTGACTTTACTTCTACCTGCTTCAGTTAGAGGTATCTCGTTTGCATTGATAAGTGGGTCTTCCAATTGGTGGTGTATCATTAAAGACGTTATTTAGCTATCATGACTTTAAGAATGAAATTCTTATACAGTCCAGTGTTATTACATAATGGGCATCATACGTTTACTAAAATTGAGTTTAACAATTAATAAAACAAATAAAAACTACAATATACCAATTTGTATTAAAAACTAACAAAAAATTTTAAAATTAAAAAAAAACAAATAAATTTAAAGCAAAAAAAAATAAACCCCTGGCTGACCTTCCAAATAAGATTTTGTTAAACAAATAGGCAGGTGATTGGACACTTATTAATTTGTGCAGAAAAATCAAATTCCGCATTTTTAGATAGTCCAATAGGTCACAACCAAGTATCATACTTCTCCAGGACGAGATACTACTAAATCTGTGAATACCATATACATATCGCGTAGCATTGTTGAATGATACTTCTAACTTATGAAGCGAATACGAGTCTAATTTGCTATATACCTCAGCAGAGCTAGTGATAATAGGTACAATTAGTTGTAATAAAAGACGTTTCTTGACATCTATTGGTGTGTAATTTGAGGTTATTCTTAAATTACGTAGTGTTAGATACACTGTACGCACTGTATTGTTAATGTGATCACAGCATGTTAACGACGAGTTGAGGATAAATCCTAGATATTTAACTTTTTCCACATAAACAAGTGGAGTATCACTTAACTCAACAGTTGGAAGCTGGTTGAAATGGAGCTTGTATAGAACCGATTTGGTTGGGTTTAGCGTAAGGTTGTTCTTTTTAGCTCTTTTTCCAAAGCTGATCAGATGGTAAGGACGTGCTTAGCTTTCGTGAAAAATAAAGTTTCTTTGCTCCTCTTGTAGCCAAGTTAGCTCGATTTCTAGCCCTGTTATATAAAGCTCTGTTACAATTAGATGGTTTTTTTCCATCTATTATAACACAAATTGCGCTCACGAATTGACTGCTTCACAATTGCATTAAACCACGGACAAAAACAATTTTTGATTTAAAAAGTACGCACTGGTAAATGTTGGTTATAAATTTCTAGAACTGATGTTAGAAATACATCTAACTTATCATCTACTGTCGACTCATACCAGCAGTCAGTTAAGTTGTGATTGAAAAGGTCAGAAAATAACATGGGATAATTAATTGATTTAAAGTCTCTATACGATATCAAACGTGAAGTCTCAGTTTTATTAAGATTTATATTAACGGAGCCAAACAAAAATTCATGATCTGATACAAATGATATTTGATCAAAAACCAGTAAGCAGTCAGCATCTGAGAGCAGAAACAAATCAAGTAAGCTTGGGACACAATTTGTTGAAAAACGTGTTGGCATTTGCCGATTAACAATTGAGAGACCAACCGAACTTACCTATTTTGTCACTTCTATTGTAATGATAGAGAGTATATCCCTTTAAACCATAATGAGCAGTAGACACATCATTATGAAACCATGTTTCAGATACACAAATAACATCAATATTTGAATTTTCAAAGGTAAACCTCACATCATCTAACTTTAAGCTATGCATACTCCTAGCATTAAAGTGAACTATGTTTAAACCATTTCTTTGTTTAGAGAGAATATTCAATAAAGCAGAATTCCTTTCAGCAATATCATATCTTCGATCAAGCTGACACATCAAAAACCATTACACAGAGTCAAGAACAAAGAATGTTACACGTGAGAATATAGAAAAATAGAGGTATGAAGAATAGCTGTAAAGATTAAAGGAGAACGGATAGAAAACATTAAGTAGAGTTACACATCGGTTCATAAAAATAACAGTCATGGTAATAATAATAAAAATAATCATAATAATAATATTAATAAAAATAATCAAGGTCATAACAATTGAAATAATAGAAACAATAACAAAATTTTTAATTAACAAGACTATTAAACAATATATCATCATGTCAAGATAATAATCTGGCTTCTTCATTCGAGCAAAAAATTTTATTAAGAGCGTCAATGCTTTCAATGCAAATTGGGCTATCAGCATCCACTCGTTTGACATAAACAAGACCTCGAAAAGAATACGCTGACTGCAGTCGTTTCAGCTGTTTCATACTGACTGCTTCCCGAAGTATTTTGAAATTTCAAGTTGTAAGGTTTTCATGCACGTAAAAACATTTTTTTTCCCATCAGGATGAAAACCAAAAATATCTAAGGTTAATTTAGAATTCTGCTTTTTATAAACACTTAAGGATTTCAGTAGAAAATTTTTATCATACGGCGACATTAATTTTGCAATTATTACACAATCAGGAGGGTTACCAGTGTTTTTGCTATTTTTATTACAGACGATGAATAGATTGCAATTTAAGCGTAGGAATATTAAATGTTTTACAGGTAGTGGCAAAAATGGAGTGAAGGTTTTCATTTGCAGTAAAAGGAATACGGTTTATACGTATATCACAGGCAACAATAGAATTTGAATGTTTTAGTGATTGAATCTTTAATTTCTTTATTTCATTCTGTAGCTCACTCACATGACCAGTCATTCCTTGAGTTTTTAAGGATGCAATTTCCTGCTGCATACTTTTAACATCATCTGCAACTGTTTCTAGAGCAGAAACTCCTTCATTGATTAGAGGTAGTTCATTCTTAATAATATTCAGACTCTTATCTAGATGACTTAATAACTCTTCCCTGTATTCGCTGAGTTTTTTCTCTATCACTCATTCAATTCGCTCAGTGAGTCGCTCGAAACGTTTATCCATAATATTTATCATCTTAAAGGGTGATTATATACGGGCTAGACGTGAACTACCAAATTGACAATTTTGTAAACTCTCTCGTGTATGACTATGAGGGGGAGTGCCAAAAGTTGATGTAGTTGTTGAACGAAACTCTTGTGTGTTTGCAGCCATCTTATTTTTGTTTCTTAAATTATACATTGAGTTGAATTACACCAGCGACTTTAATTTATTGTAGAAATTAGAGCTTCTTTATTATTTAGAAAACTGATTACAATGCTATTTGGTTACACTGTCTTATGCAAGACAAATTTTGCGCATCTGCCCTACTTACTGTTGTATTGGCAAAATTATTTCTCGTTTTATTGACCACTTTAAGAAATTTTATTTTCTCAATACATAACCAGAAAGCAAAAATTTGAAATAAACGGGTGAAATGCATATATGTTACCAAACTTTTAAAGCAATGAATTTCAAACTGTCAAACGTCATTAACTAAACTTTTAAAAGAAGATAAAATTATGCATGTATGATTGCTTGTAACTAGTAGTTATTATTGTTGTGAAAATTGTTATTATGTTTGTTTTTAAAAACATCCAAATTTGTTCTTGTATATGATGTATTTGTTTTTTTTTTCTTTGTTTATGATTCACTTGTTTAAGAAACAGACTTTATTTCACTTAAAACCAACCCAAGTAGGAAAAAAATATTGTTTATGTTTATTTTGTATATGTTTTATGGTGTGATTTATTTTAAAATTGCTAATGTTTTTGATAATTTTTGTTTTACACTTGTAAATTTCCTTTTACCAAGTATAAGGATTGTGTTTGTTTAAATAAATTAAAATAAACTGCGGAGCTCAGTTAAAAACACACCCGTTCTCTTTGTTACTTTGTGTTCAAGTGCACGGCTATTTGGGGGAATTGGCAATGCTGATGAAGATTTTAGTACGGATGTCGTTATGATCGACAATGACGGCGTGGGGAATAATATTAAGGATCTCGCTGCTAATGACAACGTAGGTTTTGCTATCGTTGTTATAGTCGCTACTTCTCTAGCACTTATCGATTGAAGTGCCGTTGCTGGTGTATGAAAGGTGTTTCCCGACAATTTTTTTACCGGAGGTAAAAGCACCCCTTTTCTCCTGCAGTCCTGGGGAAAATAATGTATTTTTTCTGACTTCTTTCACCGGGGCTGTTTGCAAATCTAAAATCAAGAAATTAACGACACGTTGCGGGAAATGGTTAAGGCTTGACTGCTGGAACAAAGTTACCCCGGCTGGTGCTTGTCATATCATCAATATTTTTGATTTTGGCTTTTGGGGGGCCATACTCTCAATTGTCTTTTGACCACTCGTTCTTGTAGGTTCGTGTTCGATGGCCGGCATTCCAGCATTGTTGACTCACACAACAAAACGTCGGCTTGAGCAGTGGTAGGGAGTCCAGTCCAATCATGAGCTCTTCCATTATATCCTTCATAACTAAAAGTTGACAGGGGATAGTCCTTTGGTCAGAGAGACATTAAGCCGAACGGCTTCGGTTATGAGCTTCTTCCACCCAACCGCTAAAAACACCTTGATGTTTACTGGAATTCGCATATCCGGTTGATTTGGACTGGAGAAATAAAGCTTTTCGTAGCACTCATATCGACGATAGTAGGATACATCTGCCCTTTTATTTTGACTATTGCCTTAAGCTTTTCCTCTTCCCACACTAAACACGTTTGGTGTCTCTCCTTGCTTAGGGCAATTTTCATCAAATCCAAATTAATTATTGTTTTTCCCGACGTTTCGTCGATTATTTGTCGACTTTATCAAGGGCGTCTCTTTTTTTATTTAAATGAATCATAACATAAAATTACAATTACATTATATTATAATTGAAAACAAAAACTTCAGAAATACATACTTACAAAATAAAATGTTAGTACAATAATTCAAAATATAAATAAACACATCAAACATTAACACAAAACATTTGAACAATTTCAACAGGTTTAAACAGTAAACACATCTTTGCTTAAATGCAGATTAGTTAATAGCGACTCTATAGCTGCCATTAATGTTGTCAGTGTCCTCTTTCAGGTTCATTGTGATCCCTATTTTCTTCTGTATATGTAGACTTTCTTTTGTATATCTCTTTTTTATAATTTTTTTTCTTTGTCCAATATTTTGATGTTATTAAAGTTAGCTGTGTGACCTGTTTTTATTATGTGTTGAGCCAATGCAGTTGTCTCCTTTCTTTTACTTATGTCCATTTTAGGCTCAGCTATTCTTGTCGCTAAGCTTCTCTTTGTTGTTCCAATGTATATTTTATAACATTTTGTTGCTTCATTCCCCATGCATGGTATTTCGTAAACAAATTTGTATTGTTGTTGCTTTTGAATAGGCGCTTTAATTTTTGTAATTATTGTGTTTAATGTATTAGTTGGTTTGTAAGCAAAGCCTATCTTGTTGTTGTTTTTTATTATTTTCCGTATATTTCTGTTGTCTGTTAGGACAGGAATGTATTGTATACTGTGAAAAATACGATTTACCTTGTCGTCTGCATTTTCTGTATTCCATTTTGTCAGCGAGCTGTAGTAGTTCGGGTAGCGTTGAAAAATCCTTCCGTCCCACAGTGGCTCAAAATCGTTTTACATTTGCCAAAAGTCTCATTTTTTTTCTCACCAATAAAATTGTTACGCCTTTTTCGAGCTAAGATATCCATACTAAGTTAGCCAAAAAATTAGGTTAAACTATTGATAATTGTAGGCGTGGCATGCTGTCAAACTCAACCGTTTTTTAATTTCAGAGAAAAATGTTTTTATTTGGTTTTTGTCAAAAATAAATAATTACTACTAGCAAGCTATCATCGATAATGCCCTGCGGTCTTTTTTTAATGTTGGTAGGATTATAGTCTTAAGTTGTTGTAAGTGGTGACCGCTCTAGCGTTAAATATTAGAAGCTATATATACTATTTTTTACTACTATATTTTTCTGAAATTTAAACTTTAGTGGAATAGAACTTGTAGGGAACAAAAGGGAAGAAGAAACCCGAAGAAAGGTGTCTTCTTTAACCCTATATATACTCTTGCACCTGCCACGACCCACGGGTAGACAAACTTTTTTTAGTTTTAATGAAATTACTCTAAAAAAAAACTTAGATTACGATTATTTCAACAGCCCCATAATAACTCGTATAAAATGGTGTATTAACTTTTCACTTTTTCGCCTATAGGTTTAAGTTTTTTTACTTTAGACTATGTAAAACTAAAACAATTAAATATAATACCAGCGAAAGGGTTTTATGGCTTTGTTTTAAACAGCAAAAAAATTAGTCATAAAAATATTGCAAAAGGTTCTACAGTAAACATATGATCTCTTTCTAATATACCTATTATCAACTGTTAGGGTCAACCAAAGTCATAAAAAAATTTATAATAATAATCGCCACATTAAACCACTAAAAATAAAAAACAACCCCATATTGGCGTGATACTAATTAGTTTTTTCTGATATTAAGGTCTCGATAACAATTGCAGTTTTGTTCAATTCACGTACCACCTGCTATGAAATTGAAGATCAATGTGTGAACAACATGTATCTAAAAATGTATAAAAATACGGATTCGATAAGGGATTACTCAATAATAAGTTAATTCTTTACGTGTACGGACGTATGTATATTTGAAAGTGATTGTTAATACATAATTACATGCATATATTAATATTCTTAGTTCCTTTTATTTTTTGCTTTTGTCTACAAAAGTACATATACATAGTATATATTGTTATTAATTTGTGTCTTTTTAAATTTGCATTATCAAACGTCAGCACATTCTTGGCTGTCTACCTTTTTTGTGTCCGCAATTATTTTGACTGCTCCCACGGGAGTATTTAATTACAATAGTACTTGATACCTGTATACTTATTTGTGTGAGAACTTGTCGTGGAAATTATGGTTTTGTCAACAGATTACTTTTGTTACATTTAATTTAATTATTTTTGTCAACACTACACTTTTATAACATTTAATTTAATTATTTGCGTGAGAACTTGTCCTGGAATTTATTGTTTTGAATATAAGCTTGAAAGTTAAAATAATAAAATCACTCTTTGTTTTGATCTTAAGAATAAATCAGCTGCAGTCTTTCATTTCCATTTAATTAAGTTTAAGTGCTGAAATTGACCAACAAATTTAATATTATAGCAACTCAGTCAAGGTGCAGGTTGTTGTTAATCCAAAGTTTACAAACGAGTCAAACTAACTGTGATAAAACATAACAGAAAAATATGGAGAGCTGCAGTTATAAAGAACTGGCCGAAGAGTATTTAAGAAATAAAAACCTGTAGGCAAATTACGTTCTATTAAAATTTCGATCGAGATCGAATGCCATAATTTGCCCCCAGGAAAATGTTCTTAGTTACTTTAAAATGAAATTAAACTTTAAATAGCGTAGACCCGAAATACAAGAGCAATTATCTAATTTTGTAAAAGTATTAAAAAACGTTGCAAAGAAATTAGCTACAGTAAACAAAAGTTTTGTATAAAACGTGGTTAGGAGGCCAACTCACTGTCGCACAGTGGCGTGAAATACACAAAAAATGTAATAAAAGTCTGGAACTTCTTAACTACATGCTCTATTTTCATGAAACAAACTGTGGTGTATAGAAAATGTCATAAGCTTTTCGCCTACTGCATTTGGATACACCCTATGTCAGTACAGGGTAGTACCACAGGGCGTCAAAGTAGGAAATCTCGAATTTAAAAAATGTTTCAGAGTTTATAACCTTATCAAAAGTGAACAGATTTCAAAAAATTTTTTTAATTATTTACATAGATAGATAAGGAAAAAACGTGCCAAGAATTTTCATGGTATCTTTTATACTTTTAGAGAAATTCGACTTTTAAATTTAAAATACAAAATTTTTACCTTGGCATTTTTTAGTTTTTCACCTGTAGTTTCTCAAAATACAAGATAGAACTGGTTTAAAACAGATTTAGAAAGCCAATACTATAAGAAGTACCTTGTAGAAAAACTTTTTTCTTTGACTTCCGTATTTTAGTGGTAATAATTTTTTTAATTCGAAATTTCATAAAAAGTTTAAAAAAATGTAAAATTTTGGTCAAGAAGTTCTTTCAGTTTTTAAGTAGATTTTTAATGTTTTTTTTAGTAAATTTACAAAATTTTTAACTTTTTCTTAAAAACAAGGCTTTGCGTAATCCATATGATGTGTTTTAATGGAATTTCTGTAAATCACCCTACAGTCAGCATTGTTCAAATATGGGCAATTAAAAAAAATATGAATGTTTAAGACTGTAAAAAATTGCACGAGAATTTTCATTATTTTTATAGCCAACTATTCTACTACGATTGGTTTTCAGTAGTTTCCCAAATTTTTGGACATTGTTACGTGACCTGGTGGCACTTAAATGATTTTATAAAAGTAGCTCAACTAAAGACTATACGGGACGTGTGATCTGAACCCTCACTTAAGCCCAACGGTCATGCAGCAATCAAAATATTTCTTGCAAAACAAAAAAATGCAACATTGAAGTCTACAGCTACCAACACACTATCGTTATAGAAGCTAGTTAACTCTTCCAGCCGCCCATATCCCAACCGTGGCTATTTCCTTTTCCGGTTGTTAATGACCCGATGAGACGAATCACACACACACACTCTTACCTTACTTTCTCAATACCCCTTAAAAAATACATGTACCGATCATTTTGCCTTCTAACAATTTGATACATATTATTTTATTTATTCCGAATCTTAAACCTAGTTACAGTATAAAACTTAATATTCAAATTGCTGACCAATAAATTATAAATATTTATATATGCTATTATTATTATTATTATTTTTGTTATTATTATTTTTATTATTATTATTATTATTGTTATTATTATTATTATTATTATTATTATTATTATTATTATTATTATTATTATTTAATTACTTGTGTTTCCGCCACTGCTAAAGTATTGCGGTGAATACTTGTACTTTTTTTTTGTAATTATTTTAACTCGTATATAAGTGGCATCTGTATGTCGAAATCAAATTAAAAAATTGTCATAATATTGTTAATTTTCCAAGTGCGATAAGCAAGCTTGGGATATACATAAAATTAAAAAAAATATCAGAAGACTAAAAAAGTAAAGTGAATGTTATATAAGTGTATTATAATCTAATGTCAAATTATTTGTATGTTTAATTGTAGGAATTTAAACGCAATTTTAATTAAAGAAATAAAATACACATACGCATCTAAAAGAAACATTGGTGTTAATAAAATATTGGACGGAGAGCTTAGGTTGCTTCGCCTAACAACTTGATTTCTGTCATAAAGCCAACTTACAACACCAATAGTACTTATTTCCTTTTTTTTGTCTCTTCCCCCTCTTTGATTTTAAGGCTTATTAAAATTCTCTACGGTTTTGCTACTTTTATCTTATTTGAAGGAGCTCCCTAAGATATATTTTATCTGCCAATTATGCAGTCGCTAGAATGAAAAACTATCAGCACAATTCTGAAGAGCAATTCCATGGAAATATTTTCCCTATCCAAGTTCCCCTATTCTAAACAAATTCTCTTCGGGAAAGTTTTCTCTTATCCCTTTTCCCTTATTCTAAACGAATTTTGAAAATGGGAAACTCTTCCCAGGGAGAAAAACTAGGTATTATGAATGTCAGTTAAAGGGAGAATGTGATGGCAAATTTGTAGAATTATTCCGTAAAATAATTGAGAGGGGTTGTGCTAAAAATGTAAGTATTTTAATTTTTCTTTTATAAAATAAACATAAACAAATCTTCCTCATTTTTAGGTGCAAAGTACCTAATAAGAAGCAGTTGCAGATGCTTTTAAATGAAATGCAAACTCACCCAGGCATTGCCCGTGGAATGCACAAAGGAAGCAGGGAGGAATTAACTAGATTTTGGAATAATTTAGAGTCAGAATTAAATTCAATAGGACCGCCAACAAAGAATATTTCCGAGTGGAAAAAGTTATGCTTGATGATATTTTTCTTATATACATGAATAATAAAAGTGCAAAATATGCTACAGGTGTGGTCTGATCAAAAAACAAAAAAAATGTCCGGCACAAGGCTGCCCAAAATCTTAAATCCTGTAAAGGAACGGGCGGCAGAATCTCGTGATGGAAAAATTAAGGCTTAGAGAAGTGGAAGACAAAAGTAAAAAAAAAAACCGAAAACTGTTAGAGTTGGAAAACTTAAAATACATGTAAATATTAGTTATAGATAACAAACAAATGATAAGGTGGACTGAAGCTGAACTATAGCTGTGTATATGAATTAGAGTTTTTTGAGTTTTGTTTTTTACTTTTGTGTTTGTAAAATGTACTAACCGGAACTGAACTGTGACCTATAAATATAAAAATCTTTGTATTTCAAATTTTAATTTTCTTTTTTAATAAAATAATTATAAACATAACAAATGTGGGTGTATTTCATTACATGAAATATAACTTGAGTGGCGAGAATCGATTAAGAAACAAAAACTTTATTATAAATTATTTCCAATGTTAGTTCCAAAAACTTGGGCAGCAGACAAATACTGATGCGATGATAAAGGGACCACATCACTCTCCTGTATAGGAAAAGTATCCAAATTTCCACATTATTTACATTACTATTGCATTTATAATAAATGCAGATGTTATGTAAAGCACAACAAACATTAACTATCTTTGCTGATTTTTTTGGAGCGTAGTGCAGTTTTCTATGAATGAATGAATCTCATTTCGACCAACCCCTCCTCTGGAGTTCTGTAGGGGTCATAAGCCACGGTTCCAAAGGGTATCCTGCATCGCCTAATATTAATTATGTATAAGTAGTTAAGCCATGAATACAATTTGCTATAACTTAAACTTTAATGAGGAGCAAATAATTAATATATTGCTGCGCAAGATGTGTTCGCAAATCGCTGGAGTTCCAAATAAATTAATTATGGCACGCACCAGGATGGAAGCATCAAAGTATTGAATCCTGAGATCATGATCAAAGACCTGTAAATATATGCAATTTTTTACTTAATATTAGCAAGTGATGTTTCTGAAAGTACTTACCAACATAACATTTAAACTGTAGTACCCCTTTCTGTTATAGTATAAATGTTTATTATTACAGGGAGCAATAATACGGCCATGGGTCCCGCCTACACATGCTATAACACTAGGAAAGCCATGCTTAACATAGATTGCCAAAGCAATTTTCCGCTTTTCATCCTTCGTTTTAGGGAAAGTAATCCATTTTGTGCATAGTTGCTCCTAAAATATGTCTATGACTTCTGCTAAAATTTTGCTCAAACTGCATTGGGCCAGGGATGCATCGCAATCTTTCCCTATCCTGTTTGGTACCCACCTTCGGTAAAGAAACGTAAAGCTGCACTTAGTTTCACAAGTAGGGATATTGCGAACGATTTCATTCGTGGCTGACTGTGCGACGTTAACTCGTCTAGCTGTTTAGTCTATAATATTTTTTGAATCTGCATAGCAAAAGTGACATAATCACAATTAAAATGAACAAATAACAGTATACAATAACATCTTTTTATACTTACAACGTTTGTGGCAGCTCAAGTGGATTTGCGGCATCACGCAACTGTCTCCTTGCTATTCTTTGCTCTTTTCTAAAATATTGCTGTTCTTCAGCTTCTGCTGCTTCAGCTGCCACTCGAAATGCTACACTAAACATTTTATTTTATTTAAATTATCAATTTTATTTAATATACATAACTATTTACATATCTTTTTTTTTCTAGGCACCTCTTCAACATCCTTTCAGCTTGGTTTTCCACAAATTGTGACATCCGGCTAGTCTGATGATTATCCGGCTTTTTGTTTCCTCCTTTTATTTCAGGCACAATTAGATTGTCTTATGGTTGATAAGATTATAGTTTTATAAATTTCTTTGTCATTTAAAATTGTTTATTGAAATTGACTTTAACCATTAAAACAATGCCTGCTCTTTCTACTTTTGTGCTTATAGTTCAAAACTCACTTGTACTTAACGACTTTACACACACAAAGAAGTAGTAAGTTTTTTACTTTACACAAAACAAAATTCTATCGATATAGACATAACTAAATCACCAGCCTTTTTTGTTATAAGTTTATAAATTTTGTCATATTAATTTTTGCAAAAAAGAAAAACTATCAAATTCCAACTTATTTGGTTTTTTTTATATTAAAAACTTAAACTTCTTTTAAACTCTTCCTTTCTTGTCACGACTTTTTAACCAACTCATCATCTCTGTTCTCTCCTATCACCTTTTACATGTCTCTCCCCATCATGTTGCTGAATTTACTTCAGAATTCCCGAAATTTCTAGTCAGACTCTCATATTATTAAATCATAGAAAAAATCTAGAACATCGTCATATTTTTCCTTAATCTTTATTACAATTGCCCCCAAAAATCTTTCCTGAACTTTCTTGTCGCATCCTACCCATACATTCAGTTTTCGACCTTTATATATCACCAGCGTTGTCAACTTGGTGCGTTTCGCACCATTTTGGGTGCTTTTTCGAATTTTTTGTGCGAAAATTTCACGTGTTGGTGCGTGGTGCGTTTTTTTTTATATTTTGGTGCTGTTTTTAATTTGTGGTAGCACCACAAAATTTTTGTACAAAAAATACACCTGTTTTAATACCATTTCGTTTAAGACGTACCAAATCATAAGCACAAAATGAAACGGTATTGTTGTTGTATTAATTTATGTTATGTTAAAAAAGAAACATTTCGCTGTATGGAATATACCATCCCTTTTAGATTTTCATGATCATTGCTTTTGTCGTATCTGTTAAACAGCATAGCAAAAGTAGAATTTTGTCGTGATCAGTTAACCGACTTCAAAAAAAGAAGGAGGTTATACAATTCGACTGAATGTTGCTGTTTTATGTTTGTGCCTGCAGAACTCAGTCATTTCTAAACTGATTTTGAAAATTGTTGGTAATATGATAAATTATGCTTACAGATTGGTCTCGATTAATAAACAGTTCATAATCTTAAAAATTAAAGGGTGTCCCCATACATTTTTTCACGTGTATTATGAACTGTAAAGGACGATTCTGTAAAATATAAAATGACTGCGTATTACTATGGCTCCCATAACAAAAAGTTATACAAAAATAAATCTAAAAATTAAAAAGTGCCCCCATAATTGATGTAAATTTACTTATATGCGCCTATGTTTTGAACCGTTATAAACAAACGCTTGTAAATTGGACAGAATGTCGGTTGCTATGGCCGATATAGTAACAAGTATTAATACTAAAAATTATGAACTAAAGGGTGCGCCTAATCACGTAATTTGATGTATATGGCCATACTTTTTAACAGTTGTAAACAGACGCTTGAAATTTACAACGAACCTGAATTACTGAGTCCGCTATAACAACAAGTATAAAATTTGGTTATGGAAGATAAAGGGTGTCCCAGTAGTTAATGCAATTTCAAATAATTCATACTTTTTTTTTGCATTTATAAGCGGTTAATAAAATGAATTTTGAAGGGCAATTTTACTTATTAATCTATATGTATGTAATTATACAGAAATATTTTTTTTATGAATGATCGCTGTTTTTATTTCAAAATTTGTGTATGTAATAAATGAAAAAAATGTTTTATCTAGTATTTTTGTTAAGTTTTATTTTTTTAATTTTGTTTGTTTGTAAAAACCTTGAACTTTAAGACTGCTTTATTGTTATATTTTTAATAAAAAAAATAAATTTTTTTTTGAAAAACTAAATCATTAAAGATTTTAAATAAAAAAGAAATTCTAAAACTTGGTGCGTTTTCCCTTAAATGGTGCATTTTTTTCTCCACTTTGGTGCGTTTTGAAATTTCAAAGTAGACAACGCTGTATATCACGCTCGCATAAAAGAAGCAGGTGACTCATTCATTGTTAAAAAATTAAAAATTTCATATTTAAAAAGAACGCCTCCCCATCCCTGTATTTACACAAAATGTTTGCGTTGCAAATTTACTACATCCCTCCTAATTTTCATTAATAACCTGACTGAACACACACTAACTCATAGTCAAACAAAAGGTAAACAAACACATGTATTAAGAAGAAGTATTTTGTAAGATGTGAAAGAACATGAGGTAAGTAAAACGAACAATTTATTTAATTCAAACAATTTCTAGCATTTTATTAATCTTTTTGTTTTTAGATTTACTACGGGGACTCCTAAACACTAAAGGTATCCGGTAAAATATTATCCTCTTTATTTTTGCAACCAAAATATTAACAGATTTCTTTACTTTCAAAAGAAAATGAGCATTATAAAATTGCGGTCTTGCTCAGCCGCCTTTTAAACTGAGGCCATATTAGGAATCCACTGCACCGGCCACCCGCACGAGCAAGGTAGATCAGCAAAAAAATAAATTTTAAAAAAATATAACTAAGAAACTAATAATACTAACACTAATTTAGAACAAAACAAACTAACATTAACTAACACAACAAAATTTAAAAATAAAACCGGGACTTGGGTCGGAGGTGGTTCCGCCAAACAGAAAGAGGCCCCTCCCCTTAATATTTCTGAGGGACTCGAGGCAGTAGGAAATTTTAGCCTCCTCCCAACGCCCTGAGATTGAGTCACATGTTATACCGATTGATGAAGCCGGACTATTTAGCCATCCACGCTAAGCTTGGGGACACCAAAGCCAAGTCATGTTTTCTTACTCATTTTATTGTTGTTAAATATATGTTTTCTTTTCAGCGTTTGGTGAAAAGTGTAATTAATTCAAAGTAAATTAAGTAAGTCAATATGTAAGACCGATTTGAATCTTCTTTAGGAATTATTCATACCCGTTTTCGCATTAATATAAACATAAATCACTGCTAACACAACACAAATACTGTTCGAAACTAGTTTTTAAAAGTCAGGTACTGAATATCATATTAGGACAGCTCGCAGGTAGACGTACATACAACATAAAATTTTATAATCTGACCTGTTCCTAATCCTAATATTGCACATAAATCCGATTCTATCGCTAGTCAAAGAAAAATGTATTCCACTTACGTTTTTATTGCACCGATTTTATCTTTATGTTTAGGCATGAAAATACCTATCGGTTTCCTTTGCATATCTTCAAGTTCATACATGTTATTTCCTATTGGCCTTAGGACACGACATTTTAAAAACTTTTTGGAAAATTTTGCATTCCTATTTTTTTTTATCGCTAAGTATGCTATTTCTTCTGTACACTTCTTGACCTGGTACAAACTTCACATCTCTTGTTATACCGCTGGGCTGAGCAAGCATTAGCCTCATGCATGTCGTTCCGAATCTTCTCTCTTATTAAAGCAAGTTTATCACCACTGTGCACACTATTAATTTCATGATCCGATAACAATAGCAATTTTTTTCTATTTTTTGATCGTTTGCGCTAGTAAACATATGATACCCGAATAATGCAAAAATGGGGTAACTCCTAATGCAGAATGTATGGAGTTTCTTAAGGCGCATTCAATTTTTGAATTAAAGAGATTCCAGTCGCGATGAGGTTTCTCCAGGTATGCTCGAATCGCAGCCAACACTGGTTTACTCTTTCTGATGCATTGGCCTGCGATGAGTAAACAGCCGTTTTCATATGTTATATTTTGTATGTTTCTATCATTTTTGAAAAAACTTTTGAAACAAACTGTCAGCCGTTGTCACTGTGAATGATCTCCGGGACACTGAACTTATGAAATAAATCCGAAATCAGGAACTGCAGCACAATATTCGTTGTTGCTTCTCGCATTGCGTTTTAAAATATAATGTAGTAAAATGATCAACTACGATAAAAATATAACAGTTGCAGATCGAGGATAGTTTTTGGAAGGGTCTTTCTGTTATCACTTCTTGGCCGATTCCAGGCATCAGGTTTTGGTAAGCAGGCTTAGTTTCTTTACAAGCTTTGCATGCCCTTACGTACTCTCTTACTGGAACTTTCATTCGAGGCCAATAATAAAAACGTTTTATTTTCCTTAATGTTTTTCTGTCCCACAATGAGCTAAAGTGTAAGCATAGTGGGATTTTTCTATTATTTTGTTAGTTAAATTTGATGGAACTCATAGCTTTCATGAAAACTGTTCAACCGGATCCTGATCAAAATTTAATTTTTTAAACATCAAGCCATCTTGCACTTTTAGGTCTCGCAATTTTGAATGAGATTCCCTGATTTGTTTTTTCTAAGTGCACATATTCGCTATGTAATTGTTGTAAATTAACTTCACTGACAGTTTTCACTGATGGAAACCTAGACAGCGTGCCCGCAACGACATTTTCAGAACCTTTCCGGTGTTCGATGTAAAAAGTGGGCCTGAAGTTGTATGGACCAACGAGCTAGATGGTTCAAACTCATAAACCATTTCAGGCATGCGTGGTCAGTTATTACCGTAAGAGGCATTAGCTCCACATATGGCCTAAATTTCGTGATGGCCATTACAGCTGCAAAACATTCTTTTTCGGTAACGCTGTAGTTTTTCACTTTCACTTTCCTCTATTACCCCCAACATCTATTTCGTCGTAAGTAATCTTTTGTACTGCTGGAAAAATAGGGTAGTACTTGTCCTTCGCCGAGACTGCATCTTCCACCAATTTAATTGAGTGTTTTTCTAACTGGGTACAATCTAGGCCTTATTCCTTAAAAGAATCAAAACATTTTATTATTTCTTCAAGCTTTTTCTGTTGAATCTCATCAGGAATGTGAGGTTTCATTCTATGTTTTTTAATATTATTAGAGAATTCTCGTTGAATTTACTCCATATTAAATTCAACCAATTCTAAAACTTCTGGGGCCAATTCTTTTGAATAAGAATAAGAAAATCTACTCCCAAATATAAATCCTGCTGTAAATCAGGACATGAAGGTATTTCTTGCCTTTAAATACGACACAGACCTCTATTTTAGCTAAAATTCTATATTGCTGTCCTTACATTGGTCCACATGGGCATAGTTTGAGATCTGTATGAAGAATGAATTCTCTGCTCCCTAATATGCTCACCGTCGCACCGGTATCTAATAACGTGTTACCTCTTTGCCATTAACCTTAACCTCTTTGAAAATCCTCGGATCACTCATAACATTATTTGCTCTATTTATTGAGTCTACAATAAACCTTTTCCTTTTACGGCGTTCTGAAAACTTTTTTCTTAGTCGAAGAATACATTTAGATAGCTTTCTGGATTAATCATTTGATTTTAAAATTTTAGATTTTACTTTTTCATAATTTTGCTTTCTAAGTTCAATTGGTAAATTTGTGGTAAATAATTTGTTACATTTTTTTTGTTCCTTCACAGTTTCTATTCAATGTAACTTATTGGTTCCATCTAGGTAAGCATTATCTAGTTGCTGGGATACTGACACTGACGTGGGGCTCCCGTTGATCACTAGCCTTGCCCGCGGTTTTACTGCTTACAATTAGGGCACTTTGGAGCGACGACATTTGCTTTTCCACACCGGTAGCAAAATAATTTCCGTTTTTGCCTTGGATGGTTCTCTCTGATAGCATCTACTTCTTCATAAAGCTCTTGATCTTCACTTACTTTCTCACTTTCTAAGACTTCATGTACTGCTCTCATCGGGCGTTGAATAGAGCTAGGGTACCTTACTTCCGTTCTTGGAAAATTTTTTTCTACCTCCAAGCATTCAAAACGAAATTGGATACACTATACTGGCAAGACTGTCTTTCAGATTTTTGTTCACGATCTTTACCATATCATATTCAAGTATCGGTTGACTTAACCTTGAACGCAATTTGTCCATCTCGTTAAAATAATTATCAAAAGATTTATTGATTTACTGTTTTCTTTCTACTAGATCGCGCATAATTTTGAAGTTTGACATATTGCTTCTAAACTGGTTTAGTAGTTCACATCGAAGAGATGGCTATTTCATAATTACATGCGTACGTAACAGAAGCCAATATTAGTCTTTTACATGACCAGCGACCAAAAGATGGAAACCTCTGAGGATTTCATCCCAACGAAAAATGAAGTCTTCCACGCTCATGTGACTTTTATTTTCGTTAAATGTTAAACCGCATTTATCAATTCTAATTGTTATCTTTTCCGTTGATCGCGAATTGGCGTTTACCTGGACTTCCCTTTGAGTTGTTTCCTCGGACGATCCAAAGCTGTGTACAGCTGAAGAGGCAGAATTGATAACGATAGATCCAATTTAACGACTTGATTCGGCGCTAGTTCCATAACTTGGTAAGTTTGGATTCATATTTTCAAACCTGCTGGAATTCGAACACTTTGAATAGGCCAGTTAGCGTTTTTTAAGTTCCTATTCGCGCTGTAAAAAGTTAACCGATTTGATACAGGAATATATTCGATGTTTAAATTTTGTCTACCGTTAGCATTTGTTTCATTGTTAGCAGTTGACCTAATGTTTATGGGTTCAGTATTTTGGGACCTATCGTTTGCCAAATCTTTTACGACTGTAGACAATTCCCCCACTATTCTTCTTATCTCTGCCATCTCACTCTGAATCATCCCCCTCATTTTGTCCCCCAATACCCTCTGGACTTTTAAAGTTTTGTCTACAACAAAATCCCTAACCTCCGGATCAATTTCCAAGGGGGCTGCTTTAGCATCATAATCTACTGCCTGAGTCGAACTTGAAATATTTTCTGAAGTTCCTGCCAAAGCAATTTCTCTTTGTTGTGCTCGCGACTTGATGGTTTTAGACATATCAAAGATGTTCGATTTACTATTATTCGCAATTTCTATTTAAGTTTGATTGAACGGCTCTTTTCTCTAGTTCCTCTATTCATTACTTTTCAGTCCTACAGTTCTAGATACGAGTAACTTCTCAGCCAAAAGTTATAAAAATATAAAGGTTAAAATTACGAAAGAAAAAAATTTTCTTTTTATTAAAAATGTGTAAAAAAATGACAAAGAAATATATGTAGGTAAGTATATAACAACCCAGTTAGCATTTGGAAGATTGTTTTTACAAAAATCACCAAGTGAGTCTTTTGTGACTACCCAAGATGATTTAAAACTGATTTTTTACTTGTTCGCTTAAAAAGAGACTCAAATATAATTCGAACAAACGCAGAGAAAGCGACTTGTTTAAAAAACAAAAAGTACAAAAAGCAAATGCTTGAAATTCGACTGTTTTTAGATCTATTTTAGAGACATATTTAGCGCAGCCTAACAATAAAAAATGTTTCAAATATTTTATTTTTTATTTTTCGTAAAAATGTCATTTAGTAAAGAAAATAGAAATATAAATTTAAAATGAATTGTTTTTAAATATATTAATATACATATATTTAATCAGAAACGTCGCAATTACAAAAATTTTATGACTGTTAGTTTTGCAAAACATAAAAATATTGAAGAACAGGACTCGGAAAATTCCAAAGTTAATGAAACAGAATTACGAAATTTTCTAGAAAGTGATGAAGAATTGTATTATGTTTTCAATGATATTAAGAATAAAAATCCAAATAATGATAATGGCTTGGAAGAGCATGAAAACGATCATCCAATGCAATATGTTGCTAGTGAAGCAGATGAAAAGATAGACAATGATATTAAAGATTTATTAATGGTACATTTGGAGGAAAAAATACATGACAATAAAAATCAATCTCAAGTCAGTTCAACCGTAGATGCAAACAATGATGAGAGATCATATAGGTAATGTTCTTGATTTTTTGTTAATGCACCATTATTAGTAAAATATAAATTATATTTATTTTGCAGTTTTTTTTTGGTGTGAATCTTGTGAAAAATCTTTCAAGTTACCGCATCATTTAAATACTCATCAAAATACATCACTGCACAGATCTGTGCTACGAATAGAAGATAATAATGAAAATTAAGTTAATGAAATGTTTTAGACATTTCCCTCATTTAATAGATTTAATAAAAAATAAGCAAAAAGTTATTTTCCGTATTCGATTTTGAGAAAATACAAATGTGCGTATAATACGATTTGAAGAAGACTCGCATACGGCTAGTACTATGATCAAAAAACGACTCCAAAAGGTTTCGTTTTTGATTTTAAGTACGATTGAAAACTGTATCGAAAATGAGTCAAAAACGCGAGTCATAAGGGACTCGTTCAGAAAGTTCGCGGCTAGGGTACAATTTTCTCCCGAAATATCAATTATTTTCGACTTAAAAACGAGCGCATAAACGATTATTTTAATCGTTTAGCAGAGTTAAAAAAGACTCGAATATGAATAAGTAATGAAAAAAATTATATAAATAGAAAAATAAAGTATATAATAAAAAAATTAAATTACTGAGCAAATCAATAAATAAATGAATAGATTTATAAATAAAATAAAAAAAAGAATACGTAAATAAATAAGTATTATACATACTTGTAGACTTTTTCGTACTGTTTTAGGGTTTTTTTGAAAATAAATGACTCGTGTGTGTCACGATTCGATCATTCTCAGCCTGTGTGGCTATCAATGTAGCTTGATATTGCACCACGTCCACACCTATCTCAAAATCTTCTTATTTTCTTAACAAACAAGCTAAAGGTTTAGAGCGTACTATGAGTGGCTACAGTGACACCAACACAATCTGTAAGTTTACCGACAGATATGCTTTATTCTATTGACAACTACCTATTAGGCTATTGTTTTGTGTTTCGCTTTCCTACAAAAATTTCATATACTTCTTTGCAATAACAAAGAGTATTTCTTTTCTTTGGGCGCCATATTGTTACGCGACCTTGTGGCACTTAAGGGATTTTATAAAACTAGCTCAATTAGAGACTATACGGGACGTGTGATCTCAACCCTTACTTAAACCCAATGGTCATGCAGCAATTAAAATATTTCTTGTAAAACAAAAAAATATAATATTGAACTCTACAACAACAAACACACTATCTTTAGGGAAGTTAGATGACTCTTCCAGCCGCCCATATCCCAACCGTGGCCATTTCCTTCTCCGGTCCTTTGTTAATGACCCCATAAAACGAATCACATACATACAGTCTTACCATAGTTTCTCATTACCCCTTAAAAAAAAACTTTAACCAAGTATTTTGCCTTCTAACAATTCAATACATATTATTTTATTTATCCGAATCTTTAACCTAGTTACAGTATAAAACGTAATATTCGAATTGCTGACCAATAAGTTATAAATATTTATAAATGCTATTATTATTATTTGAGTTACTTGACTGCTGTCATAAAGCAAACTTTATGTTTCTATTACAACACCAATAAGACTGATTGCCTTTTTTTTTGTCTCTTCACCCTCTTCGATTTTAAAGCTTATTAAAATTCTCTACGGTTTTGCTACTTTTATCCTATCTGAAGGAGCTCCCTGAAATATATTTTATCTGCCAACTCTGCAGTCGCTAGAGTAAAAAACTATATCTAAATTTTGTTCGTACCTTAAGACCCTGAGTTGTTAGATAGAAAAAAACAACCACCCAGCAAACATTTCTTGAAAAGGTAATCCAGTGTGGAATTAAGCATTTTTGGCAGAAGAACTTCCCAACTAGATTGCCAACTTAATGATTTTAACAAGGCATGATACTTTTATAATCAATTACTGAGAAACGATTACATTAATTATTGTAGGAAATAATAAGTACCATTAGTACGGTAGTCTCTTTTAACAAAAAGAACTAGTTCCATTACTACTTCTTTTTTGGAAACTAATGTAATGTGTTTTGTAAGCGAGTAACAAAATATGGCAATCACAAAAGTAAGTCGTTATATGGCAAGTACTTTTTAAGGTAATGTCTAATTATTTGATGGGCACTTACTTCAGTATTTTCTTTTCAAGACTTTGCTTTACCTCAATACTAACACCTTTTTTCTTTCTTTCTTATTACTAATCAATAATTAATATAAAATGTGAATTACAAAAAAAAAACTTATCAATAATACTAAATACAGCTAAAACATTAAACAAAATTTAATCTCAAAAAAAAAAACGTAACACTAAATTTCCTATACTCGTATAGGCATAAAATTCTCACAAAAAAAAAATTATTTGTGTCTATTTTATTTAAAATACATAAATATTTACATATCTTTTTCTTTTTTCTAGGCACCTCTGCAACATCCTTTTAACTTGGCTTTCCACATTACGTGACCTGCGGCTAGTGTAATGATTTTCCGGCTTTTTGTTTCCTTCTTTTATTTCAGGCACAATTAGATTGTCTTTTATAATTTTATTTTTGGGCAATCTTATGATTGATAATATTATTGTTTTATAAATTTCTTTGTCATTTAAAATTTTTATTAAAATTAACTTTAGCCATCAAAACAAAGCTTGCTCTCTCTTCTCATACTTAATAGTTTTACTTTCGTGCTTGTAGTTCAAATCTCACTTGTTAAGTACGATATTCTATCGATATAGACAAAACTTATTTACCAGCCTTTTTGTTATTAGTTTAAAATTTTGGCTCATTAATTTTTGCAAGTAAAAAATTATCAAATTACAACTTAATTGGTTTTTTTTTTCTTCTTTTCAACTCTTCCTTTCTTGTCACGACTTTTTAACCAACTCACCATCATGTTGCTGAATTTACTTAAGAATTCTCGCAATTTCTAGCCCCGCCTTTATATTTGCAGACTCTCATATTATTAAATTATAAAAAAATGTAGAACATTCAGTCGCCATAATTTTCCTCCATCTTTATTGCAATTGCCCCCAAAAATCTTTACTGAACTTTCTTGCCGCATCCTACCCATACATTCAGTTTTCGTCTTTCATATATCAGGCTCGCATAAAAGTAGCAGGTCACTCATTCATTGTTAAAAAATTTAAAATTTCATATTTAAAAAGAATTTATATTCACAAAATGTTAGGTTGCAAATTGACTACATCCCTCGTAATTTTTATTAATAACCTGACTGAACACACACTAACTCATAGCCAAAGAAAAGGTAAACAAACACATGTATTAAGAAGAAGCATTTTTTAAGATGTGAAAGAACATGAGGTAAGTAAAACGAACAATTTATTTAATTCAAACAATTTCTAGCATTTTATTTATCTTTTTCTTTTTAGATTTACTACGGGGACTCCTAAGCAGTAAAGGTATCCGGTAAAATATAATTCCGGTAAAATATTAACAGATTTCTTCACTTTCAAAAGAAAATGAGCATTATAAAATTGCGGTCTTGCTCAGCCACCATTTAAACTAAGGGCATATAAGGGGATCCACTAACATTAACTAACATTAAAAAAATAAAAAAAAACCGGGACTTGGGTCGGAGGTGTTTCCTCCAAACGGAAGGAGGGACTCGAGGCAGTAGAACATTTTAGCCTCCTTCGTACGCTCTTGCTAAAGTCGTCGCTAAGCAACATTTTTTTGGTCCTGACTGATTTTTTGGCCATCACAACAACATCCTGCGCATAAATGGGGTCTGGGGAGGCGAATGAACAAAAATTAAAATTTTCGGGAAGAAAATTTTTATCTTCACCAAAAATAACATTTTAATATGTTGTTTGCCGAAATTTTTTTTTGATTTTAGTTACGTACATATTGGTCGTTCATGGGATGAAATCCTGATTAAATATCTTTTATATGTTCGGAGATATTTAAGGTAAAATTGTATTTGCAAAATTTCACTTTTGATCATTTTTTGGCTTTTAGCGGCATTTTTACAGATTTTTTTATTTGAAAAACTACTGTAAAAAATTATGCACAGCTTTTTTAAACTTTTTTCAAATTAAAAAAATTATTACCACTAAAATAAGGAAGTCAAAGAAAAAAGCTTTTCTACAAGTTATTTCGTATAGTTTTAGCTTTCTAAATCAGTTTTAAAATAGTTCTATCTTGCATTAAAAAAAAAACTTGTAACGACACGTTCTACGCTGCACAGTGGCGCCATTTGAGTTTTTTCGTTGCAAAAATCATATCTTTTGAACCGAATAAAATAATTAAACAGTTTATACAGCATATGATAGATAACTGTTCAGCCTATGAAATGAGCGTTTGGAAAGGGTGCTACGCTTTGTAGGGGCCTACTTATAGGTTATCAAAGTTAAAATTAGTAGAAAAATCAATTTTATGGTAACTAAAAAAAATTATTTTTACATTTTTAAATAGTTTTTATTTTTTTCTTTAGGGTTT
Organism: Gymnosoma rotundatum; assembly: GCA_916610165.2. Taxonomy (NCBI): domain Eukaryota; kingdom Metazoa; phylum Arthropoda; class Insecta; order Diptera; family Tachinidae; genus Gymnosoma; species Gymnosoma rotundatum. Next base: position 86,604,195 of record OU744338.1, on the reverse strand, counting down.
TATGTTTTAAATTATTACCCAACAAATTAAAAAAAATATATTTTTTTTTAAATTAATTTTTTAAATTTTCTGTAAAATATTCATCACAAATTGTAAGAGAAGGTATATCTAAAAGACTAAGCATTTCTAAACTATAATTATTTTCTAACTCTATTCGTGACTTCACATGCCGCAGGGAAGAAATAAGTGGATCGGAAGATGCTGCCGAAATATTGAGGAGGTCCTAATTTTGCCTTACCCTTGATGTTTTGAATGTCTTCTGCAATCTATATTTTTTATAAAATTTGTTAAGAGACTCCTGTGCTTCTTCAGAAAGCTCTCCAATTGGCAAAGACTGGAACTCAATTATCTTTGCCATGCGCCAATATTTTATGGACGGTCGGGGTCAACTTCTTCTGTGGATACATTTCTGCTAAGAGAGATGCAGTTTTCGACGCATATTCTCCATATTTTGTAGAATTGACATTTTCTTTGCAGTTTAAAACATCCAAGATCGTTCCCAATCTTTTCACGATTTGATTGTCAATTTCAGGATTTCTCCAGTGTAGGGAAACATCAGATTTTAGCCGCAAAGGAACAACAGATGCCATAAACATATTTCCGTCCGATATTATAGCGTAATCGGAAGATATCCTTTGCTTATAAACGCTTTGTCCGGATGATCCATCGCAGCCCCATTTGCTGATCAATGTCAACTTCTCAGGAAGAATTTTCACCTCATTTTCAGGAAGACTCTCCAACCACCATTTTACTGTATGGCCCATGAGATCCTGCAGATTGGCTTTCGCAGAGACTTCCGTAAACTCCGTATGCAGTGGTCGAGAATTAATTTTGGCTTGCGTAATATGCTTGTATCCGGGTAAAACGTCAGCGCCGTGTCGCGTTAAAGATGCCCATAGTTTCTCATATTTCTCTTTGGAAAGTTCTAAGTCCATAAACAAGGCCAAGGCTTCTTCGGAACCATACTTTTTAATGTGTGCGTTTGTGGGCGTGGGAATGCTTTCCTTAATCCTTTTTAGTCGCAGTTGGCTTGCATCAGCAACAGCATTGGTTATCTGAGACCTAACCCTTTCACTATCCTTTGTATATTTAATAGCTAGCGCGTCCGATAAATGCTTCGTGGTAAAGTCATTGATGGCATCGGCAAGTTTCCTCTTTCTTGTGAAAATTGAACACTCCTCAATACTTTGTTTTGGCCTTCCTTTTGCTCCTCTGGTTGATGTGGTGGGTTTATCTACTGCCAATATAGCCAGGATGGTGTCTCCATTAAGCCAGTCCTTCTATTTGGAGTTGAAGTTCTGAATGGTTCGATTAGATTTCACCCATTTTGCCTTAATATTTGCATATATCAGATAAAAATTATTTTTTATAATTTCGCTTTTCTCAATATTTCTGTATAAGCTATCAAGTTCTTCTAAAGCAGCTTCCGTGAAAAACTTTGGTGTGGTTGACTTTCTAAACAGTTCAAACAATTTTAAATTGTTCAACGCCATGTTTTCAGTACTTAAATTCTTTAATGGTTTCAGTAATTGTTGCGCCAACTTTCAGTCGTAGACTAATCCAGGCATTGTGCTTATTTTGCAATATACAGGCTTATGCTACCTTGGCTAAAAATTTACTACTAAAAAAAAATTAAACAAAAATTTACTATTAAAAAAACTATTGTCAGTCAAAACATATAATGGATGGACGCCATACAATTTCTGCAACCATGTCTTTTTAACCTTTTTTACCTCTAGAAGCCAAACGGGCACGTAAAGGCAGATAAAACCTTTTGAATTATGTAAAGAAATAATCAAAGAATAGGTTTTGCAAATATGGCAAATATAAAAAAATTTAGATTTTTTTTATTTTCCGTCAAAGTTGAAAAATAGTGAAAAACGGATAGTTTTTAAATAGTGATTTACCAGGAGAAACACAAAGCAAACAGTTAATTTTTTTTTATCATTATACATTTAATAAATACATCAATCAACACAAACAAAAAATATGGTGATTTGTCACCTATTTTTCGTGATATTATACCTGAAATCGCAAAAAATTGACTAAAAATTGTGTGTTTTTTTGAAAAACGAAAGTCGGTCACCTTTGAACGGTTATATCTTCTAAACTAAAAATGTGATATTATTAAGAGTGGTATATTTGAAATCGTTGAAAAGTTTCCTATAATATGGTTTTATTCAAAACTTCGTGGGCGCTCATAAAAATTTTGGTTTTTGCAACCTCGTTTGCTCTACGGGCGCCACTGTGCGCTGGTTGCTGGGATAACTGCAGCGGAGTCCAGGGTCGTTGCAATTTTGCTTTATCGTCCTAAGAAGAAGAGAAAATGAAACAATTCGTGTTCTGAAAACGTTATAAAACTTCAAGTTACGTTTTATTTTTCTATTTCTTAAGACAAGCAGCGACGCTGCCGGGCGACAATCGCAAGGGCAGCGGCAAAACAGCGGCGCAGACAGTGATGGCGCAGGTAGCGCTCAAGCGGCGATGACGCAGTTAGCGCTCGAACAAGCAGCGATGCTGCCGGGCGACAATGGCACGGGCAGCGGCAAAACAGCGGCGCAGTCAGCGATTGCGCAGATAGCGCTCAAACGGCGATGGCGCAGGTAGCGCTCGAACAAGCACCGACGCTGCAGGGCGACAATGGCACGGGAATAGTACTGGGGAATTTAAAATTCCTCACCAGCACTAGCCACAGGCTTGTGCCAACACCAGTAGAAATTTAACTTCTGAAGGGTGTTTTTACCAAACAATTTCAGTCGTTCTGTCGATAAGAAATATATTGGGGAATTGACAATTCCTCACCAACTGATCTCTTACATGCAGGCGAGCTGCTTGCTAACTGACTCGCTTTTCAAATTGTTCAGCCTTTTATACTTGTGCGTATACACACACAAACGATTGTTTGTTTTCGTTGATTGACAGCCATCAGCGGTGTATTTACTTGTAGATAACAGCTGATTGTTTGGTTGGTTTGTTTCTGCTCGACTTCTAGGTGGCGCTGAATTGCCCGACCGTTAATTTAAATTTACTTAACATTAAAATTCTTCAACTCAGCAAAATAATTCAATTTTAATAATAATATTTAACTTAAAGCATACTTCTAGTTTAGTTACAAAAAGAATAAGCATAAAAAACTAACAATAAAAGAAAAATAAGTATAAAACTTTATATTGTAGAGGGGAAAACGAGGGCACGACTTTCGCCGTTACACTGCCTCCCCTCGTTCCCATCGGAAGCTCGGTCTTCATGGCATCCGCAAGATGCGCAATTTGCCACTGCGTCCTTTTAAAATTTGGAACCTCTGTCCTTCCCACGTGCGCACTTGTCGGCGTTGCTGCACGGGTTTATGGGTTTCCACTAGCTTTTTAATTTTTGGTGTTACTAGCAGATTCGTCGAGGTTGGGACCGTCTCTGTTGTAGTCGAGTGCCTAACTATGGCTGCGGGAGTCATCGTTGCTGGTACCAGCAATTTGACCGTCATGGAGCGCTCTTAGCACTGCATACCCCACTGTCGGTATTGCCGATCGCTGATCTCCCAGGTTGCGTATTCTCTCCGACTTACTGGTGTCGGAGGTCTGAAATTTTCGTTTTCCCAATCCAATGACGATGGGGAGTGTGGCGGTAGGGGCGACGGTGGGGACGGTGGCCGAAGAGCTAATGTGCGGTCTTCAAACCCAAAGAAAGTTCTCCGAATATCTTTCAATATGGGATCTTCGGACGGCCTTGAGTCCTCCATTGAGTTTAAAGTGCAGGCATCTAGACTGGTCGGTGTGGATTTAAGAGGAACGGGGTTTTGAGACGTGTTCTGTTGGGTCATGGAAAAATTAAGAGAGCTATGACAGTGTAGACGTGTGTTACCTCTGTCCGTATTAAATTGAATTTTTTGGTGGGAAATTTAAGTTTTTTAAAACAAAGTTGTTCAAAATATGAATTGTTTATCAAAAATATGTAATAAAGAATTATGTGCGTAATTATAACAAACTGAATAAAAACAAAAATGTCCATCAAATAATTAAAGCATATAAAATCCACATAAAAGTGCATGTAAAACTCAAAGCAATAGAAAAAGAAAGAAAAAACAACAACATAATTTCTGCATTCTGTTTTTCTTGTTAAACAAAAATAATGAGGCAAAATTAACTATTGTTACTTTTTTGTATTCTCATTTTTTCATAATGTTATAATAGACTAAGTACTCTTATACGAAGTTGAAATATAGCAACTCAAAAGCTGGTTGTTTTTTGCCGAAAGTCGCCATATTTATGACTCATTTAACTTCTTAATAAAATTATTCTTAGAAATAAACAAATATTAAATAAAAATCGAGCAAAAACAGAAAATTAAGATGTCAAAAAATATGAACTGCGTGATATGCGAATCAACTATCTCAAGATCTTCTAATAATATTAAATGTTCCTTATGCGATAATAAAGTTCATTATGACTGTGCAAATAAAATAAATCCAGCATATACCATCGAAATGCTTAATAACATTAAAAAAAGTGCAGGAGCTGTATTATTTAGATGTGATCTTTGCATGAAACAATATGCTCGCAAAGATGACATTGGTAGCAAAATTGATAAACTGGAGAAGACTGTAAATAAACTGTCTGATATAATTACAAACAATATTCTTTGTGAGCTTAAAAATATAAAAGAAGAATTAAGCCGGTGTTCACCAAAATCTAGTGAAACTGAAACGCTAGTGCAAAAGAAAACACAAGAGTTAATGCTAGACAATCAAAATATAAGAAAAGACTTTTATCGTGCTGATATAGTTATACGTGGAATTCCAAACGATTTCATAAAGTCAACTGACCATTTGTACGATTCAGTGTTTAAAATTGCTACAACATTCGGTATAGAATTAACGCACAATGATATCAATGTATGTACTTTTATTCAAAATAAAGCATCAATTTTGGTCAAGTTTAATAGTGTCTATAAAAGAGACAAGCTAATTCAAAAATATTTTACAACACGTAATCTGAAATTAAGAAAAATCTTTGACACTGATATAGATAAAAGAATTTATATTAATGATCATTTATCTCCAATGGCTTCGAAACTAAACTTCTGGTGTAGAAGACTTATGAAAGCAGGTAAAATTAAAAAATTCAGAATGATGAAGAACAACATGATTGAAGCAAAAATTACTCTCCCAAATGGCGAAGAAAAAACTTTGAGCTTTGAGATAATAAAAGCAATGTGGAAGAACATTGAAAACAACAACAACAACAACCAATAATAAGAAGAAATAATATGTTTGAGTTTAAGTACTTCTTTTGTTAATTTGGATGCTTTAAATTTACTTTTATTTCTTTATGCCTTTAAAAAAAAAACTATTTTATGATAATTATTATGTTTTTTTTTCTCTTTTATTTCTTTAAAAAACTATTTCAAATGTGTTTCAGAGACTTTTGATTATATTTTGGAAGTTTATGTATGTATATATGTACATGTTTTCGGGTGTATATGTATGTATGTATTATGTTTATGTGTGCATATATGTATGTATCTATGTGTATGTATGTATATGGATATATATATATATATATATGTATATGTATGTACGTGTGTGTGTGTGTATGCATACATATATTTGATTTTGTTCTATCTATTGCTATGATATTAATAAATATATTCTATGACGATTCAATATGTTAAAATATTACTCTGGATCTCTGAGGTGCAATTTGGAATAGAGTAAATAAAAGAATTTTTAATTTTTCTTAATGTGTTAATTTTTTTTTTAAATTAAAATACCCTGAATAAAACAAAGGACTTAATCATTTATTTAATTGAGCTTATTATCATTACTTTCTCATTAATAAATTTAATTAAACGGATATGGATTATATAAATAAAATTATACAGTAATGAAAATTTTTGTAACTATAAATATCGTTGGTTTAAATATACTCTCTACACATTTATTTACATTTAATTTGTTATCACGAATATGCGGTATGTCATTATTTATCAGGAATGAATGACAACTTAGGAACAGTGGTAACCAATAACGCCATTAATCGACTTAATTTAGATTCGTGTGATTTAAATTTTTTTCACATGAATGTTCAAAGTATTGCACCGCGTCCAGATTCTGTTAAACTAGATGAGATAAGAGAGCTTATAGAAGGAAATAATATTGATATTATTGGTATGTCAGAGACCTGGTTAGGGGATAGCATTTTAGATAACGCTTTAGAAATAAATGGATATCACCTGTATCGTAATGATAAATTGAGTGGTCGTGGTGGAGGAGTGTGCTTATATGTTCATAATAGTCTGCATTTCAAAGTTGTTTGTCAATTTAATGAAGGATTGACATGTGATGCCATTTTTGGTGAGATAATAGGACATAATTCTTTGAAGATTTTAGTAGGTGTTATTTATTTACCCTATGGTAATATTAGCCAATGTATGGATGAATTAGAGGAACTATCAGCTCGATATAATCATTTAATAATTGCCGGAGATTTTAATGTAAACTTATTTCATGAGATTAATTCATTTCGAAGTGTTATAGCTGAGGCAGGTTTAAATATAGTACATAATAGTTTACCTACTCATTTTGATTTAAGTATAAATAGATGCAGCTTAATTGATTATTTTATTTTGTCTAACGCAAGCTTAGTTTCTAGGAAAGGGCAATTTCAGTTCCCGGCGCTGAACTCACACCATGCTACAATATATATTTCATATAGAATTAGAGCTCTCAGAAATCCAAATATTGTGAAGGTAAGAGATTACAAAAGTTTCAATATTGACAATTGCATTCTGGATTTAAACGAAATTGAATTTGAACCTATTTATAGAACTAATGATACTAACTTTCAGGTAGAATATCTGACTGCTGCACTATTAGACATTTATGATAAACATGTTCCATTGAAAATTTTATCAGTAGGCAGAAAAGATCCATGGATGAAATCAGATAACATAAGAAGAGCTAAGCGTTTAAGAAATATGTTGTTCCGAAATTATTTGTGTGACAGGACTGAAGTAAAATGGCGCGAGTATTGCTTTCAGCGAAATCGAACTAAGAAACTTATTAGGAAAGAGAGGGCGAAATTTTACGGTCTATTATTTGACACTGCTTCTTCAGAGAGATTGTGGAAAGAACTTAAAAGCATAGGTGTAACTCAAACAAAAGATAATCGATCTCCCCCTCTGAATGTTGAGGAATGTAATAACTTCTATGTCTTACCGCCAATTGTAAACCCTCCATCAATTTTATACCTTATGCCTTCTGAAATTAATGAAGGTATATTTTCTTTTGTCAACGTGGAAGAGTATGAAGTTTTTAATGCATTTATGAGGATCACTTCAAATAGTATAGGACCAGATGGTCTCCCTCTAAAGTTCTTAAAACTAATTTTACCATATATTATTCGCCATATTACACATATATATAATACTATATTAACCGTTTCAAATTTTCCTGCACTGTGGAAAATGTCAAGAATTTTACCAATACCGAAAGTAAAGAATCCTACATCCTGTACTGATTATCGTCCAATTAACATAGTGTCAGTATGTTCAAAAGTCCTTGAAATGCTATTGAATTCGCAGATGCTGATGTATATTAACCAAAAAAAATTATTATCTGTATATCAATCAGGATTTAGAAGTAAACATAATACTACTTGCCACATGCTTGACATTTTACATGAAATAAGAAATGGCCTGGATAAACATAATTTTGTAGCGATGATTAATTTAGATTTTAGTAGGGCTTTTGAATCAATCTCACATGAGATTCTTTTAAATAAATTATTTACAAAGTTTAAATTTACTAGAACTGCTTGTAAGTTAGTTGGTTCATTTATTTTGCAGAGAACACAATATGTACAAATGTCACTACATAAGTCGTCGGTGAAGCATACCTATAGAGGTGTGCCTCAGGGTACTATTTTGGGACCGCTTTTGTTCTTAGTGTATATAAATGATATTTTGTCGTCGTTGGTATCACTTAAAGGATATATGTATGCTGATGACTTACAGTTGGTTGCTATAGCAGAATCTGAAGCTAAACTAAGTGAAATAACAAATGAAGACTTGGGAAAGGTACACGGATGGTGTAAAACAAATTTTATTACTCTCAATATTTCTAAATCTAAAGCCATTTATTTTAATTACATACGTGGAAACTTAAGAAATTTTGTCCTTAATGGAACTCCCCTTGAATTTGTTTCTTATTTTAAAGCTCTAGGGTTTTATATAGATGAGAAATTATCCTTTAGTCAACATATTAATTTTATGATTCATAGGGTTCTTCTGACGTTACGGAGGGTATATAGCATTCCCTGCAAACTTTCTATTAATGTTAAAAAAAAATTGGTCACGTAATCTTAATGCCATTGATTTTATATGGTATAGAACTTTATAGTGGAACTTCGGCTACTAATTTCTCAAAAATAGAAAGATGCTTTAACCGAGTAATAAGATACGTTTATAGCTTACATATACGGGATCACGTAACTTCATATGTACATAATTTTATAGGTTGCAGCTTCAAAGATTTTATCAACACTAAGCTATTACTCTTATTTTATAAAGTATATAAAACTTCATCACCACAGTATCTTTTACCAAGATTTCTATTCGCGCAGTCAAATAGGACTCATTGCCTCTTATGTCCAATATTTCAAACATTGTTTATGCAAAGATCATTTGTCGTACGCTTAACTAGATTGCGGAACTCAATTATGCCATATGAAAAAAGAAATTTCTCATATTCAATAACTCAGTTTCGGAAAATGCTCTTAATCTTGTTTAGATCTTGATTTATTGCTAAATAACAATTTTGGTTGCCACTTTTTTTGGCACTTTTCCAAAATATTTCAGGCATATTCGTGAGGTAGGTGGGTGTAAATAAATGTGTATTATTTTAAAATTAGGTTAATTAGGTTAGTTATAAGCTGTCTAAAAATATATCTAAGTCGATTGGCCTTAAATGGCTTAAGATTTTTTTTACTTGAAATAAAAAAAAAAAAAAAAAAAAAAAAAAATAACACGTAGCATGCTTTGGCGAGAGGTTGACTTGAGTTGCTGGTTGTCGGTAGTGATGGCTAGTCGGGACCGTTGTGGTTGGCCTACGAGGTTGTTTGGCGGGCGGCACTCGTCTTTCCCGACTGGTACTAGGTACTGCATCGTCTTCGATGAATATGGTTCTCCTAATTTTGGCTTTTTCCCAGACCGTACTTTCTCGGAACTTGGCTCGTGACCTCTCAAATTTGTTCTGTTGCGTACTCATCCTTCTCTGTAAGTGGTTCGGAAAGAGGGAAAAGTTAATCTAAAAGGAAAAGAAAAATAGCAAGGCGAGGTCCCCAAATCCAGTGTTTCCCCTTCTGTAATAACTTTGGCAGTGACTTTGAGATTGTGGCAAAATCGGGCACGAATCGTCGATACCACAACGTAACTCCAAAAAACCGTCGCACCTCTTTTACGTTTTGGGGCGGGGACATTTCGGTGATAGCCGCAATCTTATCCGGGTCGGTTTGGATTCCATCCTGATTAATTACATGACCCAAATATTTAGTCTCCCTTTTAAATAACTGGCATTTTTCTGCATTGATCTTCAGGTTGGCTGCACGCAGTCGTCGGAAAACCTCTCTCAAGTTTGTAACGACGCGTTTCCGCTGGTTGCTGGGGCAGAACTCAGCGGCGTCCAGGGTCGTCGTCGTCGTGAGTAAAACACGGTATTCTTTTAAATACGATAGCGTGTTTTTTTATTTTACTACACGTTTTAACAAAACTAATACTTAATCAATTGCAAGTGACCTAGGCTCAAGCGTGTGGGCGTCACTTACCGTCGGCAGCCGTTGTCGGTTAGCGGATACGAGCGTGTGAACCACTACTCGTACCACTTGGAAAATATACAGGCGCGTGCACCGCAACCGATGTAAACCCCAATATGACAGTCGACTAACTACGGGCAAATGATCACTCTCGGAGAAGTTGGTAATGAACGTAAGCAGTCACTACCACTTCCTTCTACTGCCTGTGTAGGAGCAGCAGTCTAGCGTGTATCCACTACTAAACTACCGGTCTTACCTAAAGGCCAGCCGGCAATCAACTGCCTCGATATAGGCAAATTGCTCGCCTTTTATACCCGTCGGCTGGCCACACATACAGGCAGGCTGTGATTGTGGTAGTGTCTGCTTGTAATTCTAAAAATACATTTGCTTACACTACGTAAGCTAAATGGTTGACCATCAACCAACGCATACTTCGTTGTTGTCGTGGGTGTTGTTGTAAAAATAAAAACAAACAATAAAGCAGCAATACTTGCTTTTGATCGTCACAACAACAACCCAGCATCAGTAGATCGTTGTTTAACAAAGAAAGGAATGCCTTTTGCTTATAAAATTAAAATAAGAACTTAACAATCAAATAATACAGAATTCATTTTATAAGATCTTAAAGCTAATACTTATGCTAGAGTAAACTATTTTACGATGTGTAGGGAGAAACGACCATCGGAACTTCCACCGTCACACTACCTTCCCTCTCCCCGGGTGCTGTGGTAGGCGGCAGCAAGCAAATAACCGTCGGCGTGGTTTTCGACCAGGTGACCCGGTAGCGTTGTTTCCCAGGTGACCAGGTGAACGTTGACCGAAGGTCCTGAGGCGGGTGTTGCAATGGTCGGGCTTGTGGTGATGCGTTAGGGTGTCGTGATCGACGTGACTGTTGTTGGTATTTGCTTTCAGTCAGCTATCGGTGCTAATGATGACGCTGATGCTGACGATGGAGATGATGAGTCTGATGATGAAGCTGACGGAAACGATGTCTTCCGCGGGCGGGGTTGGTACCTCAGCCGGGTCGTTGTGGTCCGTTGTTGGCTTCGACTCGGTACATCGCCTTTATTTAAAAATATTATTCGGCGACCCTTTGCTGCTTCCACCTCCAATTTGTGTCGGAACCTCTAGCTGGTTTCTCGAAACCTCCTGTCTTCGGCCGAGTTGGTAGGTGGAGAGGGTCGATTTCTTTGAAGCGGCTGCATCGCCCGTTATAGTTGGCGGTGGCAGCTGTAGGTGATCATAGGCTGCGCCAGTGGTGAACAGCTTCTCATGGTCGGCTTGCAGTTCTAAAAGTCGCTGCTGTTGTGCCTCTGGATGATCTGCCGTGATGAACTTGGCGAACCTCTTTCGTAACTCGTCGACGGTGCCGTTCGTAGTTTGTTCGCAGGCGGCAAGGTAGGTAACGAGCTCTTCCTTCTTTAATAAATATACCCAGGTGGTTCTGAGCATCTTGGCGGCCCTCTGTTGCTGTCGGACGGTAGCGCGCTGTCTTCGGTGCGGCAGCTGGCTATTGGGCAGTCCGGTTTGCCGCTACGGAGATGATTGTTGGTGGGCAGACTTTTCGCTGCTGGCTTCGGCGCAGTCACGGGTGTGACGTGCTGTCTTCGGTGCGACAGCTGACTATTAGGCAGTCCGGTTTGCTGCTGCGCGGATGGTTGCTGGTAGGCAGGCTTCTCTCTGCTTGTTTCGTCGCAGTCACGGGTGTGACGTGCTGTCTTCGTCGGTGGACAAATTAGATTTGTCCCTGCTCGGGCGCCAATGTAACGCCGCGTTTCCGCTGGTTGCTGGGGCAGAACTCAGCGGCGTCCAGGGTCGTCGTCGTCGTGAGTAAAACACGGTATTCTTTTAAATACGATAGCGTGTTTTTTTATTTTACTACACGTTTTAACAAAACTACTACTTAATCAATTGCAAGTGACCTAGGCTCAAGCGTATGGGCGTCACTTACCGTCGGCAGCCGTTGTCGGATAGCGGATACGAGCGTGTGAACCATTACTCGTACCACTTGGGAAATACACAGGCGCGTGCACCGCAACCGACGTAAACCCCAATGTGACAGTCGACTAGCTACGGGCAAATGATCACTCTCGGAGGAGTTGGTAATGAACGTAAGCAGTCACTACCACTTCTTTCTACTGCCTGTGTAGGAGCAGCAGTCTAGCGTGTATCCACTACTAAACTACCGGTCTTACCTAAAGGCCAGCCGGCAATCAACTGCCTCGATACAGGCAAATTGCTCGCCTTTTATACCCGTCGGCTGGCCACACATACAGGCAGGCTGTGATTGTGGTAGTGTCTGCTTGTAATTCTAAAAATACATTTGCTTACACTACGTAAGCTAAATGGTTGACCATCAACCAACGCATACTTCGTTGTTGTCGTGGGTGTTGTTGTAAAAATAAAAACAAACAATAAAGCAGCAATACTTGCTTTTGATCGTCACAACAACAACCCAGCATCAGTAGATCGTTGTTTAACAAAGAAAGGAATGCCTTTTGCTTATAAAATTAAAATAAGAACTTAACAATCAAATAATACAGAATTCATTTTATAAGATCTTAAAGCTAATACTTATGCTAGAGTAAACTATTTTACGATGTGTAGGTAGAAACGACCATCGGGACTTCCACCGTCACAAGTTTTCTATGTTCTCGCTGAACGTAGCGCCACTTACGATTTTATCGTCCAGATATGCGAATGCATGAGGTACCATATCTGGTCCGATTTCACTATCCAGTGCCCGTTGGAATGTTGCGGGCGCCGAATGCAAACCGAATGGCATCACCTGCCACTGATACAATCCTCTGCCGTTAACTGCAAACGCCGTATACTTCTTGCTTACCTTGGCCTTCCTAATTCGTCTACCAGTGTCCTGAGGTGTATATCGCTCTGGACTTGGTTCACACCTGCCCACCAAGCCCGCACAACTGAACGTGGCCTTGAGTGCTTTCAGCCCCTCCAATCTCAGAATTAGGTCTTCCATGGCTTCCTGCATAACCAGAAAATGGCAGAGCTCGCTTTTGGTACCTAGAGCGACTGTAAGACTAATCGTCTCCGTAATAAGTTTTTTCGTACCATTTGCCAGAAATACTTCAATGTTTGCGGTTATCCGCTTTGGTGGGTTTGCGAAACGGTTGATTTGAGTCGGCGAAATTAAAATTTTGGTGGCTCCTGTGTCGATGATGGCTGGAATTATTTGCCTTTCTATGCGCACCAGTGCCTTTAATTTTTCTGGCTCCCACACTAGCCACGTCTGCCCCTTACCTTTGTCGGCGGATTTCTGACCGATGGTGGGTTTACTTTTCCGATTCTTTCCACGCACCATGCGGTGGTGGGTCCCACTATGTTGTTGTGAGGAGGACGGGATGCATTCCAGATCGTCGGCTAGCTGGGTCAATTCATTTAGCGTGGTAAAGTCCTTTCGCCGAATGTACCATTTGTAGTCGGGTTGAGTGTTTTGGAAAATCCTTTCCAGTTTCTGTTGCTCGGACAGGTTGGTTGATCTCATTAAATTTTGAATTGCCAAAAGGTAATTGTTGATACTTAATTAACATAATTTAATTAATTTTTTTTTATTATTTTTATTATTTTATCATTATTCAAAAAATTGCACAATTTCTGCATTTAAATTCAATAACTATTATTGTTGACTAAACACTTAATTTTATAACCCAATTTTTATTAAGTTCATTAACCATTGTTGTTGACAATAAACATTGTTGTTGACTAAACATTTTTTCTTTTAAGTTCAATTACCTAAACATTTTTTTAAGTTTCATTTAACATTATTGTGGAGAAAACAGAAATTAATATTTTAACTTAAATAATAAAAAATAGGTTCAATAATTTTGCAAAAATGCATGAAAAATAAAGAAATGAATTATCATTATTTTAAAGCATACCAGGTGTTTTATTCTATTGATTAGCGTTCTTCAGGTTCAAGTGCTTGTAAGAACAAAAAGGAAATAAAAAAATAGTGTTAGTTCTGACGAAACGTTTGAACTAAATTCTACTACATTTTGGTGACCCCTAGATTGCATAATTTCTAAAGAGTCTCTTAGCCAATAGTAAGGAGCTTTAAAAATTAAAACAAACACGCATCAATTCATCAGGATAATCAGTCTAATTTATCAGGACAGCCAGTCCGTATAAAACAACTCAACAGGAGGCATACCACTTACCTGTTTTCTTCAAATCATCAATTTAACGGCAATCTAATATGGCTAACTTAGAAAGTCTTATATCTCAGCAGCAAGCGAAAGCAACTGAGATAGAAAAATTTTTTTCAAACATCAAGAAGGCCCCACATGTTCGGCGAACGTTAGACTTCTACAAAACTAAAAGGGAAGAACTAAATGCATTATGGCAGGCCTTTGACAAAACAGAAAACGCGATTAGAAGAGATAATACGAATCCATAGGAGAAATGTTCAGAGAGACTATTGATTTTCTTACGTCTCAGATTAACAAGCTCAGCGCAAAGCCATTACCAACAATCAGAAAAAAACTTAAGAATCCAAGTCCTCTAATCCATCTGATCATGAAGTATTGTCACCTCAAGTTAAAGAGCTAGGTAGAAAACTAAAAGCTCGGATGACGGCCTTAACATGTATATTGAAAGGGTTATCGTTGGAGGGTGAGGATCATCCACCACAATATTATCAGATAAAGAGTGAAACCATAAAAAAGACTGGAACTTGACCAGAATGAATACCATAATCTAGATGACTCAGTTCAAGATTATTTGATAGAATTGGCAGTACTATCAGATCAACACAAACGTTAGCATGTAGAGGGTGGATTACAATTGGGAAGCAACCGAGGCGTACATAGCTCATTGCCTTTACCAAAAGTTACAATTCCACAATTTAATGGAGATCGTTTAAAGTGGTGTCAGTTTTATGAACTGTTTACGGAAATGGTCGACAAGCAACCTCTACCAAACGTTTAGAAAATGTGGTACCTCAAATCAAACATCTACAGAGAAGCAGAAAAGCTTATTAGTCATCTAACGCTACCGACGAGAACTACAAGACAGCATGGACACTACTTCAGGAGCGGTATGATAATAAAAGAGTCATAGTAGCCACGTTAGTAGACAAGATCCTTAACCAACCAACAGTAACCATGTCTAGCGCGTCAATTCAGACCCTTCATGACACTACCAAAGAATGTTTGTTGGCGTTAAATAACTTAAATATTAACACTTCATCTTGGGATGCCATAATCATACAACTGATGATTAAAAAACTAGATCGTGCTCTCTACATTCGATTTATACAATCACTAACTAAACCTAGAGATGTGCCAACAATTAAAGAATTATTCTCTTTCCTTGAGATTTAGTTTCAAACAATGGAATCAATTGGTTACAAGGAAAAATTAACTACCCATCAAAAAGAAAAGATGACAGTATGATCCGTGGCATCTATGGACAATAATAATAATAATAATTGCAAACTTTTTTTAACAGGGAATCATCCAATCTATTACTGCAATAAATTTTTAAACATGACAGAATCAGCCAGGGATGATCACGTAACAAAGGTTTGCACCTCCAATGGATGTAGAAAATGTAACAAGAAGCATAATTCATTATTACATTTACAACAAGATACACAAAAAAACAGAAGATATCACTTCCACATGTACAACCCACAAACAAAAGAGGAGAGACGATCACAATCTCATCCACATCTATGAAGCCAATGACAGGGCATCAGAATTATGTCATGCTGTCCACAGCAAAAGTAGTTATCAAGGCTACAAATGGCATCACACACGAATTTCGAGCAATACTAGATTCAGGTTCACAAGTAAATATTGTGACTGAACGACTTATCAAGAAGCTATCCAATTCTCCAGTGGAGGCGTCCTTATGCAATGATGGTGTGGGAAGGATTAAAAAACGAGCAGAGTACCGCGTGAATGTTGAGATGTTCTCTACAAATAATGACTTTTCAACAAACTTGGAAGCGATTGTCCTCCCAACTATCATTCCGGCACAACCAAATTAGGACATTCCAAATAACATCTACTTAGCAGATTCTATCAGCAAGAAAAAATCGATGTCCTCCTTGCGCTGAATTCTATTTTAGTCTTATGCAGCTTGGTGCAATAACACTGACTAACGGCAGTCCAACGCTTCAAAATACGTTACTTGGTTGGATCGTGGGCTGCTCTGTACGACAAACCTTTGCTCATAGCTCAAAACCACCACTTACATGTGCAGCATTTGGTGAGGAGTCTTCACTAGAAAAAGCGGTCGAAAAACTATGGAAACTCGATGAAGTAGAATCAAATGAAAGGATTCTGTCTCCAGCAGATGCCCAATGTGAAGCTCATTTTATTCATCATACTCAAACTAACACAGATTGTCGCTTTATCGTCAGTCTTCCATTTCAGGAAAACCCAACATCATTGGGTGATTCACAATCTATGGCATACAGCAGACTTGTTAGTTTGGAGCGACGACTCCAAAAGAATGAAAATATCCGAGTTCAGTACACGCAATTCATGAAAGAATATGAGCAATTAGGCCACATGCAAAGGGTAAACCTAGATAACTTACCACATCCAAGATATTTTATTCCACATCACGGCGTATTCAAACCTGATAGCACCACAACAAAGCTTCGGGTAGTGTTTTACGCATCAGTAACAACATCAACTGGATACTCATTAAATGACCTAATGTATACTGGTCCAGTGGTGCAAAGTGAACTACTTTCTATTTTAATTCGTTTTCGATTGCCAAAGTTCGTTTTTACAACCGATATCGAGAAAATGTACAGGCAAATACTGATAAACCCAAATGATCAACAATATCAGCTTATTATGTAGAGGGAAGATCCATCATCGCCACTTGCCTATTACAAACTCAACACCGTAACATACGTGATACGTGCAGCACCTTACCTGGCCACAAGATGTCTAAAAAAAAATAGCTAATGAGAATTATCTCAAGTTTCCGTATGGTTCTCAGATGCTGAAAGACAACTTCTATGTGGATGACGGCCTCGGAGGTTCTGATAACCTAAACATAGCAGTGGAGATGCAAAAGGAACTCATTATTATTTTAAAAAAATATGGATTTAGTTTGAAAAAATGGTGCGCAAACCATCCTCATTTGCTAAAAAATATTCCAACTGGTGACCAAAAGGTTAACTTAGATTTCGATAACAACAATACTAACTCAATAAAAACCTTAGGATTATATTGGCTACCTAAAAGCGATCACTTTTGCGTTGAAGTCACATTAACCCAATATCAGCAAAATATTTCTTCAACACCTTTGGCATCATGGATTAGACTGGGATGAACCATTAACTAATGACCTTAGTGCATTTTGGAGCACATTTAAAAGAGATTTAGAGAATCTTAACAATTTCACGCTACGACGACACATCTTTCAGGGCGAAATCCCAGTAAAAACTCAACTTCACGTATTTGCAGATGCATCTGAGAAGGCTTTTGGTGCAGTTGCATACATTCGTGCAACTCTTAAGAATGGGCAAACAATCGTGCGAATGCTCTGTGCAAAATCAAGAGTTGCACCATTGAAACAGCAGACATTACCTCGACTAGAGTTATGTGCAGCAGTTCTAGCAGCACAGCTTGCTAAAAGACTTAAAACTGACCTGCAGTTTGAAGACCAAGCTACATTTCTATGGACTGATTCGGAAATTATACTGTCATGTATATATTCACAATCATCTTCATACAAAACCTTTGTCGCCAACAGAGTATCAACAATTCAGTCACTAATTTTAGCTGAACAATGGCGCCATGTATGATCAAAACACAACCCAGCCGATATACTATCCAGAGGACTTGGTTCAGTAGATCTGCCAGCATGTAACTTGTGGTTATATGGACCACTTTTTCTTCATGGAAAAGAGGAATCGTGGACATCGAAATACTTACATCAAGAAATTCCCAATGATGTTGAGAAAAAGAAATCGATTCCTGTTACAGCAACTATAGCCTTATATACGAAATTCACCACAAAAATTCATTTATAACTTTACAGAAGGTTTTGGGTTACGTACTAAGATTCATTAATAATT
The DNA here is from genome assembly GCA_916610165.2 of Gymnosoma rotundatum. Classification (NCBI taxonomy): domain Eukaryota; kingdom Metazoa; phylum Arthropoda; class Insecta; order Diptera; family Tachinidae; genus Gymnosoma; species Gymnosoma rotundatum. The sequence continues at coordinate 86,586,318 of OU744338.1, read as the reverse complement.
CAAAAACGCAAAATGAATTTCGACCAAAACACATTTCGCTGAGTCCTAGAGAACAGCATGATTCGCGGTATATAATTATTCGAGCAGTTCAGACCGCCGACTTCATGAAGGAGATATCTGAATTAAAGAAGAGAAACGAAGTGGACAAGTCCAGCACAATCAGCAGTTTATCTCCATTCCTAGACGAAAATAACATTTTGCGGGTCGGAGGAAGATTGGAAGCATCTAATCTATCATATGACGCAAAACATCGCATACTTCTACCCTACAACGACTCAACTTCAAAACTTATACTCACAATGTTACATAAAAAAAACTAACATTGTGGCCCACAATCATTATTGGCCATATCCAGACAACAATATTGGATCACCAAGGGTAAATCAATGGCAAGAAATATAGTCCAAAATTGTGTGCGAAGTATAAGAGCGAAACCTAAACTTTTTTCACAAATAATTACAAGGCTTTGGAATACAGTTATTCCATATTCCAAAAGGAGATTCACACACACAGTATCAGATTTTTTAAACATATTTAAAACGCATGTATAGAATTCAACCATTATTATTGCTGATAGCTCTTCATTTTTTTTTTTTTATTAAATTCATTTTCTTATTTTTCCTAATTGTTTAATTTGCTAATTGTGTTTGTACAGGTAATTTTTGGGGGGAAAGTCTAAAAAAGCAACAATATTAATTATTATATATAATTTTTTAATTAAAATTAATTGTGTGTCATATATGAAATTCATCTGCAGTTATTTGGCCTTAAAGGCTTACAACTGGCATTTAATAAATAAATAAATAAAATAAATAAATAAATAATGGGAGATCTACCAGCAAGCAGGGTAACCCCATCACGCCCATTTATCACATCTGGTGTTGACTACTGCGCACCGTTTTAGGTTCATTTTAAGATAAGGGGTAAAAAACCGCATAAAGTTTACATAGCTGTTTTTGCCTGTTTCTCAACAAAGGCTGTCTACCTGGAAGTTGTAACGGAACTGACAATATATGCGTTCATTGGAGATTCTTATAACGCCGAGGGCGGTGCCAGACCATATATTTCGAGAATGCTACAAACTTCATAGCTACGCGAAATCAGCTAAAAGAATTAAATCAAGCGATATTTGCTAATAACTCTAAAGAAAAAATCATATAAGCTTGCAGTAAAGAAGGCACTGAATTAAAATTTATTCCACCTCGGGCCCCTCACTTTGGAGGCTTATGGGAGGCAGCAGTAAAGGCCGCGAAGCAACTTTTAATACGAAGTGTTTCAACAGCGGCACTAACGCACGAAGAGCTTGAGACAGTGATCATAGAAATAGAAGCTATATTAAATTCTCGTCCGCTAACTCCGATGTCATCTAGTCCAAATGATCTAACTGCACTGACTCCCGGACACTTCTTAAATGGAGAACCACTCACAGCCCAAGTGGATAGTAGATCAGTGCAACCAAATGTTTCTCTCGCCACAAGATGGAAACTCGTCTCCCAGCTAAAGCATGAGATCTGGAAACGTTGGTCTGCTGAGTATTTACACCAACTGCAGGAAAGACAGATGTGGAAATCATCATCTGAAAACGTGAAAGAAGGACAGATGGTTATCAGAAAAGGAGACAATTTACCCGTTATGAGCTAGCCACTTGGAAAAATCTTTCAAACATACGAGGGAAATGATGGAAAGGTTCGGGTAGCAGATGTAAAAACAACTGCAGGAATAAAAAGAAGACCTATTCACAGATTAGCTCCGCTACTTCACGAAGACGAATTACGTGCAACTGGGTTGTCCAATCCTATTCGCCCAGTACCTGTTGACGAAGAAGATACTCCACCCACCAAAAAATCGAAGACCATTACTAACTCTATCGTACTCACCATGTTAGTAGCCATACTATTTTTTCCAGCTGTTATGGGCAGTCCCGTAGAGATAAAGAACTTCAATTCTGGTCCAGTGCTGTACTTTGAAGGTATCGGTACCATAAAACTAGCAACAGCTGAATAGAAACTCATGGTATACTATGATCTAGCACCTTTTTTGTCCGAGTTAAAGATTTTTTAGTCTAGATTAGTCACGTTACAACATTTATGTTCAACCATCACACATCGGGCAACATGTAATATTATAATATATAATTTCAATCAAGTAAAATAAGAATTGCTCGAGGAAAAGGAACTATTTGCCGCTAGAAGAGTTAAAAGGGGTGCTTTCAACATTGTTGGAAATGTAGCAAGGACACTTTTTGGAGTGCTGGACTCAGACTATGCCAACGAAATGCAAGACACCATTAAAAGGGCGAAGATCGAAACAGTAATCTTTGAAAAATTCCCGCAAAGTTGGGTCCGCTTGCGGACTTCGTCCACCAGTTGTTCAAAGTATCGAGGACGGAGGAAAAACCCATTAAAGTCTTCCTTGAACCGCACTCACTGTCCCCAGTGACGGTTATTATAGTGACGGTTATAGCGCAGGATGTGAAGCTGGCAGTTCCGCTATTGGATAGCGTGGCGTAGTTGGTGATAGGGGAAGAGGGCGACGCTACCGGGCGGCCACATCACGGGTAGCGGCCAAAAAGGCAGCGCCGATAGCGCAGGTGCGGTAGCGCTTAAACAGGCGACGCAAACACCGAAGGCGTAGATAGCGCTAAAACGTGCGGCGCAAGCAGCGATGACGTAGGCAGCATTCAAACAGCGGAGAAAAACAGCGATGGCGCAGGTAGCGCTCGAACAAGCAACGACGGCACGGGCAGCGGCGCAAACAGCGATGGCGCAGGTACGTTAAAAAAAACCCGGTACTTGGGTGCGGCGCAGCTGTGGCCACTCGACCGTGTGGAATAGTTCTGTCGAATTTACAATTCCTCACCAGCACTAGCCACAGGCTTGTGCGAACACCAGTAGAAGTTTAACTTCTGAAGGGTGTTTTTACCAAACAATTTCAGTCGTTCTGTCGATAAGAAATATATTGGAGAATTTACAATTCCTCACCAACTGATCTCTTACCTGCCGGCGAGCTGCTTGCTAACTGACTCGCTTTTCAAATTGTTCAGCGTTTTATACTTGTGCGTGGGCACACACACTCACACCCACACACACAAACGATTGTTTGTTTTCGTTGATTGACAGCCATCAGCGGTGTATTTACTTGTAGGTAACAGGTAATATATAACTTAAAACATATTTCTAGTTTAGTTACAAAAAGAATAAGCATAAAAAACTAATAATAAAAGAAAAATTAGTATAAAAATTCATATTGTGTAGGGGAAAACGAGGGCACGACTTTCGCCGTTACAAACTACAGGTGAAAAACTAAAAAACAAGGTAAAAATTTTGTATTTTCAAATTAGAAGTCGAACTTCTCTAAAAGTATAAAAGATACCATGCAAAATCGAAGCACGTTTTTCCTTTATCTATCTATGTACATTACTAATTCAAATTCGATGTTACCTACTTTGACGCCCTGTGGCACTACCCTGTACTGATACAGGGTATATCCAAATGCAATAGGTGAAAAGCCTTTGACCTCCTTTATAAACCACAGTAGTTTAGAAATTTCTAACTCGAACAAGTAGTTTAGAAATTTCAGACTTTTAATTCATTTTTTGTATTTCACGTCACTGTGTGTCGCTGCAGAAGCAGCAAAGCATGTAATGTTTTGTGTAATTTCATAATTTATGCAAATGTTATATTTTTCATTATTACAATACGAAATACAGAGAGAACAGTAAAGAAATACGTTGGTTTGTGTGTAAATTGCGTCTAACCAAATTAATGTTGATATGAGTTATGAGTATTCTCGTATTCTTATTTACAAAGTTAGTTGGTTAAATAGATGATGTTTATAAAATACACAACTAAGGTAGATAGATGCGAAGAATGCTGATGAAGGTCGTAGCGGTCCAGAAAGTGCAGCATTTCATTCTGCTAGCGTCTAATTTTTTTTGTTTTCTTTGGAAAACGTCCGCATACATTTGTAAAAATAAATTTTATTTCTAAAAAGGATTTTTAGAAATTAAAAATAAAATGAACTTAAGCCAAAATAATTTCTACTCATTTATAATATTCAAAAAGTTCAAATAATAATTTAATAAAAATTAAATTATATTTTATTGTAATAATGAAAAATATAACATTTGCATAAATCCTTTTTAGAAATAAAAAATAAAATGAACTTAAACCAAAATAATTTCTATTCATTTATAATATTCAAAAAGTTCAAATAATAATTTAATAAAAATTAAATTATATTTTATTGTAATAATGAAAAATATAACATTTGCATAAATCCTTTTTAGAAATAAAAAATAAAATGAACTTAAACCAAAATAATTTCTATTCATTTATAATATTTAAAAAGTTCAAATAATAATTTAATAAAAATTAAATTATAGGCACGCAAGGCACAGCGAGCATTCATGCTTACTTCATAACAATCAAATTGATACTGAAACAGTATCTATAATGTTGTGAATAAACAAGTAAGAATGACTAAAAACAAATTTGCATTCGTGTTCAAACGATGATTGAAACAAAGCAAAAAAATGTACAAGACGAAATACAGAGAGAACAGTAAAGAAATACATTGGTTTGTGTATAAATTTCGTCTAACCAAATTAATGTGGATATGAGTTATGAGTATTCTCGTATTCTTATTTACTCTTACTTGTTTAATTTAATTTCTACAAAATTTAATATATAATATTTTCTGGACCGCTATATCCTTCATCAGCATTCTTGGCATCTATGTACATTAGGTTGTGTAAGTTGTAAATACCAACTATAGTATGGTATTTTTAATCAATCATACCTGCTTGCTCTCAATAAATAAAAGATTATGACAGAAATTTGATGTACTAATGTTTAATCGAAAATTAATGCTATTACGAAGATTATACTGTTGCATATCCGCAACATTTATGATTTTATGTAGAAATATCAGTAAGTTCAACAAGATCCTTTTAATAATTGTTAGCCATTGCAAATCATTCAACATATGTATATGTTACATATGCTAGCCTATGCCATCTTAGCATACAACTTAATTATTTGTTTATTTTTTAATTCTTGTAGTCTGCTCTTAATTTATAGACTCCAAAGGCACAGTTATACAGAACAATATTGAAAATACGAATTGGAAATTTTTTTATTGATATAATTATCAATTATGATATAAGGTCTGTTTCTTTACTTTTTGGGTAAAGTTCGTGAAAGTTGTCTCTCATAAAGAGACAAAATTATATAAAACTACGGGAACACAAAATCTATATTTTAAACACAAAATAAAAACTCGAAGTATTTTGACTGTTTTAGTAAAAAAAATTAAGTTCAATGTATTAACAAAAAGAAATAATAATTAATTTTGTATTTTGTTTGTGTTTAACGTCTGTTGCACAGTTTAAATAACTTGCAGGAAGAAAAAGCTTGGGCTGTTTCGTGCAAGAAGAAGAAGAACTTTATTCTCACAAAATCGCTCTCATTTACCCAATTTTTAAGTAAGAAAACAATTTTCGTGCAAAATAGTAGAAAAGTACAGTAAAGAAACAGACCAATTTTCATTTGCGCTTTCATTAGGATTGAAGCCTAAAATAGTTATTAAACACAATTTGTTTCATAAACGATTTTTACATTTGGCATTCCAAAACGCACAAAACAGTACAATAGCTTATTTACACTTATGCAATTTTCTTTTTTATCTTATTTTCCATTAACCCGAAAACCAAATAAGGTTTTCTTCTTATATTTATTTTATGCAAAAATAGGAAATTTTCTAGTAAAATATACACTCTTGATAACTGCAAAATATTCGAATAAGAAATGTAATAACAATTTAAAAGTAAATAACTATGTTTTCTTAATTCAAGTCATATATGAAATGAAAACTATGCGTATTTGATTAATTTTCATTTACAATAGAATCTTACTTTTGTAATTTAATAAGTAACCCTAAGCGTCTAAGAATAATTAACAAAGATTAATAAACATATAAATAATAATATTTTATATATGTATATGCAATACGGCATCAACTTATAACATTTTAAATATTAAATAAGCAACGATTTAACTAATTAAAGTCTAATGTTAACGATGTTATATAATAAAACATTGTTTTTCACTATTGTTAAAGATTATTAAAATACCCTGTTAGTTTTTTATGATAGACTTTAAAAGAAAAATTTAAATGTCTTTATGCAGACGGCAACCGTTTCCATATTCGTGCTAATTTTATGACATAAGATTTTTCAAAAATAGAAGTATATATCATGGGTATATATTTGTATATTTCTAGAGGAGTGAATAAATGTGATGCGACGAATTAAGAATTCAGGCGTTGCATTTTAAATAAGTTTGTAAAAACCCATTAGAAGTTTAATAGACATGAAGTTTGAAAAGCAACATTTTAAAAATCGAGTAACATATATCGATACGTGGTCCCTATATCTGAGCTGTTTATTAAGATCTCTATAAATCTTACATTATCAATTGACGTACAAGGATAGATTTCCAAACAATATAATAATGCATGGGCTATTTTATATCTAACATGAAATGGTAAGTGTATATTTAGGGAATATAAACGTCGGATAGTAAAATTAACATGTGAAGATACTTTATTTATATGATACAAATAATTTAGTTTGTTGTGAAGTAATACATCTAAAACTCGCATTTTGTCCACCCACTCTATGCATTCTTCGAGAATTTTAACATGAAAAATTTTTACCTAGCACACCGAACCCCATAATTTTAGTTTTTGATAAATTGATCTGAAGATAATGTGCTTGGCTAGGTATAGCATTTAAAACGAACTTTGAGCTGATTTTACTTCATGTATTATTGCACTTCAACCACGACGCCCTTCAACAACTCATTTCTCATAGCATTATCGTCTGCTATTATGACAATATCGCCGGCAGCTATTTGTTGCATTGAAGTATCATGCCACTTAGTGCGTCTGGTTAAGCACGCTAAGAATTCGCGCAGTCAACACTTCCAAAACTGATTTGCTATCATATTTGAAATTCGAAAATTTTTGCTCAACACTGAACCGCTGGTCTGAGGTGCTGCACGCTCACGTATTCCACTAGAGGACCCTACCAAAAAATGATTAGGTGTTAGCGCCTCCTCATTTGGGGATTCTAACGGAACATAAGTCAGCGGCCTCGAATTCAGAATGTTTTCTACATCAGATAGTGCGGCTCTAATTTGTTCTTCACGTAAACCTCTGTTAGGCAAGATATCCGTTAACACAGACTTAACCGATCTAATCATTCTTTCCCAAGCACCCCCCATGTGGGGAGATGCCGGCGGTATGAATTCCCACTCTATGGTTGGGTATGTGCGCTCGATTTCGCTGGTGGAAATTTTTCCACTTCTACAAGCACGCGACTAGCTCCTCTGGAATTTGTTGCGTTGTCAGAAAAATTTTACGCGGTGAACCTCGCAGACAAATGAACTGCTTTAGAACCAATAAAAATGAATCCGTCGACAATGATGGTGTAATCTCCAAACGAACGTCATACATGTGTAATAAAACGGCCTTGTAAAACTGGAGAGTCGTTCCGCTGGCAAGTCACCCATAACTGGAGCCCTTGGTATTGGTCGTCTTATTTTGCAATATTGGCATGTTTTGGCAGCAGCACGCACGGCAATACGTAGACCAAATATCCAAAAACGCTGTCGAATTTCGTTAACAATTATTTCATTATGTTGGTGATGGTATTTGCGATGAAAATAGTTGATTATTAAGTTTGTAGTAACATGATTACGAGGTAAGATGATGGGCCTTTTAACGCTGATAGGCACTCCAGCAACTGCGTCAATCCTACCTTTGATTCGCAGTAGTCCAAATTGGTCCAAATATGGGGTTAATTTGTGTAAATTGCTTTTTTTTAAGTGATTGTTATTCTTAAGCTGCTTGAATTCATTGTCATAAGCTTCTTCCTGACACGTTTTATAAATAAAAAATTCTGCAATTTCCATTCCTGCATTTTTAATAAAGGGTTTCAGTAATGCAGATGCTTTTTCATGGCTTAATAGCTTACGTAAGAATTTTAAAACAATAATTTGACATCTGCAAAGTTTTTCCCATGTACTGAAGCGTGTAGGATCGGCTGAGACTTTTTCGTTAATATGTGATATAAAACTTCCCCTGCACTTTTAGGAAAACTAAAATTGGAAGTAGGCCACTCTTCTTCGCCGTAGCTCAGAAACGGTGGTCTCTGAAACCAGCGGCTTTTATAACTTAAATCGGGAATACCTTTCCATTTATTAGCGTCATCCGAAACATTTTGTAAGGAAGAAACCCATTTCCATTCTGTGGTATCTGAGTCTTCCAAAATTTCTCCAAATCGAACTGCAACAAATTGCTGAAATTTTCTTGCATCTGAGTTGATCCCGAAAAAAACATCTTTAGAATCTGACCAAAATACTTTTCGGCTTATTTTTAGCGACGTTTCTTTACAACAGAAATTAGAGAGCCTAAGCCGTTAATTCCATTCTTGGTACCGATATACGCTTTAGTGGTACTACTCGAGTTTTCGAGGCAACGAGCGAGCATTTTATATCCTTGCCACACTCTGCACGAATATATGCAACTGTTGCATACGCTTCTATGCTGGCATCTGTAAATATGTGAAGTTGTACGTTATTCGACATACTTGCTAACCGATAACATCTTGGCACAGAGATTGTAAAAATTTGTTTCAAAATGTTAGTCCATCATCATTTATCATGCTCAGCTACTTGTATTTTTTCGTCCCACTTTACCGCCATATATGTTGTATAAATATATTTGGCGTATACTACGAAATTACCTAGAAGACCAAGCGGACTCGTAGTACCTCTCGTTTTGTTGGGTACACAGATTCATCGAAAATGGTAGCATTAAATTTTTCAAAAAAACGTTAATTCGTCGTTTGTGGCATCCCACCACATACCTAAAACCTTTTCAAATCTGCCCTCGGGGTCCTGAAACACCTTTCCGAAACTCATGTCGTTTTGTGCTAAGCTATTTAATACCCTTTCTGAGTTAGAAAGCCAGTTGCGCATCTTGAACCCACCATCTTGATGTGTGTCAGGAACTACTTTAGCTAATTCAATCATTTCTTTTTCGGTGCCTGCACTTTGTAGCCAGTCCTCTTCGAAGGTATTGCTCCAAATAGCATTTACGCCGTTGCTTTGCACTCCGATGAACCTTACCGCATTTTTGTTTTTGACGTAATTTGCTAGCGATGGGGAGTAAGTAGCCCCGTAAGTCATGACCGTCATGGCATAAGTGTTAATTGGTTTAGATGAGTCGCCTTCACGCCATAAAAATTGCTGAAAACGTTGATCCTGCTTTCTTACACGGATCTGATGGAACATTTCACGTATGTCTCCGCAAACGGCGAATGACCTTTCTCTTAGACGGATCAACACACCTACTAAAGACTTAAGCATGTCAGGGCCTTTTAATAGCACAGAGTTGAGTGAAATCTTATCTACAGGAGCTGCTGCATCCCAAACTATACGACTTTTATTTTTTTCTTCACAGTAAATATGGGGAGGTACCATGACTGGTTATCATTGCAAATTTCATTTGGCTTTAGTTTACGAACATAACCTTGTTTTTCGTAATCTCGTATTTTTGAACGAGAAATGTTTTAAGCTTTTCGTTACGTTGGATTTTTGTTTCTAGACAAATTAAACGTTTTTTTGCCATTGCAAATGAATTCGGCAAGGATATATTATCGTTGTTCCACAGTAATCCCTTTTCCCACCGTTTTTTTTTTTAATTTAAATATTTAGTGGTACTTTTCATAATTGCCTTGGCCCGCTCATCATCTTTTGAATGCAATATAATTTGATTTAACTTAGTACCTACGGAGTCCAAAGAAAAGTAATTTTTTAACAATTCATCCAAGCCTGTATAATTCGAGTTACATGAACATGTATGCAGCACCTGTTGTTCTGAAGTTTCGCCAAATTGTTTACGCCCATGAACGCCCCATCCACTTCGGCATCTTGTAGCGATTTCGCATTATCAAGACCGATAAGAACTTTTGCCTTAGCTGCGTTATACGGAATAATTGGCAAATCTTTTAAGTATTCACACTCATTTATTTGCGACTTTGTTAGCGTTGGCATAGGCAGATCAAGTCTTGTAATAGACGCACATTATTAAATAAAAATTTTGTACTTTGACAACCATCAGAAATAAACAAAGACACTGTTTGTGATTGATCCTCTTTTTGCGTTATTTCGCCATTGTAAACACCAATCCCAGTTGGTCAGCGGTATCATTTTCAATTAAGGAGCATGATGCCCCTTCATCAATCAGTGCATAAGTATTAAGAGTGTACCCATTACCAAAAAGAGTTTCGGGAATGTATTTAAAAAGTACCTTTTCTTGCGCATGAAACAAAATAGCTTGATTATTATTATTTTATTATTGTTGTTGTTGTTACCATAAAATACGTTTATGCAGTAGTGTGTTGTGGGGCATTTTGCAATTGTCTACACCCCATTGACGTTTTAGTTTACATCTTTTTATGTGATGTTTTTTAAAGCAACGCAAACACAAATTATTTGATCGAACAAAATTTCATCTGTCATTTACACTCAATGCTAAAAATTCGGTACACTCAAACAGTCGATAATTGTTACCACATTTAACGCATGGGGAGGGCTGAGCGTTTAATATTTTTTCATTAAGAACGTCATGTATTAATATGCGCTCTTTTTTACATTTTTGGATTAACCTACATATAGTGAAAACGGTGTAACCTGGCTTAATTGAATAACCAAGTATCAAAACAAATGATGTCTACTCTACTTAGTGCCATTTGATATTTACCCCGGTCTAATTTCAGATCAGCCGGCACTTTGTCTACTAATTCGTTTAGGAGCATTGGGTCATTTAAATAGTCTTCGAGGCCCATTGCCTGCATAGGGGTGTAATGCCAGTGCAAAATTTATCAAGGTATCAAGTTTTTCTTTCCGCACGGGTGGCTCGTTTCTTAAGTTTCTCTGTAAGACGTGATGCACGATGGGCGACCAGAAGTGCCTCAAGTGCTGGACCTTTCAAACTCTTTTGTAGCCTTATTAAATTTTCTTGATCAGTGAATCCACATCTTTTAGTTGACTGTATAAAATTAGTTATAAATATAGGCCAATCTTCTGGTTTTCCAGAAAAGGTTGGCAAGTCCTTACTGATAGCGTGTCTGGCTGCTATATGTGAAGTGGCTAAAGTTACATCAGCTGAAGTATTAGGCAAATTAGAAAGGTTGACTGGAGGTTGATGCGATTATTATATGAAAAATTAAAATTGTTAATTTTTGGTGGAAAACTTTGATTATTTACATGCATTATAAAAAATGTTGTTTTCTGTTAAACCACTGGAATTCACATTAGTAGCATTTGCTGTTTTACCAGAATTTGCAGTGCACCCAGGTTCTGACCCAGCAACTGCCGACAACCGTATGTATTTCCCGAATTAAATTTATTTGCAAAAGAAACGGGTAGCTGATCACACATAATAGAACTCGAAGCTGTTGGGAGGAAAATGTTTTTTCGTTGTACATTTTGTTGGGATTCGGTGTTGTTAGCTGCTCCCGTTATTGTAGGGTTAATCATATTTGTGTTTGAACACTTCGTGCTTGCAGATATAGGAATGGCGGATGCAGTACTGTACAGCAGGCTGTGCCCCGCGGCATAATGTTCTTTGTCAGTAGACTTGCTCCTGGAACCCGTAGTTATGCGTGAGCGTTTTGTAGTTGCCTCTTTACGCACGAGGCCTGATCATGTGGTTGAAGGAGCTATTTTCATAGATATTTTACTTACCCCAGCCGACTTCCGAGAGTTTGCGCTTTTGCTCTTTTTGCGACAAGTTCTGTTTGTCCATCAATGACATCAGTTGCAAGATTTACAACAGTTGCTGTGGTCACGGGTGAAGGCGATTTCATTGCCTCTATTGATGATGCGGCGAGTTCTGTGAGCTTTGCGGGAGTGTCTGTTGAAGTGTTGAGCTGTAATACATCACTAGTTGAAGTTTGGCGCGTGGTTGACATGATGATCTGCGTTTGAGGTTATGTAAAGCTATCGTCAATTGATCAGTAGCTGAATTGTTACTCGTGGTACACTTGTGCAAATCCAAAAGGTATTTTTACCGAAGTATTCGACCCAAGTATTTTAGGAATGTTCGGTCGCTTGGCATGGTGTAGCAATTAAAACGAACTTTGAGCTTATTTCACTTCATGTATTATTGCAGCTAATAACTGCAATTATAAAATTTTATTTTAAGAAATTATATCATACATACCTTTGTGTTTTACTACACTTTACCAAAGTTGAACAAGTTAAATTTAAATATACAATTAAACTGAAATTTAAAAAGCACATGTGTGTTCTAAATAATCTAGATTAAAAATGAAAGAAAAATGGCGTAATTTGGCCATGTGTTTAAGTAATACAAAGAGTTACGCAGTTTTATATAAAAAGGCAGCTACACTGTTGCAATAGATTTTACGTTCTGTTCAGAGATGTCACACTCCGTAACAGACCCTAAAAGGAGTATTATTAATGATAGTCTGAAAGTTTTCAGATGGTTGTTTTTAAAAAAAAACAGAAGCTGAATATCATCAGCAAATGCATAGCTTTCACATGAATTTGTTTCGAATTCTTTAAAGAGATCATTAATATACATTGTGAACAGAAGTGGACCAAGTATTGAACCCTGCGCGACCCCTGAATATACCGCTCGTAAGCGCGATTGCTTGCCATTATATGAAACATATTGTTTTCGTTCATATCGATAATTTGACGTCAGCATACAATTGTTCGATTAAATTTGAAAAACGAATTTAATTGCCTTACCATTAAAGAATAATTTACACGATCAAATGCCTTAGATAAATCTAATGAAACTAAGACACATGCTTCATTCAAAATCATTCTCTCCCTAATATCTTCGTTTAACACTAGTAATGCCAATGAGGTGCTGCATTTTTTCCGAAATCCGGTTTGCTTATCATTTAAAAATGAATGCCGTGAAATAAAATCAGAAATTTGAAATTTAATGGTACGCTCAAAAACTCTGAATAGTGCAGGCAAAATAGTGATTGGTCTTAAGTTCGTTAATTCGAAACGGATCCAGTTTTTAATAATGGAATTACTTTTCCGCACTTCCACTTATCAGGATAAATCGACGTAGTTAGTTTAGAGCTGAATAAGTGTAGAATGTGAGTAGACATAAAGGGAAAAATAATTTTATAAAACTTAAATGGAATGCCATCCACTCCGGCAGTGGTAGTTTTAATTTTTTGGAATGCAATGAGCAGATCAGACATTTCAACCCATGGTGATTAAAGAAAACTTCGGATTCTAATTCAGATTCATTATTTCAATTAATCTCCTGTCCATCACAGAAATGGTCGTTAATAAGATTAATGTCAATGTCATCTTTCTCAAGATGAGATTTTCCCAGCCCTACAGACCGTAGTTGATTCCACAATTCTTTCGAGTTATTGCCATCAAATATTTTCGAGTAGTGACCTTTTCTTACATTACGTATAACCTTTTTTGCTTTATTTCTGAGCCTACAAAAAGTCCTCCAATTGGTTGTAGTTCGAACTCTCATGTACTCCCTAAACGCAATGTTCCTCATAGATCTAGCAAAAATTATCTTCCTCGAACTTATCCACTCTTGATTTCTTTTAATTCTTATTGTCGAGACTGGTACTCTTAAAAACATTCTAGATATTAAATCATCTAGTTCTGATACGTGATAGTTAACATCAATTGTGCTATAAAAATCATGTTCTGCTAAACATGAGATTATATCATTTGCACTAAATAAAGAGTAGTTGCGACAACTGAAATTAAAAGTCGAGTAAATTAAAGAGTGATGGGAAAGAAATGGACATTGAACTTGACCAGAACTGTTTATTATTGATGCATTGCTTGCAAGAAAAAAATTCAGAAGCGATGTGGAGTTGTGCTGGACATCAAAGTAAGTTGGCAAAGAGTTATGGGCTACAGATAAGTTGATTAGATCACATAAGGATCTAAATCTTATCGATTTTGCGGCATGAAATAAATTGTTGTTGAAGTCCCCAGCGATCACTATGTTTTCATATTTATCAAAAATATCGCCTAAAGTACTCTCAAAAGTATCTAAGTTATAAATAAAGTAATACTTGTACCAATATTTATCTCAATGAATAGAATTTCACATTTCCCATAGTAAGATCTCAGATTAATAGGTTTATAACGAATCTTATTGGAGAAATATATTCCAACACCACCACTTCTTCCCTCCTGTCGGTCATACCTACAAAAATTGTATCCTGGTATGGTCATTGAGGCGTTTGGTACATGTGGTTTTAGCCAAGTCTCCGTCACAGCAAAAATGTCAAGTGATGAATATTAAAGAAAGATATTCAGTTCATTAAACTTCGTAGAATAAATAGCTGGCTTTATGCTTTGGCACTTACAATGTTCAATGCTAAAACTAGACAAGGGATCATTTAAACATATTTATGTATAGCAAGTTCATGATCATCGCTAACAATGGGACCCAAATTCACGCTAACGGAAGTCATCAATAGCAATTATAAATTTAAGCCGTACTACTAATACTATAAATAAATATATAATCGCAAATATCATTTCATATAGTTTCATCAAAATATTTTCTATTTGTCAATAATAATTTCAACAAAAAAAATAATGAAATAAACACCGAAATATTATATATGAGCGAAAAAAATTGTAGGAAGAAAGAAAAATGATACATACATATGTACATACTTGTATGTACATATATACATAAAACTTATACATATATATACACTATAGGTTGTTTGAAATAGTGAACAAATAAGTGAACATGTTAGTCTAATTTATTTGACAAAGGTACAAAGGTACTTTCATATGTAATCTGCTAACTAGATTTAAGTGGTATAATACAAGTGTAAAATACATTCAAAGAATTCATAAAAGCGAATCTGCTTTATCAGGTAAGTATTTATCGTTGAAAGACAAATTTTACAATTTTGACAAGATTTTTACAGAAAAGAAAGAGTAATAATAATAATAATAATAATAATAACAATAATAATAAGCTGCTCTGTCGCATCCACCTATTAAACAAATTCGCCTGCAAAATTTGCTTGAAACATCTTAGTGCAGTATTAAACAGCGATGGGGAACTTAATATCATTATAATCGATATTTTACCTTCCTGTCTTTACAGAGCAGAATATAAATTAATGTTATAAAATAATATATTTTATATTTACAATTTCAGATTTAATATTTATTGTCTAAGAAAATTAAAAAGGTTTAGAACAAGTACATATGTACATATATAGCAAAAAATGCTTTATGATACTGAGTAAACAAAACAAAAATTGAATTATCCATTTCTGATAGCCATGCTGTAAAAATCAAATTTATTAGGTTTAATCAGTGGCTAAAAATTGTTACTAATTTAAGTGTTCACGTATTTTTAAAAACTTCCAATGAAAGAGTGAAAAAAGAGCGTAAAAAAGTGGGAAAGAAACAATTTGTTATAAGTTTTGACTAGCAGAAATTTTTACTTGCAACAGTCAGTCAACAGCTGTCCTTAATTTTGTATACAAAATAATTTGCTTCCAAAATGTAAGAAAAAAGAATTTCTTGTAACATAGAAGAAAAGTCTACTTGCATTATAAATAATATTACTTCTCTGTTTTGTTATTTTCTTTGTTTGGTTAGACTGACTTATGGTGGTCTATTCACTATACATTCTTTCCACTCTAGTGTGTTTACCTTAGAAATGGTACCATTTAATGCACAATTTTTAAGTCATACATATCATCCTTAAAGCCGAAATAAGATTCTTTGTTGATTTTTGCTAGTAAAGCGTTAATTTATTTTTACATTTGGAGGAATAATTTTGAGAACTTTCTGTTTCACTCTCTCGTTGCTAGTTTTTGTTAATAGTTAATAAGCAGTTTCATTTAGAAGTATATATAGTAGCAGAAAAGAAAATGACAAAATTGATATGCATATACAGACAAATTTAGATTATGTGTATATATTAAAGAATAGTGGATAATAATACATACATATAAAGATAATAAATTAAAAAAAGAATTTTAATTAATTTGTAATGTACCTCCCTCCAACAACACATCCGCAGGATCTTAGGTCTTTGAAAATTCGGTGTATCTATCCAATAAAGCAAATAAACCTAACTTCATTACTGTTCCATTGCTCGTAAAAATCTCTGCTGTTGATTGCTTTTTTTTAGTTTACGGCATAGAAAGAGCAGCTTATTTGCCATGGGTGTTAAATGTTCATTCAAATATACCTTTTCTATGATCTCACCACCGATAAGGTCGTTCAATTTAAGAGTATGTATTGCAAAGTATTTTTTCATTATTTGAACTCTCTAGACATAGTGTTAAATCTTACAAGAACTTCTTTGTTAACAATTACATCAGTAAATCTGAAAGTCCAATCAACGCGTCCTATGCGTACACGCTTTATACGCATCTGTCAAAAAAGTAGAATTAATGTAAATATATGTGACAAGTTACACAGCACAAAGCGTAGAAAGCATGAACGCGTAGAACGCAAGAAGTTTGTTTACTTCTACTTTTCTACGCTTCGCAAGCATCATTAAAAAATGTCAGTTGTTTTTGATATCTAAGGATGGTAAATTATATTTTATTATCAATGGTATCGATAAATATTGTTGTGTTAATGATTACTTTTTTCTGTTTTTTTTAAGCCTTTTTAATAAAAAAAAACTCTTTTTTAGTAAAGTTTAACAATAAATAAAAAAAAACGTTATTATTAATAATTTACAACAACTCTTTCATCAACAAAACTAATGTTTTTGCTATCGATTACTTTTATGTACTTAATTTCTTCCCTAATACATATATTTAATTTAAAAGTTTTTAATACAAATGCAAAAACGGTTCCCTTTTTTCTGAAGATTTTCATAGGTCCTTGTTACACAAATGTATTCTTAAAACTAACTCTTATTTTCTAAGTACATTCATTATATGTATATGGAAAAGAAACAAAGAATTAATATACAGGATAAAAAATATGTTTTGGGAAAAACCATTGTACAATAAAAAAATTTTTTATAATGGTAATAAGGTACTATTGTTTACTTAGGTTTTCCTTAATTGAGGTAACAATTGTCTAGACATAAACTATTTGTGTCTTTATCGATAATATGCTCAAATGTATTTCGGGTTTCCTTTGCCTATAAAATTTATGATTAAGAAAGTGATAAAATATGTTTAGGAAAATATGTGTTTACGTTTGTTAGCGGAACTTGGGTAAGATTCGTAGATAATAACTAGTATGTACTTGGGTTTCTTTTTCTATACGATCTTTACTTATGATTAATAAAATATGTTTAAGAAAATATGTGTTTACATTTAGTTGCTGGTCTTGAACAAAATCTCGTAGGAATTATGTCCCCTCCTTCCTAAAAAATGTGTTATTACTTTCTTATGCGTGTGTTATCTCTGTTAATTTGCTAATTCCATATCGTAAATATGGTTAACAAGTCTTTTTCCTTCTGTTTGTTTTGATTCTTTATAGTGATTAAAAATTTTAACTATAATGTAGATACATACAATTGTTTCGAAAATTCCAAATATACAGCAAGTGGTAAAACGTATTGGATTTAGGGATTAAATATTTCGATATTTCCTGTATGTTTGAAAATTATAGGTTGGAGTCTGAAAATAATATACTTATGAAGGATTTCCCACTGTTCGTCATGTTTCTGATGTATAGCCTCCTTTATTTCTTGTTGGTGGTTGAAATAATCTTGTGCGTTAATGTTTGTTGAAATATTGAATTGGATTAAGTTTGATTATTTCGCCATTCCAAATATGTTCATTATGATGTAACCATTCTCTAATACTGTGAGTGCTGCATTATTCTCTTAAATTATGTCACATTTAGCTGGCTTATTTTCTAATATATTTATATTGCAATTATTAGATTTGTTAATTTTACAAATATTATTTCCAACGTATTTTTGGCTGAGTATAATTAGCATTACAAGGAGCAATCTTTTTATTTAAAACTTATTTTCCATGCTTATATGCTAGAGGATATATAATATAAAGTTTAAATATTTTTAAAATAAAATCTTTTTTCGTGCTATTTCTATTATTCCGATTAATTATTTAAATTACCGATATTGATTATTGAGGGTCAAAGCACGTCTCGATGGCCATTTCGTTACCGCTTACTTAACTTTTAACAAACATTTTAAATAAACTAAAAATTTTTGATATAAATATTTCATGATATTCTCACGAAATATATTTTATAAATGAATAGAAATTATTTTGGCTTAAGTTTATTTATTTTTAATTTTAAAAATCTTTTTTAGAAAGAAAATTTATTTTTACAAATGTATGCGGACGTTTTCCAAAGAAAACAAGAAAAATTAGACGCTAGCAGAATGAAATGCTGCACTTTCTGGACCACTACGACCTCCATCAGCATTCTTCGCATCTATCTACCTTAGTTGTGTATTTTATAAACATCATCTATTTAACCAACTAACTTTGTAAATAAGAATACGAGAATATTCATATCAACATTAATTTGGTTAGACGAAATTTACACACAAACCAACGTATTTCTTTACTGTTCTCTCTGTATTTCGTCTTGTATATTTGTTTTTACTTTGTTTGAATCATCGATTGAATACGAACGCAAATCTGCCCCCAGTCATTCTTACTTGTTTACTCACAACATTACAGATGCTGTTCCAGTATCATTTTGATTGTTATGAAGTAAGCATGAAGAAATGAAAAATAAATGAACTTAAGCCAAAATAATTTCTATTCATTTATAATATTCACAGTTCAAATAATAATTTAATAAAAATGAAATATATTTTATTTAAAACTACAAATTGAAATGTATTATTCGGGGAAAGCATATTCATATGGCCATTTCGCTCCTGCTCATATAGCTCATCAGTGTATTTTACCCAAATTTTGTTTAGAAAACTAGAAAGTCTTATATCAAAAACCAAACTGATTAAATTAGAACTCCAGTTTTTTTAAACAAAGCCCGTTTTCAAGGTTATTAATTGCTTGGTTAGTGCTTGAATATGAGCTTGTTGCGACCTCGGCCATGTTGTTATTTTCGTCTGTTGCCCGAATTGAATTGAATATTTGTTCGCGTTTTACCCCGGAATCTATTTAACAGAATTTATTTTACTTTTATATTGTTAAAAAAATTTTTTTATTTAATTTTTCCAATATTTCAGGAACTTATTATTTTATCTTTCTTCAGGATCAAGGAATTTGCATTTGGCTGGAAATACGAGATTATTTCGCTTGTATCCCTTCCGGCTCCTTGATTAACGAGTATAAACGGTTTCCGCAAAGGATGATTTCTACATAGCACAAACCGCCTATTTAACATCTGGATCCTGTATGGCATTCAAAAATGATTTAATCTTGAACTGATCCAGGAACGTGTAATGTATAGTATATACTCTGTAATTTCAATTGATTATATAGATTTATAGTGGGCCTATAGAATTCTCGTTCATTTGAAAAGCCTCAGAATTGTAGACGGCTTCTTGTAATGGCAAAGTTAATGAAGAAATAAACAGTTTTGTGTCTGGTTAGTTTTTGGTTTTTATACCCTTCACCACAAAAAGTGGAAAGAGGGTATAACTAAGTTCGTCATTCCGTGTGTAATTTCTACAATAGTCATTTCTGAGTTCTTATGCATAGCGAAGTCGATTGAGCGACGTCCGTCTGTCCATCCGTGTTAGTGTTGCCGATGCAAACTTTCACAAAAAAAAAACAAATATGTCAATCGCTCAGATATAGTGTTGAAAGAGGTGCTATTGGAAATCAGCATGATCGGTCCATGTCCTTTGAGGCAGTAGGCAAAACATTTCTAATTTTTTCATGTCATTTGAATCAATTAAGAAACTCCAATCAAAAAAAATTTATATATATATATGGGGCAATAAAAAATAAGAAAGAAACATAAGTGAAAAAATTGTCGCTCGCCCATATTTTCCTAATCACAGGACTTTGAAGTATTCAAATTTTTTACAATATCAATATGGGTATGATTTTAAAGGTTTTAAAGAGATCTTTAAGGAAATACTAAAATTTGACCCTCAATAATCAATATCGGTAATTAATTTAATCGGGATAGTTTTAATAAAAAATAGCACAAAGTTTTTTTAAAATTAAATTCTTTGGAAAACGAACGCATACATTTGTACAATAATATTTCTTTCTTAAAAAAGTTTTTAGAAATTAAAGTAAATGAACTAAAGACAAAAATTAATCTCAATTCATTAACGAAATCCACAGTTCAAATACTAATTTAATAAAAATTAAGTTACAAAACGCACGGCGCAGCGGTACGTACATTCATGTTTAACTCATAACAATCAATATGATACTGAAACAGCATCTATAATGTTGTGAGTAATAAGAAAGAATGACAAAATAAAATTTGCATTCGGGTTCAATTGATCATTGGAACAAAAACAAATATAGAAGACACAGAGGACAGTGAAGAATACCTTGGTTTGTGTGCAAAATTTCGTCTAACGAAATTAATATTGATATGAATATATCTCGTATTCTTATTTACAACGTTAGTTGGTTAAATAGATGATGTTTATAATTAAACGAATAAGGTAGACAGATGCAAAGAATGCTGATGAAGGACGTAGTGGTCCAGAAACTGTAGCATGATATTTTGCTAGCGTCTATTTTTTCTTATTTTCTTTGGAAAACGACCACATACATTTGTAAAATAATTTTTCTTTCTAAATAAGGTTTTTAGAAATTAAAATACATGAATAAAGCAAAACATTAATTTCAATTCAAATTAAATTATTTTACAATATTCCCGTATCTTTTATTATATATATGTAGTTCGCGTTTTTATATCCAACCTCAAAATTAGCTGTAAGGAAAAGAAATTGATTTTGGTTGCTTAAATTCAAGTATGTCTTTATTTAATTTTCATCTCTTATTGTACAAAACTTCATTATTTTATATTTTCATATGTTTATTAGGTGTTGCCATCGTAGTTATTATACCTATACGTTTTTGAAGCAGAATATACTACAATACCGCCTACATAATTTGCATTTACCTTTTTGTTTTTATTTTCTAGGTCTAAGATTATACCTACCCATGTCTGTTGCAGATTCTTTGTTTTCAATATCATTTCGCTGGGAGTTATCATTTTCCGTAGTGGTAGCAGTATTATCATGTACAACGTTATCATTATTTAACAAATTCTCCACCACAGTCAATCTTTGCAAAGGATCTGCTAACATGCTTGCATTATTATTTGATTGGCATGTCTTTTCCAGACGGCGCCACTATTAGTTTTTACAAAGTACAATTGTTTACCTATCTTTTTTTAAATTATTGCTTTAATCCATGATACTTTCCCTGGCTTAGAATAATCCTTTACCAGAACACTTTCATTCACATTAAAAATACTTTTTTTGAACCTTTATAATACCTTCTCAGATTTTCTTGTTGCTTTTGTAACTGATTCTTTATATCAATCTTACTTTTACTGAAGAAACTCCTGTATTTTAATGAATTGTATTGCGGTAATCTAATAAAAATCTCTTTAAAACATTGCTTAATATTGATACTGGTGCATCACGTAAATTTTTTTTTAACGCCCCTTTTACCGTTTTTACTGCGTTTCCGCTTGCTCATTAGTTGCAGGGTGGCCAACCGCATAAGTTATGTGCTTAATGCTATTTAAATCTGTAAACAATTTAAACTCCTTCGATACAAACGCAGTACCATTATCGGATGCAACTATTTTTGGTATACCATAACCGGCAAACATTTCCCTTAACACAGACCCAACTGCTGGACTTGTTGTATTGGTGCCCATATCTATGCACTCTATCCACTTGCTTGTGCTATCTACAAAAATTAAGCACCATCTCTTTAGAAAAGGACCAAAAAAGTCTATTTGTATGCGTGACCACACTTCGTCCTTCCATTTCCACGGAATAAGCTCTTGTTTTGTTGGCTTGGACGATTTAGCATGCACGAATCACATTTCTTCACGGCCTCTTCCAAATCTTTCCTTTGATTTGGTCACCAACAAAATTCTCTGCTCATTGCCTTTATTTTCACTATGCCCATATGCGAAACATGTAAAAAATTTACTGTCGCTGCCTGCAAACTATTCGGAACAATTATTCTGTATCCCCAGAATAAGCAACTGTCCTCTTCGAAAATTTCTAACCTTCTTCTAAACTAAGGCATCAGATCTGCATCATCACATGTTTTTGGCCAACCCTTAACTTCAAGTTTTTTTTACTTTTAATAGCCTCAAAGTTGAGAATTTTGCCTTGTTTAGTAACCTTAACCATCCACAGACATCTCCACTACTCCTTTTATCCAAGCCAGTCATCCCATTTAATCTAATAGCCACAACACACGTCTGCCATACACTTTGTTGTTATATTGTACCACTTTCCTGCGCAACCGCTACCGTTTTCCTTTTTATTATAAAGGGCTTCTTGACAATTATCTGTAACTCTTATATTAAATTGGGCGTCTCCACTTAATTATCTGCCATGGCTTCACACAATAATTGTATTTTGCCTCTAGGGAGGTTTGTACCAGACAACGGCGCGAGTTCACCGCAACCATGAGTATACTGCATACTTACTCTATATTTTTCATACCCGAGCATTTTAAACACCGCAAGAAAAAGTTGTTTATTTTACCCATCCTTATAAGTATTTTTGGTGTGGGTATATTTAAAACAAAAAGCGTAAAAACGAATCTCAGAAATATTGCAATCAGAATTTTAAGTATTTTCTATACTCGTACGCGAGAATTTTTTGTATCTCTTTATTTGTAAGTAGCGTTGCCACATTATTACCCTATTAAAATTTTTTACTGCCGTTTTATAAAATTTTGCATTGTATGCAAATCTAAAAAACAAAACAAAATTTGATCAAATCTATTGCTTAAACATTATAAGCAAAAAAACAACCGTTATAATAGGTATGAAATACCTAAAAAATAAAAATCGCTTAGCAGCAATAACATTTATAAAAAACCCACATGCACCACATACACAAATAAAGTAGATTTTCATTCCATTGTTTTGAACAGCTTTTGTACAAGTTAGTAACAATAAAGTTAAAAACATATTTTTTAAATACTCTTGTAAACAATAAATATCGTCAGGTGCATTGACACTTAAACTACAACAACAAATTTCACTTCACTTAAAACCAAGTGCATTGTCACCAAAATAGCTGACATCACATTAAAACTTTTGTTACAATTTAAACTAAGTGCATTGTCACCAAAATAGCTGACTTCACATTAAAACTTTGTTCCAATTTAAACAAAGTGCATTGCCACCAAAATAACCGACGAATTGAACAAGCTTCGATTACTGATAATATTGCAAATTTAATAATAAAGTAAGTTGATGCAATTATGCTAATTAAACAAATTTGTAGTATAAATAGCTAAGTAAAT
Organism: Gymnosoma rotundatum; assembly: GCA_916610165.2. Taxonomy (NCBI): domain Eukaryota; kingdom Metazoa; phylum Arthropoda; class Insecta; order Diptera; family Tachinidae; genus Gymnosoma; species Gymnosoma rotundatum. The sequence continues at coordinate 86,562,785 of OU744338.1, read as the reverse complement.
TTATTTTTAAGTGATTAATATTTTATCTTTGAAAGAATAAAGATAACAAAAAACAAAAAGTTGTGTTTTTTTTTCATCATTTGGATAATAACCAACTTAACTTACACTATATAAAGGTATACTTATATTGTTGCTGTTTTTTATGTACAAATATTTTCAGTTTATGCGCCTTGTTGTCATAAACCTGCTACTAACGGCATTAAGGAAAACAAAATGATAAAAAATAAAATAAATTTATTTTTCGAATCCGTGAATAAAAGGAAAATTACTTAATTTTTTTAGTTTTAAACAAAACTGTATATACACAGATGTAATATTACATTGACTGAATCTCATTAGACCTTATAAATAATAAATTGCAATAAAGTTTTTTAATTAAATATTTTATTTTGTTAAATATACTTACTGCTTTATACCTATTTATTAATTTTAAAAATCTATTTTCTTAAAGAATAGAATTTATAAATTTCCATCCTGTGTGATTCAAAAAAAGCCTAAAAAACTAATATAATAAACAATGAACTATTCTTGAGTTATTAGTAAACTTTTGTTGTTTTTTTAATAAATAAAAAAATGGCGAATTTTATGGGTTCTATTTAATTTATTTTCTGTTATATATAAAATAAACTTTCATAATTTTAAAGGAGTATGTATGTTAGCATTGGCGACTTTTGATATTGTGTTTGATTTAATAATTCTGATCTGATAATTCTGTTTTTATCACACAACACACGTTAAAATCTCTCTCTTGGTGTTTGCTGTAAGCATCAAACTGATAACCCGTCAATGTTAACGCTATGCGTTGTTCACGGTTCGATGTCATGGCCGGAAGCCTTTCATAGGACCAAAAATATACTTTAATGGTCCGTCACTAAAATAAATTTTCGATCAAACAAATATTGGTGAAACTTAACCACACCAAATTGAATAGCAACTGCTTCACAATCAATTTGAGCATATTTACGCTCTGTTTCACTTAACGATCTTGAAGCGAATTCAATTCGTCTTTCAACGCCTTTGTCATCCACCTGGGATAACACTGCGCCGACACCTATGGGACTAGCATCCACCGTCAGGTTCGTTTTCAATTTTTTATTAAAATGTGTTAACCAAATTTTGGACGCTATTGTTCTCTTGAATTGCCTACAAGCATTTGAGCAACTCTTAGACCAAATGAATTTTTCATAATTTTTTAATAATTTGTACAAAGGACCAAGCACTGTGGACATATCCGGCAAAAATTTTCTATAAAAATTAATCATACCTAGCAATGATTGCAGTTCCTTTACATTTGTGGGTTCTTTTAGATTAATTATTTCTTTTATTTTCTCGGGGTTCATATGTAATCCGTTTTCATCTATAACATGTCCCAAATATATTATTTGCTTACGCAAAAATTCACATTTAAGTTTGTGACAAACAAACCCAATGAACCATTGAAAAGATCTTTATATTTTTCTAAAATTGTATTAATATTTTTACAAGTCGAGTTTTGTGCAGTGCATTTTAGGTTTGAAAATTTTATGTCAAAAGATTTTAAAAAGTTCCTACCAAGCAGCGGTGGACGCCCCGATTTAATGACAACAAATGGCATAATTTTGCATTTATTTTTAAAACAAACATTTACATCACATGTACCGATGTGATGGATTGGTGCACCATTATAAGCCTTTAACAAGGTTGTTTCTTCTCGCAATTTGTAATTAAAGAAAAAGTTTCATAAGTATTTTTTGAAATGACATTATTATCCAAGCCCGTATCTAATTCCATTAAAAAGGGTTTTTTTATTTTTGAAAACTTAAACTTTAATCGGTTCATCGGTATTGATATTCATTGAAAATAAACTAACATTGCACATTTTTTTCAGATGGCCACGCTGCTTACATTTATTGCATTTGTAATGCTTAAACTTACAGTTCCCTGCGGTGTGATTTGAATACCCACAAACCTTACACTGCTGCTCTGCTTTGCCCTTTCTATTTGCCACAGTTGCACATTTATGTTTAAGTCGTACTTTTGCCAAAAATAATTTCTATATAAATCAACAAAATTTTAAAACGAAAAGGCTTTAAAGAAAATATTTTATATATTAAATAACGTTCACATACACATGTACATATTTTGGTAAATGCTCTAAGAAAATGTAAAAAAAATTATTGCAAATTATTTTGTGTTTGTGGCCAACCCTACTAAAAAATGCAACGATGTTAATGGCTTTTATGGTATACATATGTGTGTATAAATACAAATTTAATTTAAATATATTATAATTGTAAAAAATAGGCCATAAAGAAGAAAGTTGTTTTTTCTAAATTTTCTATTGAATTAAAAATTTAACAATTTAGGTCTTAATTAAAATTTTTCTTTATAAATGTATAACACAAAGCACAATCAGCTGTTTCCGTACGGAAAGTGCGATCAGTTTCGTACCTTGCATAAAGAAATGAAATTTAACGAAACTTGACGAAAAGTTACCTTATGTACATTATAGTTTACCACATATAATTTAAAGTATTTGCACAGTTGTATAAGTTGGCATAAGCTAGTATATGCAAATTATAGTTGGGCCTATAACCTCGATTTCGGGCTGCTGTTCTTGAATGACGCTGCTAAGTTAGCAATTTCTACCACACATTGAAAAGTGACTGTACTTGGTTCTAAAAATATTTTATCACGGCTTTGACCCTTTTCCTGCCCCATAACAAACTTATCACGTATGGCGATTTCATGGTGTTGGCCAAATTCACAGTTTGTTGCCAGCGCTCGAACGCGCACTGCCCAGTTGTTTATTGAATCTGCTGGTGATTTCGTTGCGTAAAAAATTTAAACCTTTCTGCAAATACCGATGATGGCGGCTTAGAGTGAATTTTCATTGCTTCTATGCACGCTTCTAACGTTGTTGTAGTTGCCTCAATTTGGACTGTACTCAGTAGATTTTCCAGTAGTGTATAGGCATCTTGTGATAATGACGTCAGCATTATGGCTTTCCTGAATCAATTGTTTTTCAAACACCTGCCATTGATTTTTCTCCGGATCAAAAAACGGCACGTTGATTTGAGCACTCCAACTCAGAGGAACACTTTTTTTTGAGTTGATAGCGACATTTTTTTTCTTCAATTTTAATTTTTATATTTAATCACAAAATATACAAGAATCTTTTTAAAACTTTTCTTATTCTCTTTTTCCTCGTCGCCAATTTTGTTTCGTTTTCACATCCAACATTAAAATTAGTTGTAAGGAAAAGAACTTTTATTCATTTTCATCTCTTATTGTACAAAACTTCATTACTGTACATTTTAAAATGTTTATAAGGTGTTGCCATCGTAGTTATTATACGTTTACGTTTTTAAAGCAGAATATACTACATTTTAAATTATCAATATGGGTATTGTTTAGAAAGGAATTCTAGTGGAACTTAGTTCAAACGTTTTGTCAGAACTAACTCTATTTTTTTATTTCCTTTTTGTTCTTACAAGGACTTGAACCTGACGAACGCTAATCAATAGAATAGAACACTTAATTACTTTAAAATAATGATTAATTTCTTTATTTTCCATGCTTATATAATAAATTGTTTTACAATAAAGTGATTAAAATTGCTTTGTAAGAAGAATACATTTTTCCAAAATTATTGTACCTATTTTTTATTATTAAAGTTAAAATAATAATTTCTGTTTTGTAAAACAGATCTTCTTTTACTTGTCCAACAATTCTTCTTTTACATGATTGAAATTATTTATCAAAATATTATATTGTTACAAAGATGCTTTATTTAAATCATAAAAAAATGTTAAAAATAATTGAGGCCAAGAAGGTAAAACGAAATGGCCTATTGTGTTTGTTTTCAAAGCTAGAAGTTTCTATAAAACATCTTTATTGCAAAACAAAAACCACTAACACAAAGCGATGACTAAACAAATACAATACACAAACATGCACACACCTGCATTGTATAATAACTAAATAAAAATACACAACATGTATTTTTAAATAATGATTGAAGGTTCTAGAAGTAAATAATAATGCTCACTAATGTGTCTGAGATAAAAGTGGCAACGCAGCATTTTCAACTACGCAATAGATGGCGGTAGAAATTCTCGAACTTTCAAGAACGCCTAAAAATAGGGTATATAAAAGCAACGCCAATACGTGCTGATTTCTTCGTATTGTGAGCGTCATCTAGTTAAAAGCCTGTGGTACAACAATTAAAGTTGCCAACGTGTGTTATTAATCGCGAATATTTAAATCTTCAAATAATTAATTAAATAAAGTATAATTTAATTAAACTCTAACTGCCGTATTCATAGAAAATAAAATAACTTTGAAATGTGTTTTATGACAAATTTTTCATACAAATTTGTCCTAAAATATATTTCAAATCTATTTTGATTTTCTATGAATACCACAGTAAAAGTTGTGTGTGTAATTATTTTGCAAATAAAGAACTCATAAATAAAACGTTTATAATTTAAATAAACGTAACAACTGGTGTCAGAAGTGAAATTGCAAAATAATAAATAAATAGTTAAAATGAAATTTGACGAGCTAAAAGTTGAGCAGCTAGAAATGGAGCTGAGTAAGTTAGATCTGCCGACAGCGGGCAATAAAGCGGAATTGCAAAAGCGGTTAATAGATGAATTTAAGCAGCGTGGTATCGATTTGGCATATACGAATTTGGAGAAAAAGACGAAAAGGAAGAGATTGAAGTATGTGGCCCGGCAACAAATAGCGTTATAGACTTAAATTCAATGTTTGCCGCTATAATGAAGAAAATGGAAGAAAACAACCAGAAGCAGGAAAACCACAACTAGAAGCAGGAAAACCAGATGAAGAAGTTACAAGAAAAAAACCAGAAGCTTCAAGAAAGCATTAAAGCAATGCAGGAAAGATCTGACGTCAACGGAAAAAGGCTATTAGCGAAGGTAAAAGAGAAATTTTAAGAAATATCAGAAGTCTTCGACAAACGGGTAAACATCGTGGAACAAAAATTGTGCGGCCTAGACAGAAAAGTAGACGAAGAGTTACATAAATTAAAAGTGCAAATGGGCGAACTTCAAATTCGAGAGGGACCGGTGAAAGTTATCTCTGAGCATGGCAGCAAGATTAACACCCCGAGCTTTGACAGCAGCGCACCTTTGAATGTTTTTAAGTTCCAGTTCGAAACAGTGGCCAGCAAAAATAGATGGGACAATGAAGAAAAAGCTATTGAGCTAATTCTGGCCTTAAAGGGAGCAGCAGCATAGATACTCGAAAGCTTACCAGCCGGTTGCAGAAATAATTATGAGGACATAATGGTAGCCTTACAACGTAAGTACGGTAGCGAGCATAAAAGCGAACTCTACAGAATGGAGTTACGAGGCAGGGTGCAGAAGGCAAATGAGACTCTGCAAGACTTCGCCATGGAAATTGAACGTTTGGACCAGCTGACTTACCCGTTTCTGGATCAGTTTAAGATTGAAGCATTTGTGAATGGCATACGGGATTCACATATTAAATATGCTATTTGTGCTATGCAAAAATCATCTTTTGCAGAAACCATCTCGTATGCGCTAGCCCAGGAGACCGCAAAAGTCATCTCGAAGCCACATGTGTACAATGTGCGATGTCTTGATACTGAAACATATAACACAGAGTGTAGAAGCGAGATAAGGGAGTTAGTCAAACAGATAATGGAGGAGGAAAAAAGTAATTCTCGCGCTAAATGCGGTAAGGCTGGCCATTTTCAACGCAACTGTAGATCAGCAAAGAGAAGATCAAGATCTGCTTCGCCAGCAAGGGGCAACAAGCGAGCCAACAACACTAAATCTCATTAGTCACCGTTAAACTAAATCGAGCTAGCACTAAGGGGCAAGTGCTGGCTCCCGTAACCGATGGCCCCACAATCTCCATTTCCTTTGTACAATAGAAAAATAGCAACCTAACTGTTAGCGGTCTTATTAACGGAAGAAAGCAAGTTCTCACCATAGACACAGGAGCATCTCAGTCAATTATAAGGCCCGATTTAGTAAAAGGGGCAGTGGAACCATTAAATAATGTACGACTGCGCACTGCTACTGGCGACTTAGCTACTGTCTATGAAAGAGCCAGGATAAGAATGACTATTGCAAACATCAGCGCTGACCATGTATTTGTTGTTGCCGATATAGTGAATGAAGTTATCATTGGTGCAGATTTTATGATAGCTCACGGTATTACTCTGCACATGGGCGAGCAAATAATGATCTGGCGCAATGTGGAGATACCCCTGGATGTTGGATATGACAGCAGGACCACAGTAAAGAAGCTATTTGCCGTTGAACGTCAGAAATTACCACCTCAGGCGAAAACTATAGTATAGGCACGTGTGAAGACAGATTGTGAGGATAACCGGTTGTGGGTGGTGGAACCAAAAGAACTAAAAAACGATATCATAACAGCAAAAGCCCTCGTGAAAATCTGCGACGATGGCAGAGTTCCTGTGAGAGTACTAAATCTGTCCAATAGCGAAAGAACAATTAACAGGAATTATGAGATGGGTCGATGTGAGCCAGCAGAACCATAATTAATTGTGCGGCGAATACAGTATGTCCTAAAATAACAGCCACAAAAAGAGATTCATTAGCAGAACAGGTTCAATAATGGGTGGCAGGACTAACACCTCCTGACAGAAACAAAGCAAAGCAGTTGCTGGGAAAACATGCCTACGTCTTCGTCCTAAATAATAAAAGCCAAGGTAGAACGGCAGTTGCTAAACATGAAATTAACACTGGCGAAGCAAGGCCTATAAAACAAGAACCCAGAAGTGTTCCCCTAGCAAAACGAAATGAGGTCAATGAACTTGTCAGCGAAATGGAAAGGAACGGAGTCATTGAGCCATCCTCGAGTCCGTGGAGTACACCAGTAGTTTTAGTAAAGAAGAAGGACGGCAGTACCAGGTTTTGCGTTGACTACAGGAAGCTCAATGATGTCACCAAGAAAGACAGTTATCCGTTGCCTAGAATTGACGATACCTTAGACACGTTAGCTGGAACGGAATGGTTCTCTACCTTGGACTTTCAGAGCGGCTATTGGCAAGTAGAAATAGCTGATAAAGACAAGGAGAAAACTGCCTTTAGCGCAAGTGGTGGTTTATGGCAGTTCAAGGTGATGCCATTCGGGCTCTGCAACGCTCCAGCTACTTTTGAGCGTTTAATGGAACGTGTGATTAAAGGTCTCAATTGGAAGACGTGCTTAGTGTATCTGGATGACATAATCGTGATGGGGAAGACTTTTGATGAACACCTCAAAAACCTGGATGAAGTTTTTAAGCGTATAACTGCTGCAGGATTAAAATTAAGTGTTAAGAAATGTGCTTTGTTTCAAAAGGAAGGTCAAATACCTAGGGCATCGTGTAACGGCAGAGGGCGTGTCAACTGATGAAGACAAAGTATTGGCAGTAAAGACCTGGCCTCGCCCACAAAATCTTCATGAGCTGCGTAGTTTCCTGGGGCTTTGCACATACTACAGGAGATTTGTGCCAAACTTTGCTCAAGTAGCTGCTAGTTTGCATGAGTTGACCAGGAAGTCGCAACCATACCACTGGAGTGAAGCAGCGGAAGAAGCGTTCCAGGAGCTCAAGAAACTTTTGTGTATGGCACCAGTCCTCGCCTATCCAATAGCTGGACAGAAATTCATATTGGACACGGATGCAAGCGGCTATGGAATAGGAGGAGTTTTTTCTCAGGAGATAAATGGAATAGAAAAGGTCATTGGCTATTACAGCAGGGTGCTCTCTAAGCCCGAAAGAAATTAAGGCGTTACACGAAGGGAGCTTTTAGCAGTGCTGGAGTGTGTTAAACATTACCACAAGTACTTATATGGCCAACATTTCATTTTAAGGACAGACCATTCTGCATAACGTTGGTTGATGTAATTTAAGAACCCTGAGGGCCAGCTTGTACGCTGGGTTGAACGTCTGCAGAGCTATGACTTTAGTATTGTGCATAGAAAAGGAGGAAAGCACAATAATGCTGATGCCCTGTGAAGACAGCCATGCAATGTAGAGTGCAAGCACTGCACAAAAGTAGAGAAAAAGGAGTGCGTCATTGATGTGAGGCTTACCCAAATTGGGTCAAGGTAAGATTGGTCGAAGGCCCAGAATGACGACCCAATTTTGGCAAAAATTATATTGGCTAAGCAAAACAACAGGAGACCGAATCATAATGAAATATCGGCAGGGAGCCAACTAGCCAAGTCGTACTGGGCCCAGTGGAATAGCCTGAAAGTAGAAGACGGCTGCTTATATCGATCTTGGGAATGTACAGATGGCAAAACTACAACGGACTTAATTGTCGTGCCAACTTCTAAAAGAAATGAGATACTATAGCAGTTATATAACGGTCCCAGCGGTAGCCATATGGGTATAACAAAAACTCTGGAAAAGATAAAGCAGAGATTTTACTGGGTAGGTTGCCAACAGTACGTAGCCGATTGGATAGCTAATTGCGAATAGTGCATAAAGACCAAGGGTCCTGTAAGAAAAAGTCGTGGCAAAAAATGTTAAAAATAATTGAGGCCAAGAAAGTAAAACGAAATGGCCTATTGTGTTTGTTTTCAAAGCTAGAAGTTTCTATAAAACATCTTTATTGCAAAACAAAAACCAGTAACACAAAGCGATGACTAAACAAATACAATACACAAACATACACACACCCGCATTGTATAACAACTAAATAAAAATACAGAACATGTATTTTTAAATAATGATTGAAGGTTCTAGAAGTAAACAAAAATGCTCACTAATGTGTCTGAGATAAAAGTGGCAACGCAGCAGTTTCAACTACGCAATAGATGGCGGTAGAAATTCTCGAACATTCAAGAACGCCTAAAAATAGGGTATTTAAAAGCAACGCCAATACGTGCTGATTCATTCGTATTGTGAGCGTCATCTAGTTAAAATCTTGTGGTACAACAATTAAAGTTGCCAACGTGTGTTATTAATCGCGAATAGTTAAATCCTCAAATAATTAATTAAATAAAGTGTAATTTAATTAAACTCTAAAAGTTGTGTGTGTAATTATTTTGCAAATAAAGAACTCATAAATAAAACGTTTATAATTTAAATAAACGTAACAATATGTTGCCCGATGTGTGATGGTTGAACAAGAGTGTTGCAACGTGACTATTCCAGACTGAAAAATCTTTAACTCGGACAAAAACGGTGCTAGATCATAGTATACCATAAGTTTCCATTCAGCTGTTGCTATATGCTTATATGATTTTTTCTTTGGAGTTATTAGCAAATATTGCTTGATTTAATTCTTCTAGCTGATTTCGCGTAGCTATGAAGTTTCTAGCATTCTCGAAATATATGGACTGGCACCGCCCTCGGCGTTATAAGAATCTTTTCAGCGCTCCAATGAACGCATATATTGTCAGTTCCGTTACAACTTCCAGATAGACAGCCTTTGTTGAGGAACAGGCAAAAACAGCTATGTAAACTTTATGCGGTTTTTTACCCCTTATCTTAAAATGAACCTAAAACGGTGCGCAGTAGTCAACACCAGATGTGATAAATGGGCGTGATGGGGTGACCCTGCTTGTTGGTAGATCTCCCATTATTTGTAAAAAAGGTTAAGGTTTTGCTCTTGTACATCGCACATAATTTTGGACTATATTTCTTGCAATAGATTTACCCTTCATGATCCAATATTGTTGTCTGGATATGGCCAATAATGATTGTGGGCCACAATGATGGTTTTTTTATGTAACATTGTGAGTATAAGTTTTGAAATTGAGTCGTTGTAGGGTAGAAGTATGGGATGTTTTGCGTCATATGATAGATCAGATGCTTCCAATCTTCCTTCGACCTGCAAAATGTTATTTAATCTAGGAATGGAGATAAACTGCTAATCGTGCTGGACTTGTCCACTTGGTTTCTCTTTTTTAATTCAGATATCTCCTTCATGAAGTCAGAGGTCTGAACTGCTCGAATAATTATATACCACGAATCATCTAGGACTCAGCGAAATGTGTTTTTTTGTCGAAATTCATTTTGCGTTTTTGAATTATTAATGTATCTTAGTACGTAACCCAAAACCTTCTGTAAGGTTATAAATGAATTTTTGTGGTGAATTTCGTATATAAGGCTACCGTTGCTTAATGCCATAGGTGCTGTAACAGGAACTAATTTCTTTTTCTCGACATCAATTGCAATTTCTTGATGTAACTATTTCGATGGCAATACTTCCTCTCTTCCATAAAGAAAAAGTGGTCCATAAAGCCACAAGTTACATGCTGGCAGATCTACTGCACCAAGTCCTCTGGATAGTATATCGGCTGGGTTGTGTTTTGATCATACATGGCGCCATTGTTCAGAGTTAGTGACTGAATTGTTGATACTCTGTTGGCGACAAAGGTTTTGTATGAAGATGATTATGAATATATCCATGGCAGTATGATTTCCGTATCAGTCCATAGAAATGTAACTTGGTCTTCAAACTGCAGGTCAATTTTTAATCTTTTAGCAAACTATGCTGCTAGAACCGCTGCACATAATTCTAGTCGAGGTAATGTCTGCTGTTTCAGTGGTGCAACTCTTGATTTTGCACAGAGCATTTGCACGATTACCTGCCCATTCTTAAGAGTTGCATGAATGTATGCAACTGCACCAAAAGCCTACAGATGCATCGGCAAATACGTGAAGTTGAGTTTTTACTGGGTTTTCGCCGTAGAAGATGTGTCGTGGTATCGTAAAATTATTTAGGTTCTCTAAATCGCTTCTAAATGTGCTCCAAAATGTGCTAAGGTCACTAGTTAATGGTTCATCCCAGTCTAATTCATGACGCCAAAGGTGTTGAAGAAATATTTTGGCCTTAACAATCACAGGAGCTAATAGACCAAGAGGATCAAATAGTCTTGCGAGATCAGAAATTACTGTTCGTTTCGAGATTTGCTGATATTGGGTTAGTTTGACTTTAACGCAAAAGTGATCGCTTTTAGGTAGCCAATAAAATCCTAAGATTTTTATTGAATTATTACTATTATTATCGAAATCTAAGTTAATCTCTTGGTCACAAGTTGGAAAATTTTTTAGCAAATGTGGATGGTTTGCGCACCATTTTTTCAAACTAAATCCATATTTTTTAACATAATAATGTGTTTCTTTTGCATGTCCACTGCTATGTTTAGGTTGTCAGAACCTCCGAGGCCTTCATCCACATTGAAGTTGTCTTTCAGCATCTGAGAACCATACGGAAAGTTGAGAGAAATCTCATTGTAATAGGCAAGTGGCGATGATGGACCTTCCCTCCAAATAATAAGTTGATATTGTTGATCATTTGGGTTAATCAGCATTTGCCTGTACATTTTCTCGATATCGGTTGTAAAAACGAACTTTGGCAATCGAAAACGAATTAAAATAGAAAATAGTTCACTTTGCACCACTGGACCAGTATACATTAGGTCATTTAATGAGTATTCAGTTGATGTTGTTGCTGATGCGTCAAACACTAGCCGAAGCTTTGTTGTGGTGCTATCAAGTTTGAATACGCAGCAATGTGGAATAAAATATCTTGGATGTGATAAGTTATCTAGGTAACCCTTTGCATGTGGCATATACTGAACTCGGATATTTTCATTCTTTTGGAGTCGTCGCTCCAAACTAACAAATCTGTTGTATGCCATAGTATGTGAATCACCCAATGATGTTGGGTTTTCCCGAAATTGAAGGCTGGCGATAAATCGACCATCTGTGTTAGTTTGAGTATGATAAATAAAATGGGCTTCACATTGGGTATCTGCTGGACACAGAATCCTTTCATTTGGTTATACTTCCTCGACTTGATATAGTTTTTCGAACGCTTGTTCTAGTGAAGACTCCTCACCAAATACTGCATGTAAGTGGTGGTTCCAAGTTTGTTTGTTCGCTTCCAAGTTTGTTGAAAAGTCATTATTTGTAGAGAACATCTCAACATTCACTCGGTACTCTGCTCGTTTTTTAATCCTTCCCACGCCATTAATGCATAAGGACGCTTCCGTTGGAGAAAGGAATAGCTTCTTCATAATTCGTTCAGTCATAATATTTACTTTTGAGCCTGAATCTAGTATTGCTCGAAATTCGTGTGTGATGCCATTTGTAGCCTTGATAACTACATTTGCTGTGGCCAGCATGACATAATTCTGATGCCCTGTCATTGGCTTCATAGATGTGGATGAGACCGTGATCGTATCTTCTCTTTTGTTTGTGGGTTGCACATGTGGAAGTGATGTCTTCTTTTTTTGTATCTTGTTGTAAATGTAATAATTAATTATGCTTCTTGCTGCATTTTCTACATCCGCTGGAGATACAAACTTTTGTTACGAGATCATCTCTGAGACAGTTAACACAGAGTCTTTGTTGCTGTGCCCATCTCAACCTGTCTGATTCTGTCATGTTTAAAAATTTTTTGCAGTAATAGATTGGATTATTCCCTGTAAAACACAGTATGCAATTGCTATTATTATTATCATTACGAGGGCTGCTATATGTATTTCTGGCCTGGCAACACTGAGTGCTGCCAAGTGCATTCTGACATTTCCATTGGAAAGTTTGTCATTTTTAAGCATAATCGTACTCAAAACGTTTTGACGTACGACCATTATTTGTGTTGTTTACAGTGACTTGAAAAAATTAATATAGAAAAAAATGGAATTAACTCGTGAAATTTTTCGTGCCATTATTTTTCACAACTTTCGACTTGGATTATCACCACAAGAGTGCATTGATGAACTTAAATCTTTGAATGGCAATGAAGCACCATCCTATAGCGCTGTGAAAAATTGGTATAATGAATTTAATCGTGGCCGAAGCTCGCTCAAAGACGAATTCCGTGAAGGTCGTCCAAAAACTGCTGTTGTGCCACGGGGTGTTGCGCCAGAGATGCCGTGCGTGAACTCATAATGCAAGATCGACATGCGACATACCGAGACATAGAGACATCCTTGGACATTTCTTCCACCAGCATGCATTCGATACTGCATGAACACCTGGCCGTAAAAAAGGTTTGTTCTCGTTGGATCCCGCACAATTTGAAAGTCGCTAAAAAAAAGGCACGTGTCGATTGGTGCAAAGAAATGTGTTTCAAAAGACATTTATAAGATCGTCACAGGTGACGAATCATGGATCTATGCGTATGAGCCCGACACGAAACAACAATCGACCGTGTGGGTCTTCAAAGACGAGCAAAATCCAACGAAAGTTGTTCGTGGAAGAAGCACTTCGAAACAAATGGTCGTCCGTTTCTTCGGCAAAACTGGTCATGTCGCGACTGTTCCGCTTGAGCAACGTAGGACGGTCACTTCTGAGTGGTACACTACAATTTGTTTGCCTGAAGTCATCGGAGAAATTCGAAAAACCAACAAGAGAAGACGAATCATTGTTCACCATGACAATGCGAGCTCTCACACATCGGCTCAAACCAGATCGTTTTTGACCGGCCAAAACGTCGAATTAATGGGTCATCCGCCGTACAGCCCTGACTTGGCACCTAATGACTTCTTCTTGTTTCCGCACATCAAGAAAAAAATGCGTGGTCAACGATTTTCGTCGCCAGAAAAAGCTGTTGAAGTGTTCAAAAACTATATTTTAGAGGTGTCTCAATCGGAGTGGAAAAGGTGCTTCGACAACTGGTTTGAGCGCATGCAAAAGTGTATAAATCATGCTGGAGAATACTTTGAAAAACAATAAAACCATTTTTGATTATAAATATTCGCATTTTCACTATTAGGCCAGAAATATATAGAGCAGCCCTCGTATTTTTAATATTATTAATATTATTACTCTTATTATTATTATTGTTGTTATTATAATTATTATTATTATTAGTATTATTATTATTATTGTTATTAAAGTTTTTTTTTTAAATTAAATTCATTGGCAAACGTCAGCATACATTTGTATAATAATTTTTCTTTTTAAAAAAGGAAATTAAAATAAATAAACTAAAGCCAAAAATTAATTTTAATTCATTTATAAAATCCACAGTCCAAATACTGATTTAATAAAAATTAAATTACAAAACGCACGGCACAGCCGTACGTACCTTCATGTTTAACTCATAACAATTAATATGATACTGACACAGTATCTATAATGTTGTGAGTAATAGGTAATGTGAGTAATGTAACTGCCCAATCGATCATTAGAACAGAAGCAAAAACAAATGCATAAGACGGAATACAGAGATAGATGCAAAGAATGCTGATGAAGGACGTAGCGATCCAAAAATGTAGCTAGCATCTCATTTTTCTTGTTTTCTTTGGGAAACGTCCTCATATATTTGTATAATAATTTTTCTTTTTTAAAATGGTTTTTAGAAATTTAAACAAATGAACTAAAGCCAAAAATAAAATTCCCGTATCTTTTATTATATATATGAAGATCCAAATTTTTTATTTTTTAATTCTATGTCACCCCAATATTTGCTTTTTGATTAGAGCTACTTCACTAAACTAAATTTACATAGACGGTGAAGGGTATATAAGATTAGGCATAGCCGAATAAAGCAATCTTAGTTATTAAAAAAATTTAAGGTTTATATAGTATTGTTCCGTTTTTCCCTTTTTAGACAAACGTGCGGATTCTTTTGATTACAAATAACACTGTGGCTCATTATAAATTCTGTATTCTTACTTTACAGCTTTTTCTGGCTATACTTCTTGATACTACCGGTCTTGTGCACCCTATGGTCTCGTATTTACTAAACATGCGTTATTATTACAAAAGCAGCCATGTCTGCCATAAACTGTTGTTATGCTCTTATACTTTCTGCGCTAACCGCTACCGTCATAACCTTTTGTTATAAAGGGCTTCCTGACAATTATCTGTTGCTCTTGATTAAATAGACGCCCCCATAAATTATCTGCCATGGCTTCAGACAATAATTGCCTTTTGCCTCTCGGGAGGTTTGTACTGCTGTTTATTAATTTAAAATTGCATTATAACAACGAACGATCCGAACGCGGGATCGAACCCACCAAAAGGGCTTCTTGATAATTATCTGTTACACTTATATTAAATTGGACGTCTCCACTAAATTATCTGCTATGGCTACACACAATAATTGTCTTTTGCCTCTCGGGAGGTTTGTACTGCTACTTATTAATTTTAAATTGTATTATAATAATTTTTATTTTCCCTTGTACGCATGTCCGAAGGCGGGTTCGAACTCATGATATCCTGTTTTACAGCACGCACCTTCACCAGAGAAACCTCGATGGTTGCGTTGGTAGAGGTTTTGCTTATTTTAATTTGCATATGGGTGAATACATGGACGCATTACACCCCTAAGGTTTAGAAGAAAAAAAATTTTTTTTAATTTGTCCCAATCAGGATTTGAACCATCGATTTTATAAATGAATGAAAATTGACTTATTTTCGGCTTTTTGGTTCATTTTTTATTTAATTTCTAAATATTCTTGGAAATAAAAATTATTTACAAATGTATGCGGACGTTTTCCAACGGAAACAAGAAAAATTAGACGCTAGCAGATTGAAATGCAGCATTTTCTGGACCGCCACATCCTTCATCAGCATTCTTTGCATCTATCTACCTTATGTTATGTCGTAAACATCATCTATTTAATCAACTAATCTTAATGTTAATTTGGTGAGACGAAGTTCACACGTAACTTAAAGCATTTCTTTATCGTTCTCTTTGTTACTCGTCTTGTACATTTGTTGTTGCTTTTGTACTAGCCTTTAGATAGCCACGAAATGTAACTTTTTATTTTTAATTATTCATACTTGTTTGCTCACAACTTTATAGAAGCTGTTCAGTGTCATATTGACTGTTCTGAGTTAATTATGAAATGTAAATACGCGGTGCCTAGCGTTTGTTTTAATTTTTTCGCAATCAGGATTTGAACCATCGATTTTATAAATGAATGAAAATTGACTTATTTTCGGCTTTTTGGTTCATTTTTAATTTAATTTTTAAATATTTTTAGAAATAATAAAATACTTACAAAAGTATGCGGACGTTTTCTAAGGAACACGAGAAAAATTAGACGCTAGCAGAATTAAATGCAGCATTTTCTGGACCGCCACATCCTTCATCAGCATTCTTCGCATCTATCTACCTTATTTTATGTACGTCGTAAACATCATCTATTAAACCAACTAGTCTTAATGTTAATTAGGTAAGGCGAAGTTCACACACAACTTAAAGCATTTCTTTGTCGTTCTCTTTGTAACTCGTCTTGTACATTTGTTGTTGCTTTTGTACTAGCCTTTGGATAGCCACGAAATGGACCTTATTTTTAATAATTAATACTTTTTAGCTCACATCATTATAGTAAAAAAAATTTTTTTCTTCTTACAAGCTTCGCAATGACTAAAAAAATCTTTAATCATTTTTTACATATTTTTTCATATGTATGTTTGTTATATTCTAATGAATGACTCTATAGTTTATTATTCTCTCTGTCTACCCTTTTCCAGTATCCTTTTTGATAATTTAACCAATATAATATCTAAAGGTTTTTGGCTACTTTTAGCTCTATTCTCCATACTATTATATATTTTAATTAATTTTTCTTCATGTACATACTTGAATATTATATCATTTTTCCCTAGCGTTACTGTTATTGTTATCCCGTAAGGTCTTACTTAACTTCGGCAACACTGAACCTATATTCGAGTACGCATTAAGGGCGGTTTACATTATACTACAAGTAATACGACATGTCAAATTTTTGTGTAGAAGAGTACAAGTAGTATAATATGTAATGAAACTCTCCGACATTGAGAGAAAATACGGATGGAAATTTGATAGTCGTACGGCTCTCTTAATTTTTTGAAATTTTTCAAAAACTATACTACTTCATTAGATCAGGATTGCATTTTCTTATTAATGTTATCTTTTTAAAGGTAAAACTCGCCAAAATAGCGCAAAAGCCGCTGAATATAGTGAAAAATAGACTCAGTTGGCATCACAAATATTTTTGTAACCAATTATTGTTTTAAGAATAGCTGTTTCAATTTTACTTCATTTTATTCAACACTAATTGTGTAAACATAAGAAAAAAATCATACGATTTTTAATCTCTATATTTTTATACGGATACATTTTCATTTTATTTTCTCTTAGATTTTACGTACGTAAAGTCTTACCGTCTAAACTGGCCTTTATCATTACCTGATACAATAACGTGATTCCTAAAAATTTAAATTTTTGGCATGCTTTTCTTTACTTTATCTATAACAAATATGTATATCATCAACATACAGCTACTCACACTTAGAGTGGGACACATAGAAAAAATTATTTTGAGAAGTTTGTAACGGAAAGTAAATAGCCTTAGTTATATTTTAAGAACTTACAAAAAAAAATCAGTCAATTGTATTAAAATAATGCAATATTTGCCATTTTGTATTGCGACTATTGAAATCGAGGCTCACACAGTTTTCGTATTTCCATTTCTTGTTAAATAAACTATTAATACTTGATAGACTTTTCTTTGTTGACAATTAGAACTTGAAGACGTCGCGCTATACTTTCCAATAATTACTTTACAATAATCGGGTTCAATATTGTATCAATTTTCTGTTATTGTTTCTTTCAATACGGCAATACTTTTTGGCCTCCACTTAGCTACTCCGTCTTTAATTCTGCCCACATATGCTTAATAACATTCTAGTTTTTAGACTGGGGAGGACTCTCCATCTATGTATATATATAAAAATGAATGTCTGTCTGTTTATTTGTCCTTTATAGGAGGCCAAACCCTTGGACCGATCTTCCTGAAATTTTCACAGCATGTTACTGTGACTCTGGAAGGAATAATAGGCTATATGAAGTTTTAATTGGACAAAAGGACGTGGCACCGCCCATATAACCCAAAAATTTAAATCGCCATGTTTTGGCCATTTTTTGACCTACGTCGGCGATATTTGGTACAGATGGTATTGGCATAATTAGGAATACGTACCAGCAGAAATTTAGAAAAATTAAAAATCGTAATATAGTCTTAACTACTGGACCAATCGTCATTAAATTTTCGCAATAGGATATTCTTGACTATATAAAGTTGGGAGTGGAGAAAGGGGCGTGGCCTCGCCCATATAACCCAAAATTTAATATCGTCATATCTTGGGCATTTTTTGACCTACGTCGACGATATTTGGTACATATGGTATTGGCATAATTAGGAATACGTACTAGGAGAAAAGTGGGTGGGACCCCACTTTTAATTTTATTTAATAAGCAGGGGGTAGCGAAGCACACCGGGTTCATCTAGTAACTATATAAAAGCTATTTTCTTGCTTTTTAAGATTTATGGTTTGGATCACTGTTGTGATAGAACACAAATTTGTCTTTTATGCCGAGACATTCGCCACTTTCCCTAACTTTTAACCGTCTTCAAAAAAAGAAGGAGGTTATACAATTCGGCTGAATGTTGCTTTTTTTATATTTGTGCCTCCAGAACTCAGTCATTTCTGATCCGTTTTAAAAACAGTTCATAATCTTAAAAATTAAAGGGTGTCCCCATACAACTTACATATTTTTTACGTGTATTATAAACTGTAAAGGGCGATTCTATAAAATTTAAAATGACTGCGTATTACTATGGCTCCAAAAACCAAAAAATTATAAAAAAAATCTAAAAATTGAAGGGTGCCACCATAATTGATGTAAATTTACTTATATGGTCCTATCTTTTCAACCGTTTTAGACAAATGCTTGCAAATTGCACAGAATGTCGTTATAGTAACAAGTATTTATATTACAAATTATAAATTGAAGGGTGAGCCAATAGTTCATTAAATTTGATGTATATGGCCATACTTTTGAACAGTTGTTGACAGACGCTTGAAATTTACAACGTACCTGTATTGCTAAGTCCGCTGTAACAACAAGTATAAAATTTCGATTTGGAAGTTAAAGGGTGTTCCAATAGTTATTGTAATTTTGTGTATGTGACGAAACTTTTGAACCGTTGTAGACAGAACGCTGAAATTTAAAAGGGACCTGTAATGCTAAATCCGCTACATCAAGGAGTTTATAATTTGAATTTAGAAATTAAAGAGTGTCCCATTATTGATGAAGATTTACTTATATGAGCCTACCTTTTGAACCTTTTGAACCGTTATAGACAAGCGCTTGCAACTTGGACAGAATGTCGATTGTTATGGTCGTTATAGTAACAAGTATTAATATTAGGACTTATAATTTAAAGCGTGCGCCAATAGTTAATTAATTTGATGTATATTGCCATACTTTTTAAGAGTTATAGGCAGACGCTTGGAATTTACAACGAACCACTATTGTTAAGTCCACTATAACAACAAGTATAAAATATGGATTTGGAAGCTAAAGGGTGTTCCAATATTTGATGTAATTTCAAGTTTGTGGCCGTACTTTTGAACCGTTATAGACAGAACGCTAAAACTTAAAAGGGCCCTGTATTTCGAAGTCCGCTATATCAACGAGTTTATAATTTAAATTTTGAAATGAAAGGGTGTCCCAAAATTACTGTAGATTTACCTATATAGGCCTATCTTTTGAACCGTTATAGACAAACGCATGTATATTTGACGCAATGTCGATTAGTATGGCCGTTATAGTAACAGCTGATAATATTTAAAATTATAAGTTGAAGGATGCACCTTCATAATTAATAATTTTGTATATGGCCATAGTTTTAAACAGTTGTGGACAGAAGTTCGAAATTTACAAAGAACCTGTATTACTAACTCCTCTATAACAACAAGTATAAAATTTGGATTCGGAAATAAACGGGTGTCCTAATAGTTGATATAATATAGTGTATGTGACCGGAGTTTTGAACCGTTACAGACAGCTGAAAATTACAAGAAATATGTTTAGCTTAGTCCGCTATAATAAGAAGCTTATAATTTAAATTTAGAAATTAAAGGGTGTTTTCAAAATTAATGTGATTTGTTCTATATGGCCGTATTTTTTGAACCGTTGTATACAAACACCTTAGTTTTGGACAGAATATCCACTTCTTTATTTGGTACAATAAGAAGTAAAAAAAGGTTATACAGGGTGTTTTTTATAGACGTATAGAACTTCGAATTGAAATAAAACACAAGAAAATCGTTTTAATGTCCATCAATTTGGCTTTATTGGAAGGATAATTTTATGCCATTAATGTTTAAATATGATTTCGGGCATGTGGCCGCCGCGGCTGGCTCGAATAAAGTCAATTCTACAGGTCCAATTTTCAACCACTTTTTTGAGCATGTGGGGCCGTATGTTGGCAATAACGCCACGAATGTTGGCTTCCAAGTCCCCTAACGTTTCTGGTTTGTTGGCGCAGACGAGCGACTTCACATATCCCCAAAGAAAATAATCCAATGGTGTCAAATCGCACGATCTTGGTGGCCAATTGACAGGTCCATTCCGCGAAATTATGCGCTCATCGAATGTTTCCTTCAATAAATCGATTGTAACGTGCGCTGTGTGGCATGTAGCGCCGTCTTGTTGGAACCACAACTCATGCACATTCATGCCATCCAATTGGGGAACAAAATAGTCGGTTATCATGGCTCTATACCGGTCTCCATTAACGGTAACTGACTCTCCAGCATTATTTCGGAAGAAGTATGGCCCAATGACTCCACCAGCCCATAGAGCACACCAAACAGTCAGTTTTTGTGCATGTAATGGCGTTTCAAGGGTCTCATGTGGATTCCCTTCACTCCAAATGCGGCAATTTTGCTTGTTGGCGTAGCCATTCAACCAAAAATGAGCCTCATCACTGAACAAAATTTTGCTATGAAAATCAGCATCGAGATCAATCTCATTTTCGGCCCATACACCAAAATCACGACGCATTGCATGGTCTCGCGGCTTTAATTCTTGCACAAGCTGGATCTTGTAAGGTCGCAAGCCAAGATCTTTGCGCAAAATCTTCCATAAAGTTGATGGACAAAGCTCTAATTGCTGTGCACGGTGGCGAATCGATTCATTCGGGTCCTCTTCAACACTTTGCTCTACAGCGGCAATTGTTTCTGCGGTGCGCACTGTTCGACGTCTCTGCGGATGCGTATTATCACATAGAGTAAACGTAGTGCGAAAACGATCCATGGTTAACCGAATTAATTGCTCTGATGGCCGATTATGTCGACCATAAAATGGACGGAGCTTGCGGTAAACTTCGCGAACTGAACCATTATTTTCGAAATAAATTTGCACGATTTGCAAGCGTTGTTCTTTTGTCAACCTATTCATGATAAAATGGCAAACCAAACTAAATATTAATCACTTGACAGCTGACAAAATGGCCGCCAGTTAAAAAAGTGATGCCAACTTAAAGTTCTATACGTCTATAAAAAGCACCCTGTATTATAAATTAAATAGTTGATATAATCCGATGTATATGGGCAAACTGTTGAACCGTTACAGACAGATGGTTGAAATTTACACAGAACTTGATTGCTAAATCTACTGCAACATCAAGTATTTAATTAGAATTGTAAATAAAAGAGTTACTCTACAGTTGCTGCAATTTGATATATATTGCCAAACTATTGAACAGTTGAAAAAGTATAAAGTTTGGAGATATAAGTGTGTCCCAATAGTTGATGTAACCTAATTTATGTGGCCATACACTTGAGCTTTTATAGGCAGACATATGAAATCTGTTTTGAAGTCGGTCTTTTTTTCGCAATAATTATTTTTTAAATGTTTATATAATACTTTGAGTCCATTGCTCTGTTTATAAAATCAATTTTTCCAACTCCAGCGGCTCTTTAAAACCCCATATCATAAGAGAACCATAACTGTTTCAGCACTAGCATTTACATTTTTTGTTTCATACAATTTGTTTTTTATGTCTACAAACTATTTTCCTCAAAAACTAATATGATATCTTACTGCTTATATTAATGCTAGATTTACACGAATGAAATTTTGAAGTAAATTGCTTTTCAAAATTTTTTTAACTCGTGTAAACAGCAAAATTTCTACAAAATTTATTGAACAAAACTTTTGAACATTTTATTGATACCGTGTGAATAAGCTTCGAAATCGCCTCTGGCAATATTGACAAATATAAATAATTTGACAGCATGTTCATTGTTTTGATTCAATACATAATCTGTTTACATATGTACGTTTGTTGTTAATATTAGTTGGTAAGTATCACATTTTTAATAACTACATATATATTTGTGGAATAATTTGTCAATATTTTTAAAAGTAATAACATTAATAATAATTAGCGTAAAAATCGCAAGCAACAGAAAAAGTGGACAGGAGATGAACTGAGACTGTTCATCGAAATTGTTGAAGTACGCGAACCGATTTAAAATTTTAGAATTGATGGGTACAGGAACCGAAATGAAAAAGAGAAGTGCTGGTCAAAAATAATAACGAATCATTGCATAGCCGACTGCAAAGTACAATTTAACGCTGTACGATCACGCTATAATGTAAATTGTTTTTTTTATGTTTTGATCACATTTAAAAATATTATATATTGAAGGCGGAGCACAAAAAAATAAATACTTCCCAAAGTGGACAATGCCCCGATTGAATTGGGAAAATTCCGCGTTTTATTTATACTTTGGGAAATACTTTCCCATTCTTCTCTGTTGCTGGCATCTGACCCAATAGATATTATTTTTTATATGTTTTTTTATTTAATAAATTAGGTTTTACCTTTAAAAATTCATCTTTTAATCTATATATATAAAAATGAATGTCTGTCTGTATGTTTGTTCTTTATAGGAGGCCAAACCCTTGGACCGATCTTCCTGAAATTTTCACAGCATGTTACTGTGACTCTGGAAGGAATAATAGGCTATATGAAGTTTGATTTGGATAACGGGGCGTGGCACCGCCCATATAACCCAAAAATTTAAATCGCCAAATTTTGGCCATTTTTGACCTACGTCGACGATATTTGGTACATATGGTATTGGCATAATTAGGAATACGTACCAGGAGAAAAGTGGGTGGGACCCCGCCCCTTTTTAGAAAATTTAAAAATCGTAATATAGTCTTAACTACTGGACCAATCGTAACTAAATTTTCGCAATAGGATATTCTTGACTATATAAAGTTGGGAGTGGACAAAGGGGCGTGGCACCGCCCATATAACCCAAAAATTTAAATCGCCATTTTTTGACCTACGTCGACGATATTTGGTACATATGGTATTGGCATAATTAGGAATACGTACCAGGAGAAAAGTGGGTGGGACCCCGCCCCTTTTTAGAAAAATTAAAAATCGTAATATAGTCTTAACTACTGGACCAATCGTAACTAAATTTTCGCAATAGGATATTCTTGACTATATAAAGTTGGGAGTGGACAAAGGGGCGTGGCACCGCCCATATAACCCAAAAATTTAAATCGCCATATTTTGACCTCCGTCGACGATATCTGGTACATACGGTATTGGCATAATTAGGAATACGTACCAGGAGAAAAGTGGGTGGGACCCCGCCCCTTTTTAGAAAAATTAAAAATCGTAATATAGTCTTAACTACTGGACCAATCGTCATTAAATTTTCGCAATAGGATATTCTTGACTATATAAAGTTGGGAGTGGACAAAGGGGCGTGGCACCGCCCATATAACCCAAAAATTTTAATCGCCATATTTTGGCCATTTTTTGACCTACGTCAACGATATTTGGTACATATGGTATTGGCATAATTAGGAATACGTACCAGGAGAAAAGTGGGCGGGACCCCGCCCCTTTTTAGAAAAATTAAAAATCGTAATATAGTCTTAACTACTAGACTAATCGTCATAAAATTTTCGCAATAAGATATTCTTGACTATATAAAGTTGGGAGTGGACAAAGGGGCGTGGCACCGCCCATATAACCCAACAATTTAAATCGCCATATTTTGACCTCCGTCGAAGATATCTGGTATATACGGTATTGGCATAATTAGGAATACGTACCAGGAGAAAAGTGGGTGGGACCCCGCCCCTTTTTAGAAAAATTAAAAATCGTAATATAGTCTTAACTACTGGACTGGTTTGTGCTTTATAGGAGGCCAAACCCTTGGACCGATCTTCCTGAAATTTTCACAGCATGTTACAGTGACTCTGGAAGGAATAATAGGCTATATGAAGTTTTGATTGGACAACGGGGCGTGGCACCGCCCATATAACCCAAAAATTTAAATCGCCATATTTTGGCCATTTTTTGACCTACGTCGACGATATTTGGTACATATGGTATTGGCATAATTAGGAATACGTACCAGGAGAAAAGTGGGTGGGACCCCGCCCCTTTTTAGAAAAATTAAAAATCGTAATATAGTCTTAACTACTGGACCAATCGTCATTAAATTTTCGCAATAGGATATTCTTGACTATATAAAGTTGGGAGTGGCCAAAGGGGCGTGGCCTCGCCCATATAACCCAAAATTTAATATCGTCATATCTTGGGCATTTTTTGAACAACGGCGGCAGTATTTGCTATATATGGCATTGGCATGAATAGAAATACTTATTACATGATAATATTTTTCGACCATGCACACTTCTGCATCTACTTTTTTACTACGTTTATTAACGGCTTTACCTCAAATTTAAAATACATATTAATTAAAATAGTGCGGTAGCCGCATTCTCTTTCTCCCACAATTGTCTGCAAAACAGCTGATTTTTAAAATATCTTAATTACAATAGAGAGTGGGGTAACCCCATTCTCATTCTCCAACAACTGACTGCGAAACAGCTGATTGTGTTATTGCTGCTTTTTAATTGGTTTAAAAATAAAAAGGGGGAGCATGAAGCAAATTACATGCGGTTCAGTGCTGAATTCTAATTGGTTTAAAACAAAAAAGGGGAGCACTAAGCTTACTGCATATTTACTTTTGCCTTAACGCATTTGCAATAGTGAATTAGACAGAAATTGCAGTTTTCTTTTTAAATCATTTTTTTAACTAATTTTTTATCAAATTTATAACCAAAAAATTTTAAAAAAATTTAAAAAGTTAATATAATCAAAGTTTAAATTAAGTGAGAAACGATTGTGTTAAAAACTAAGTTATAAATAAAAAAATGCCTCCAAAAAAATCATCCCTTTCTTCACGCACTCCAAAATCATTGCAAATGAATTCCAATAGAGCAAACGAAACTCATAAAGAACGTGAAGCACGCCTTCAAATTGAACGGTCTCGAGCCTCAACCTCTAGAGCAGCTGAGAATTTACAGCAACGTGAAGCACGCCTAGAAATTCTGCGATATCGAGCCTTCACATCAAGGGCTTCCGCCACTTCTCATCAACGTCAAACACGCATGCAAAGTGACCGATCGCGCTCCTCTTTATCAAGAGCTGCCGAGACACCAGAGCAACGTGAGGCACGCCGTCTAAAAGATCGTAGTCGAAGAGCACAGCATCGTCGAAGCCCTGGATTATATGAGCTGATGGCATTCCACTACACATCAGAAATTGATTGCAGTGAAGATGAGTTAGTTGCCATTGGACCAATGAATAAAGTTTGCCAATACTGCAGTGCTAAGAAATGTAAAAATGAAGCAACTGGAATGTGCTGCGCAAATGGTAAAATTGCTTTACCCGAACTGCTATCACCACCAGACCCACTACTATCGTTAGTTTCAGGTAAGAACAAATAAACAATTTGCACCTAAGGCATCAAAACAGGAAGAAGAGGAAAAAATAAAATGATTATTACTCAAAATTATAATATTCCACTTCATAGGAACAACGGCGGATTCCAAACATTTCTTAAGCAACATACGAAAATACAATTCGTGTTTTCAAATGATATCGTTTGGTGCGACTAAAGTGGTTCGAAACAACTTCATGCCAACATTTAGAGTTCAAGGCCAAATTTATCATCGAATGGGATCAATATTGCCAATTCTAGATGAAGATCTTAAGTTTTACAAATATATTTCATGGGACAAGCGGATGATAACGACCAAGTGCAACAGCGTCAGCTCTACAGTCCAGGTATAAAACAGCGAATAGTAGCCGTTTTGCAAATAATGCTTCATGACAACAACCAGTTGGTGAGAACATTTAAACAAGCAAAAGATGATCCGCGATTGTCTTCAGATCAACACTTTATTGCAATTCATGCTGATAAAACGCCAGCTGGACAACATCAAGGACGTTACAACGCGCCCACTGTTGACGATGTAGCAATCTTAATGGTTGGTGATCCAGTGGCACGACGTGATATAATTATTCGCCGTCGTGACGAGAGAATTAACAGAATATCTGAAACGCATCGCTCATATGACGCGCTTCAGTATCCTATTATTTTTTCATATGGAGAAGATGGATATCACTTTGAAATCCGTCAAATCAATCAAGCAACCCGTAAGATAAGATTTTTTTTATAAACGTTTGTCGCACGTAACATAAAAAATAATAAATTTATGTGAAATTTATATTTCTTATATATTTTAGATGAAACAACTAGCAAAAAAGTGAGTGCGATGAATTTTTACCCATATCGTTTAATGATTCGTCAACACACTGACAATCATATTCTGAATTGTCGTGAGTTGTTTCACCAGTTTATTGTCGACATGTACGCGGAACGTTTGTTATAAATACGATATCATCAAGCGATACTTCGAGTAGAGGATTATATTCATCTTCGTGATGCAATGAACGATCAGAATGACTTCAATCCCAATGAACTAGGGCAACGTATTATACTGCCAGCAACATTCACAGGAAGCCCACGTCATATGCAAGAATATACACAAGACGCAATGACATATGTGCGATCATACGGGCGGCCAGATCTGTTCATTACATTCACATGTAATCCGAAGTGAGAGGAAATCGTATCCGAATTGCCTTCAGGGTAAACATCTGCGCATCGACACGACATTACAGCACGTGTGTTAAAACAAAAATTAAAATCATTAATGGCTTTCATTGTTAATGTACAAGTTTTTGGAGAAACGCGATGCTGGATGTATTCAGTCGAATGGCAAAAACGTGGATTGCCACTTGCACACATCTTAATTTGGTTGCTCGACAAAATTATGTCTGACAAAATAGATGATGTCATTTCTGCGGAAATACCTGATCCTGATATTGATCCACAATTGCGTGAAATTGTAATCAAAAACATGATTCATGGGCCATGTGGAATCATCAATCCAAATTCACCATGCATGACCGATGGAAAATGCACGAAAAAGTATCCACGACAAATGCTTACAGAAACAATCTCAGGTATTGATGGCTATCCGCTTTATCGTCGCAGATCAACAGATGATGGTGGGCAATCAATTACAATAAGGGTGCGGAACAATGATATTGATAATCGCTGGACAGTACCCTATTGTCCATTGCTTTCAAAAACATACAAAGCTCATATTAATGTAGAGTATTGCAATTCTGTAAAATCTATTAAATACATATGCAAACACGTTACCAAGGGATCAGATATGGCAGTGTTTTCGTTGCACAATCCAAATGATGAATCTATACGATATCAAATGGCGCGATACATCAGCAGCAATGAAGCCGTTTGGCGAATTTTAAGATTTCCCATTCATGAACGCCATCCGGCTGTTGTTCATTTATCTGTTCACCTCGAAAATGGACAACGCGTTTATTTCACTGAAGTAACTGCACAAGAAAGGGCAGCAGCGCCTCCAGCTACAACTTTAACTTCTTTTTTTGATTTATGCACAAATTATTTATTTGCTCAGACTTTGCTGTATGCTCAAATGCCAACGTACTATACATGGAACGCATCAGCGAAAAAATTTCAGCGTCGCAAACAAGGAAAATCAGTTGAAGGATGGCCAAATTTGTATTCCACTGATGCATTAGGAAGACTGTATACTGTTCATCCCCAGAATGCAGAATGTTTCTTTCTACGAATGCTTCTAATAAATGTTCCTGGACCAACTTCGTTCGAGAACTTACGTACAGTTAATGGCCAAATATGTTCAACTTATCGAGAGGCATGCCAAAAACTTAACTTATTGGAGAGCGATTCACATTGGGAAACAACACTTGCAGATGCTTCAGTTACCAATCATCCGTGGCAGATAAGGTCATTATTTGCGATTATATTGGTAACATGCTATCCATCCAACCCGAAAGAACTTTGGCATAAATTTAAAGCATATTTGAGTGAAGACATTTTGCATAGAGAGAGAATTACCAGAAACGACGAAACTATTGAATTTTCTGAAGCTATATACAATGAGGCTCTGATCTTACTGGAAGACAAGTGTTTGCAAATCAACAACAAGACTCTCATTCAAATTGGTATGATTAGCCCTATTCGATCTGGTGATGATGCATCTGATCAAGATCTGCGACGAGAAAGGAAATACAACCACAAGAATTAATGTTATTTATCGAAACTAATCTACCAAATTAACAACAGGAGCAGCTTTTGGCATATAACACTTTAATGACAGCAATTTCAAATGAAAGAGGTGGATTGTATTTTTTAGATGCACCGGGCGGGACCGGAAAAACGTTTCTGATTTCGTTGATTTTGGCTAAAGTCCGATCCCAAAACAATATTGCGTTGGCCATTGCGTCATCCGGCATTGCTGCAACGCTTTTGGATGGTGGCAGAACAGCGCATTCGGCACTTAAATTACCACTGAAATTACCACTGAAATTGCAATTCTCTGAGACGCACATATGCAATATAAAGAAAAATTCAGCAATGGGTAAAGTGCTGCGAACGTGTAAGATCATAGTATGGGATGAATGCACAATGGCACACAAAAAATCTTTAGAGGCCCTAGATCGCACATTACAGGATTTCAGAAGCAATAGGCAATTATTTGGGGGAACACTAATTTTGTTAGCCGGTGATTTTCGCCAAACACTACCGGTTATTCCAGGTTCAACCCCAGCTGATGAGCTTAACGCATGTCTGAAAACATCCATTCTTTGGCACCACGTTCGCACACTAAAATTAACGACAAATATGCGTGTACAACTACAACACGATGCATCAGCTTCCCGATTTTCAAAGCAGTTGCTGGATTTGGGAAACGGAAGAATGCCATCGGATCCAACAACAAACTGCATTACATTTCCACCTGACTTTTGTAAAATGACACTGTCCATTGAAGAATTAATCAATTGTGTATTTCCCAATATTGAACGCAATTATAAAAACAAGGAATGGCTGTGTGAACGAGCATTACTTGCTACCAAAAACATTGGGTAAAAATTCATCGCACTCACTTTTTTGCTAGTTGTTTTATCTAAAATATATAAGAAATATAAATTTCACATAAATTTATTATTTTTTATGTTACGTGCGACAAACGTTTATAAAAAAAATCTTAACTTACGGGTTGCTTGATTGATTTGACGGATTTCAAAGTGATATCCATCTTCTCCATATGGAAAAATAATAGGATACTGAAGCGCGTCATATGAGCGATGCGTTTCAGATATTCTGTTAATTCTCTCGTCACGACGGCGAATAATTATATCACGTAGTGCCACTGGATCAACAACCATTAAATTTTTGGGTTATATGGGCGGTGCCACGCCCATTTTTCCACTCCCAACTTTATATAGTCAAGAATATCCTATTGCGAAAATTTAATGACGATTGGTCCAGTAGTTAAGACTATATTACGATTTTTAATTTTTCTAAAAAGGGGCCCACCCACTTTTCTCCTGGTACGTATTCCTAATTATGCCAATACCATATGTACCAAATATCGTCGACGTAGGTAAAAAAATGGCCAAAATATGGCGATTTAAATTTTTGGGTTATATGGGCGGTGCCACGATCCGTTGTCCAATTAAAACTTCATATAGCCTATTATTCCTTCCAGAGTCACTGTAACATGCTGTGAAAATTTCAGGAAGATCGGTCCAAGGGTTTGGCCTCCTATAAAGCACAAACATACAGACAGACATTCATTTTTATATATATAGACTAGCTGAACCCGGTGTGCTTCGCAACTCCCTCGTTATTATATAAAATTAAAAGTATTTATACAGTGTCTCAAAGTAATAATGGGACATAACCAAAGTATTTTTTTATCTAACATATTTTTTCTCACAGTTGCGTTAATTTTTATGCTTTTTATGTTCTTATGTTGCTTTTACTCTTGATTTTGTTAGGACGTAATTTTATCGCTGTTTAATAACTTGTAATTAATACAACCGGTCTCTTCTTGTGTTGAGTAATGACTAACTTTATTTAGGCAAAACGATAAGTATGTATATACAAAATGATCTTAAAGCTAATACGCTTGACATGTGACATGTCAACTATTTAACTGGGTTACACAGATAATATAATTATATAATAAATTCAGGGTTGGCACTACACCTCCCTTTTTTAATAAAAAAAATATGAAATATAAGATTTACACTTATTTATAGTTTCTTTTAATTTAAAGGTAAAGTATATAATTACAATTCTGGATATTACCTCCCTTTTTTAGTTATTTCATGTTTTTTTTTTTTTTTTGCTCTAACTTATAGGTGTAAGAAAATTTTATGAATAAGTTTTTTTATATTTGTTTATTTTTACATACAATAATATTAATACATTCCTTAAATATATTGTTTTTCTTTAAACTAATTTTTTTTTTACAATTTTTAATTTTTTTTCGGTATTGAGTGTACTACGTGATTTTTCTTTTAATGTTTTCTAATTCTGTTTTTATGGACAGTTTTAGTTTTTTTTGTTTTCTCATTATAAATGGTTACATTTACTCCATTTATACTTTTTATAATGTATGGACCATCGTATATATTTTTATGCTTATCATATGGTTCTATTTTTAGCAAAACTTTATCTTTTACTTGTAACGTTATTGGTTTTGCATGTTTATCATGAAAACGTTTGTTTATTTCTTTATGTTTTTCAATAAGTTTTTTTGCTATTTTGTTAGTTTCTTGTAATCTATATTTAACCTCTTTGCTATAATTGTCTAAGTTATAAATTGGATCTAAGTTTGCATTTATTTCATTTGGCATTCTGACCTTTTTCCCAAAGACTAATTCAAATGGTGTAAACTTGTTTTCAAATACGGTGTTAGGAGTAGTGTTGTGAAGGAATGTGAAATATTTTAAGTACGTATCCCAATTGGATAAGTTCTCATTTAAATATGCGCGAATGTATTCGTTGAAGACGCGATGATTGCGCTCTACTGTGCCTACCGTTTGATGGTGATAACTAGTCGAAAATTTTATCTCAATTTTTAAGAATTTACACAATTCAGAAAGAATTTCATTTTTGAATTCGGTTCCTAAATCGGATTTTATTGTGTTCATTTTCCCATAAACTAAAATAAAATTTTCAAATATAGCTCTGGCAACGGTCTGTGACGTTTTGTCTGGGATAGGGATTGTTATCAAATATTTAGATAAGTCACACATTAAAGTCAATGCATACCTATTCCCGTAAGTTGATAGTTGTAATGGGCCTATTGTGTCTATAACAACAATGTCGAATACTTTTGTCGGAGTTGGCGTCATGACTAGTTTTTCAATGTTTGCTGGTTTAACTTTGTTTAGATAACATTTGGGACAATTTTTTTCGAATTTAGCTATATCTCGTGTCATATTTTTCCAATAATATTTTGTTCGAATTTTTGCATACAATTTTTTTTGTCCACAATGTCCGCCTAGGATAGGATCATTGTGATATATCTGCATAAGATCTTTCTTTTCATTTTCATTAGTTATTGATAAGATTGGTTCTGTAAGAACAATTTCTAATTTTTTCAATATTTTGGTACCATAATCTTTTAATTTCTGAATTGGACAAATCGTAAAGAATATGTCGTCTTTTGGCCATTCTATACTGTAAATATTACGGTTACTGGCTTCAGTTTCTAGCCTCGAAAGCATGTAGTCTAAACTAATAGTTTCGTTAGCACACGTAAATTCAACAGATAATAATTTCTTAAATTTGTTATATACATTTATGCGCAATATTTTTATGTTATCAAAATCAATTATTTTTGTTCTAATTTTTGCAGAATTTTTATTAAAAGTGTATGAAAATTTATCGTAGATTTTTATTTTTAAATTGTCTTTATTTTTTACGGATTGGTTTAGTTCAACTTTTTTGTCGAGAATTTTTCTCTTCATAGAACGAGTTTTAACTGATAGAACCTTAGTGTTTGTGTTTTTTAATTCTTGAATTGTGACTCTGGATAGGGCATCAGCTCCTACATTATTTTTACCTTTAATATATTCGACGGTGAAGTTATATTCTGAAAGTTCTAATCTTATTTTAGTTAATTTAGAAGAAGGGTCCTTAATATTAAAAAGATAAACTAATGGTCGATGATCTGAGCGAACTGTAAAGGTAGTGCCATATACATACGGTCGAAACTGGGTAATCGCAAGGTGAATTGCTAGAAGTTCGAGTTCTATTATCGGCTTTTTCTGCTCCGAAAAGGTAAACGATTTTGAAGCATAGTATATAGGCAAATCATTTCCATTAAAATTTTGACTCAATATTACTCCACAGCCTACTTTCGATGCATCTACTGTTATCAAGAATTGTTTCGAAAAATCAGGGTATTGTAAGATCCTAGGTGATATCAAAGCAGATTTCAACTTATCGAATGATTTCTGGCATTCATCATTCCAATCAAAAAGTGTATTTTTTCTTGTCATATAGTTTAAAGGTGCTGCCAAAGTAGCAAAATGTGGAATAAATCTCCTATAATAGTTGGCAAATGCTACAAAACGTCTTACAGAATCTTTATCAGATGGTGTTGTGTAATTTTTAATCGCATGGATTTTTGAGTCGTCCGGCAAGAGACCATCTGCCGTACATTTATGGCCAAGAAATGTAACTTCAGAGCGAAAAAATTTACATTTATAGGGATTTATTTTTAAGTTATGTTTGCGCAAAGTTTCAAAAACAGATTTCAAGTTGTTTAGATGGTGGTTTTTGCTACAACCTATAATGATTACATCATCAACATATAAGAATGCTTTGTTAGGCGTTAGACCAGAGAAAGCTATTGACATCATTCTTGAAAATGAATTTGGTGCTACGTTAAGCCCGAAGGGTAAAACTTTCCAACGAAAGGATCCTTTATCCGTGCTGAATGCGGTTATATCACGCGAATCTTGATGTAAAGGGATTTGATGAAATCCGGAGAATAAATCAATGATTGAAAAATATTTCGCACGACCTAAGTTATCTAAAATGTCGTCAATACGTGGTAAAGGGAATTTATCGGCAACGAGATTTTTGTTCACACCACGATAATCAACACACATTCTATACGACTTCTGATTGTCTGAACTCTTTTTAGGTACCAATATCAAAGGACTATTGAAGTTTGAAGTGCTGGGTTCGATTAAATCATTTTCTAATAAATTCTTAACTTGTCTATTTATTTCATCTCTCTGGGTATGCGGAAGTCTATAATTTTTAATGTAAACAGGTGATTGACCAACGTATCTGAGTTTCTGTTCATAGAAATTATTTATTGTCATTTTATCGTCTTGTAACGAAAAAATATCGGCGTAAAGCTCACAAAGGGGCATTAAACTACTTTTAATATCATCTGGCATTTGCTTTTGAAGAATATTTTTTAACTGTACATTACGACTAGTTTCATTGTCGATTTCATTTATTGAATATATGTAGAAGTTTCTTAAATTTTCTGATTTTATTTTGTCTGTTGGAATACACTTATATTCACTTGTAGTATTAACTACACGTAGAACAGGATTTTTCGAGTCAATAATTCCCTTACCTACAAAAACTCCTTTGCAAATTTCCTGCGAATCAATAAACATTGGTTCTCTTACATTACGTATGTTAAAAACTCTAAATACCTCACATCTGGGTGGTATTACACAAGTTAACGTTCTAGTTCCATGCATTATTGGTACTTTGAGGTTTGCGCCTCTAACTAAAAGTGATAAAGTCATATTTCCATAATTTATTGTACATTTGTGATGTTTGAGGAAATCCTTCCCAAGTATGCCATTAGCTGGAATATTGAAATCTTCGCTGACTACATGAAAAACTTGAGTTATAAGGTATTTTGAAAAAATTAAACTTGTACATATTGTTCCTAGTGTTACAACAGCATTTTGTGTTATACCAGTAATACTTACAATATCATTTTTATTTATAATGATATTTGGATTTATACACGAAATTTTGATAATCGAGATGTCTGCTTGGGTATCAACAAGGAATGAACATGGTTTGATTGTGTCAATGCAATTTAGTTTTATGAAATCGGCATAGTTAAGGTTTAAACTATAGATTGATTTGTAAAAATTTTGTGTGTCTAGTTCTGAAAAATGTCTTCCTCCCTCAACACTGCTTGTTGAGGGACTTCTGCGTTTAAAGCTCTAACGGAAGCCCTCTGAGTAGTTGCATTTTGAGAAAATTGATATTTGTTACTGCCTCGGTAATTATTTTGAAACCGGTTATTATTGTTAAAATTTCGATTGCTTCGTTGGGAGTAACTGCTATTTTGAAAGTTTCCACGATTGTTTTTCTGATATGAGTTATTACGAAATCGGTTAAAATTACCTCTTTTCTGAAAGCTATTGTTTCTTATTCTGTTATGAGTTTGGATTGCTAATACCTGCCTTTCCTTTGTCTCGGTAGTTTGTTCCACGACTAGCTTAGCTACAACTTCCTTAGGGTCTAAAAATACTGATGACGCTAAAATCGATTTAACTAAGTCAGATTTTGCATTTAACCTACACACTGTTATCGTCTGTTCTATTGCCATCTCGTGGGCTTTTGATTTTGTAATTCCTTCGATGACTAGTGAACGTTTTAATGCCTCAGCGAGCTCCTCTGCATGTTTTGCAAACTCTGTGTAGTCTCCGTTCCTTACATTAAGAGCGGCAATCCTACCCGCGATAACTTTGGAGCTATCTGGTCTAATTTTACTTTTCAAAGCAAGTTTAATTTCATCTATTGAAATAATTTTTTCAGGTAATGCTTCTCGCGCTTTCGCTTCTAACTTAGATTTTATAAATGTTATAAACGTTGATTCTAAATTTGGTTCAGTTAATTCTTTTAGTAAGTCTATCTTGTCTAAAAAGGAATCTAAAGTAAGAGGATTACCATCGTAATTTTCCCTAACAATTGATGCACACATACTGATGTATGTTTTTTTCTCTTCCACAGTTGCCATTTTGTTATTTTCCATCTCACTTTTTACAATAATTTTTCCCACATGATTTTCTCTCACAACACTAGCATCAACAACCTCAAACAAGTTTATATTTTCTGGGATTTTTATTTCACATTTAAGCTTTTTAAAGCAATTTTTTAAAATGATTTGACAATGTTTAATTTTACAAATAATTATTTTTTCTTGTTCATCAGGTAAATTTTTTAATCTTGCTTTAGAATATTTAAGCACTGAATTATAATTCAAAATTAAAAGATGTATGTATTCATTAATTTTCTTTTTATTTTCAGTCAAAGGTCGGTTTTGCAATACTCTCTTCTTAATCTTATAAAAATTAAAAATGAGTTTGTTAAATTCTTTTAGATCAAATTCTACCATTTGTAGAACATACCTATTTGTTAAAATATTTTTAGATTTTTCCCCAATTTAAAGAGATTATGTTCTGCATCTTTCTTTTTTGTTTGTTTTACGCTACAATAAATAGTATTTAAAAGATTTATTTTTTTATTTTTGCACCAAAGGAATTTTCCCTTATTTGTGATGTACTGATTTCTAATAACTTTTTGCGTTTTTTTCCATTTCCACCATTATGAAGTAATTTGTAATATTGTACATGTAATATTAATTATATATTGCTTACATTTTATTAAAAAAAATGTTTTATGTTTTTATGTATAAAGTATCTCTTGATTTATGTTTTACCAATTTCCTGTAGAAGGAAGTAAATTGGCTGCTATCTTTCTTAGGAAATAAATATATTCAAACCAATGGAGATATATTAATTAAAATAATTTGTTCAACTTCTGTTTTGTACCAATTAATACTATTTTTACATAATGTTGTTTAATTTTGTGTCCCACTAGTGGCAACACTGTATTTTGTGAAGAAAAATAGATCTTGCAAATTTCAAAAAAATTATGCTCTTATATTAACTGTTCTCATAACTCTTTTCTCTTAAGTTTTACTTATTTCATATTTTAAAAGAGTTATATAAATTATATTATATTCAAACTTTAAGGCAAAAACATTGTTTGTGTTCTTTTTTTCTACGTTGCTTCCTCCGTTTTTCTTATTGAGAGATTTTTATATATATATATATATATATGCGTTTAAGAAAAAAATAGGGTCGTGCATATTTTGAGAGAATTTTATTGTTTTATAGTAAACAAGAATTCATTTCAAAGGTTTTGAATTATTATTATAAAAATATGTTTAAATATATTAATAAATATTAAATATGTATGAACGTAAATAACAGTCGCCATTCAATTTAATAACTTACTAGTATATATAAATATAAAAATAGATTGTTTTTAAAGAAATTCATTACAATTTAAAGTTCATAGGCTATAAGTGTTAAGGTATATGTATGTATGTATATAAGGTAAGTACTGATATTATGTGTTTAGATAAGTATAATAAGTATAATATTAAGTATAAATATATTTGTGTATGTAATACTAAGTAGTTAAATATTTGTATATATTAAATATGTACATATATATGTAAGTAAGTATAAGTAGGTATAATAATATTAAGTATTATGATGTTAATTCAGCTCTAAATTCTCAGCTTCTTTCTATCTTACTCTTCTCACCTTCCAGAATACGCTTCAGGGTTAAACGATGTGTTGGCGTTTCCATCATTTGCTTCTTTTTTTTTGATGGGCTTGCTGCTGTAGCGGGATTTTTTGTGTTGTCACATTTGTCATTTCACATGTTTCTTAATATATTTTTACTTATTTCTTTATATAATTTTATATTTACGGTTACAACGGGATTTTTATTTTGTTCCTTCTCACTTTTTGCTATTGGATTTTTTAGGAATGTTTAAATAGTTTTTTTTTATTTGTTTTACTTTTTAAACGGAAATTTTTTTTTTATTTTTACTTTTACCAGTTCGTTACATTTTTTTTGAATTAACGTTAACGGTTAAAGTTTTTTTTTTTTGTGTTTTGTACACTTGTTTTTTTATATTTAAAAATTTTGAGCATTGACAACAAGAATATTGAAATCATGAGTTTGTTGTTGTAATATTGTTTTAAATATTATAGTTTTTAAGATTTTTTTTTTGTTTATATGGTTAACTTTTTTTTTGTTTTACAATTTATATAGGTAGTTAGTTTCTATTAAAATTCGGCTGTATTTGTTATTATATTGTTTCCGAAAGGTTTCTTCATTTTGCTTATTGAGTACAAATAATTTTAGATAGCTTGATTCTTTAATTTACACTATTATTTTACAGCATGATTACTATGTCATTTTTATTTTTAATTAATTATTAAATTATAATTTTTAGAAGAACACTGCTTTCTTGTTGTAGTGACTGTCTATTTTCCAACTTTTAAGGCCACTGCATATATTTGTTGCTTGGCTATACGTTTTCGCCAACTGTTTGTTGATTTCAATTTGTGTTTTATTTTGCTGTTTATTTAAAACACATTACACTTTTGATTTAGAAAAAATTATAGTTTTTCACTTTTCACCCAACTTAAAATTCACAATGACTCTTTTATGACTTTTTTTTTTTGTCACTTAAAGCACCAGATTAGTTTAACACAGCAAAAACTTCTTTCTTAATTCACGAGTCACGTTCTGCTCAATATGCCAAAGAATAAAACCGTAGCAGAATAATAAAAAAAATTTTAATTTGAAAATTTGTCACGGTCGCCATTTAATAACTTGTAATTAATACAACCGGTCTCTTCTTGTGTTGAGTAATGACTAACTTTATTTAGGCAAAACGATAAGTATGTATATACAAAATGATCTTAAAGCTAATACGCTTGACATGTGACATGTCAACTATTTAACTGGGTTACACAGATAATATAATTATATAATAAATTCAGGGTTGGCACTACAGCTGTTTGTTTTGAAGAGAAAAAGTTACAAACGATAATTCACAATAACGCATATTTATATCACAAAGTAATAATGGGACATCTGGCAACTTCGATTTGATTGCGGTTTATAACGGAACTATTTGCAAATATTTTTCATTTAAATGTTTTAAGAGTTTGTTTACAAGCGTTTTTTAACAACTTTAAATATTTTACTGACTATGGCGAATCGGGGTTCCCAAGCAACGCCTGAAATTAGAAAATTGATTATTGAACACTCAAAATCCGGAAAATCTGTACGAAATATTGCAGAAATAGTCAATAAACCTAAGTCTACAGTGTTTAATATTATAAAACGTTATTCCGGTGCAAAAAATTTCGAGAATGCTTCAAAGCCAAGCAAAAGAAAAATATTTTCCGATGCAGATGAACGGTGGTTAATAAGAGAAGTAAAGAAAAGACCTTACATAAGCGCCCCTAAATTAACTGCTGAAGCAGAAAAACATTTCAAAAAGAAAGCTAATCCTGAAACTGTAAGAAATATTTTGAGAAAACATGGTTATAATGGCCGCGTAGCTAGAAAAAAGCCTTATGTAAATGATGTAAACAGACGTAAACGTGTAAGTTTTGCTGAAGAACATAAAAATAAGGACTTTTCGTTTTGGAGTAAAGTAATCTTTACCGACGAAAGTAAATTTAATGTTTTCCGGTCGGATGGACGTTCTTACGTGTGGAGAAAACCGCTTACAGAGCTCGCCAAAGAAAATTTGAGACCAACAGTAAAACATGGTATGGGGTCGGTTATGGTATGGGGTGCAATATCAGCAGCTGGACCGGGTAATCTCCATATTGTAGAAGGACTTATGGATCACAGATACTATTTAGATATTCTACGTAAAAATCTTGCGGAATCAGCGAACAAATTGGGTCTTAAAGATGACTATTACTTCTACCAAGACAATGACCCGAAGCACAAGGCATACAATGTCAGAAGCTGGCTGCTCTATAACTTCCCGCATGTGCTTGAAACCCCACCACAATCGCCGGATGTTAATCCAATAGAGCACGTGTGGAGCCATTTAGAGGAAAAATTAAAAGTCCATCCAATAAATACCAAAAACGACTTAATAGTTGCTCTAAAGGAGGAATGGGGAAGGATATCACCTGAATACTGCCGTAGAATTGTTGAATCGATGCCAAATCGATTGAAATGGGTAATACGACAAAAAGGGCTCCCAACAAAATATTAATCTTAGTCTACAATATTAAATTTAATAATTTATGAATTGTTCTTTTACTTTGTCCCATTATTACTTTGAGCTCTAATTAACGTGTTATGAAGTTTATTTTGTTATTATTTTATTTTGCCGCCATTAATTGAATTTCTTGTTTATGTTTTTAATAAAACACCATATATGCTTTTCAATTCCATAAAAACTTTTTTCCTGGGATTTTTATATTAACCAAATTATTACAAGAAGTGTCCGCGTAAGTGTGTGTCCCATTATTAGTTTGAGCCACTGTATATTTACAAAAATTTATTTATTTAATTTTAATTTAATTATTGCAATGCTTTAGGATATACAATATTTTTAGTTTGCCCATCAGGAGCATACACATATAAGTCGGTGGGTTTTCCTACACGCAAGCATGCAACATAAAGCTGTCCATGCGAGAAACATGGATTTGCTAAATTTAAGCCGCAGACTTGCAGAGATTGACCTTGAGCTTTGTTAACAGTCATCGCAAATGCTAACCAAACAGGAAACTGCAATCGTTTGAAATCGAATGGTAAATCTGTTGGTATCATTGGAATGCGTGGCAAAAGTACATCTGTCCCTTTATATTTTCCTGTTATAATGGTCGCTTCTATTTAATTATTTCTCAGTTTTTTTTAGTGCAAGTCGAGTGCCATTGCAAAGCCGTGGTGGATCGATATTACGCAGTAAAATAATGGGCACTCCAATTTTAAGTTGTATCACATGTGGTGGAAAGCCTGGCACATCGAGTGAATTTAAGAACTCAACAGGATAATTAACAGCATCTTCTTCCCTCGTTACAGTATCGATGGACTTGTACGTTGCTGCAGTTTCATCGATTTTGTTCAAAATAGCGCTATTTATGGAATGAACATCAATGTTTTTGGCAGCAAGTAATGCTCGTTCACACAGCCATTCCTTGTTTTTATAATTGCGTTCAATATTGGGAAATACACAATTGATTAATTCTTCAATGGACAGTGTCATTTTACAAAAGTCAGGTGGAAATGTAATGCAGTTTGTTGTTGGATCCGATGGCATTCTTCCGTTTCCCAAATCCAGCAACTGCTTTGAAAATCGGGAAGCTGATGCATCGTGTTGTAGTTGTACATGCATATTTGTCGTTAATTTTAGTGTGCGAACGTGGTGCCAAAGAATGGATGTTTTCAGACATGCGTTAAGCTCATCAGCTGGGGTTGCACCTGGAATAACCGGTAGTGTTTGGCGAAAATCACCGGGTAACAAAATCAGTGTTCCCCCAAATAATTGCCTATTGCTTCTGAAATCCTGTAATGTGCGATCTAGGGCCTCTAAAGATTTTTTGTGTGCCATTGTGCATTCATCCCATACTATGATCTTACACGTTCGCAGCACTTTACCCATTGCTGAATTTTTCTTTATATTGCATGTGTGCGTCTCAGAGAATTGCAATTTCAGTGGTAATTTAAGTGCCGAATGCGCTGTTCTGCCACCATCCAAAAGCGTGACAGCAATGCCGGATGACGCAATGGCCAACGCAATATTGTTTTGGGATCGGACTTTAGCCAAGATCAACGAAATCAGAAACGTTTTTCCGGTCCCGCCCGGTGCATCTAAAAAATACAATCCACCTCTTTCATTTGAAATTGCTGTCATTAAAGTGTTATATGCCAAAAGTTGCTCCTGTTGTAAATTTGGTAGATTAGCTTCGATAAATAACATTAATTCCTGTGGTTGTAATTCCATTCTCGTCGCAGATCTTGATCAGATGCATCATCACCAGATCGAATAGGGCTAATCATACCAATTTGAATGAGAGTCTTGTTGTTGATTTGCAAACACTTTTCTTCCAGTAAGATCAGAGCCTCATTGTATATAGCTTCA
Organism: Gymnosoma rotundatum; assembly: GCA_916610165.2. Taxonomy (NCBI): domain Eukaryota; kingdom Metazoa; phylum Arthropoda; class Insecta; order Diptera; family Tachinidae; genus Gymnosoma; species Gymnosoma rotundatum. The sequence goes on along the minus strand of OU744338.1, from coordinate 86,521,752 downwards.
GAAAATTCAATAGTTTCGTCGTTTCTGGTAATTCTCTCTCTATGCAAAATGTCTTCACTCAAATATGCTTTAAATTTATGCCAAAAATCTTTCGGGTTGGATGGATAGCATGTTACCAATATAATCGCAAATAATGACCTTATCTGCCACGGATGATTGGTAACTGAAGCATCTGCAAGTGTTGTTTCCCAATGTGAATCGCTCTCCAATAAGTTAAGTTTTTGGCATGCCTCTCGATAAGTTGAACATATTTGGCCATTAACTGTACGTAAGTTCTCGAACGAAGTTGGTCCAGGAACATTTATTAGAAGCATTCGTAGAAAGAAACATTCTGCATTCTGGGGATGAACAGTATACAGTCTTCCTAATGCATCAGTGGAATACAAATTTGGCCATCCTTCAACTGATTTTCCTTGTTTGCGACGCTGAAATTTTTTCGCTGATGCGTTCCATGTATAGTACGTTGGCATTTGAGCATACAGCAACGTCTGATCAAATAAATCATTTGTGCATAAATCAAAAAAAGAAGTTAACGTTGTAGCTGGAGGCGCTGCTGCCCTTTCTTGTGCAGTTACTTCAGTGAAATAAACGCGTTTCCATTTTCGAGGTGAACAGATAAATGAACAACAGCCGGATGGCGTTCATGAATGGGAAATCTTAAAATTCGCCAAACGGCTTCATTGCTGCTGATGTATCGCGCCATTTGATATCGTATAATTTCATCATTTGGATTGTGCAACGAAAACGCTGCCATATCTGATCCCTTGGTAACGTATTTGCATATGTATCTAATAGATTTTACAGAATTGCAATACTCTACATTAATATGAGCTTTGTATGTTTTTGAAAGCAATGGACAATAGGGTACTGTCCAGCGATTATCAATATCAATATCATTGTTTCGCACCCTTATTGTAATTGATTGCCCACCATCATCTGTTGATCTGCGACGATAAAGCGGATAGCCATCAATACCTGAGATTGTTTCTGTAAGCATTTGTCGTGGATACTTTTTTGTGCATTTTCCATCGGCCATAAATGGTGAATTTGGATTGATGATTCCACATGGCCCATGAATCATGTTTTTGATTACAATTTCATGCAATTGTGGATCAATATCAGGATCAGGTATTTCCGCAGAAATGACATCATCTATTTTGTCAGACGTAATTTTGTCGAGCAACCAAATTAAGATGTGTGCATGTGGCAATCCACGTTTTTGCCATTCGACTGAATACATCCAGCATCGCGTTTCTCCAAAAACTTGTAGATTAACAATGAAAGACATTAATGATTTTAATATTTGTTTAAACACACGTGCTGTAATGTCGTGTCGATGCACAGATGTTTGCCCTGAAGACAATTCGGATACGATTTCCTCCCACTTCGGATTACATGTGAATGTAATGAACAGATTTGGCCGTCCGTATGATCGCACATATGTCATTGCGTCTTGTGTATATTCTTGCATATGACGTGGGATTCCTGTGAATGTTGCTGGCAGTATAATACGTTGCCCTAGTACATTGGGATTGAAGTCATTGTGATCGTTCATTGCATCACGAAGATGAATATAATCCTCTACTCGAAGTATCGCTTGATGATGTCGTATGTATAACAAACGTTCCGTTTCGATTTTGGCGTACATGTCGACAATAAACTGGTGAAACAACTCACTACAATTTAGAATATGATTGTCAGTGTGTTGACGAATCATTAAATGATATGAGTAAAAATTCATCGCACTCATTTTTTGCTAGGTGTTTCATCTAAAATATATAAGAAATATAAATTTCACATAAATTTATTATTTTTTATGTTACGTGCGACAAACGTTTATAAAAAAAATCTTAACTTACGGGTTGCTTGATTGATTTGACGGATTTCAAAATGATATCCATCTTCTCCATATGAAAAAATAATAGGATACTGAAGCGCGTCATATGAGCGATGCGTTTCAGATATTCTGTTAATTCTCTTGTCACGACGGCGAATAATTATATCACGTAATGCCACTGGATCACCAGTCATTAAGATTGCTACATCGTCAACAGTGGGCGCGTTGTAACATCCTTGATGTTGTCCAGCTGGCGTTTTATCAGCATGAATTGCAATAAAGTGTTGATCTGAAGACAATCGCGGATCATCTTTTGCTTGTTTAAATGTTCTCACCAACTGGTTGCTGTCATGAAGCATTATTTGCAAACCGGCTACTATTCGCTGTTTTGTACCTGGACTGTAGAGCTGACGCTGTTGCACGTGGTCGTGTAAAAACTTAAGATCTTCATCTGGAATTGGCAATATTGATCCCATTCGGTGATAAATTTGGCCTTGAACTCTAAATGTTGGCATGAAGTTGTTTTGAACCACTTTAGTCGCACCAAACGATGTCATTTGAAAACACGAATTGTATTTTCGTATGTTGCTTAAGAAATGTTTGGAATCCACCGTTGTTCCTATGAAGTGGAATATTATAATTTTGAGTAATAATCATTTTATTTTTTCCTCTTCTTCCTGTTTTGATGCCTTAGGTGCAAATTGTTTATTTGTTCTTACCTGAAACTAACGATAGTAGTGGGTCTGGTGGTGATAGCAGTTCGGGTAAAGCAATTTTACCATTTGCGCAGCACATTCCAGGTGCTTCATTTTTATATTTCTAAGCACTGCAGTATTGGCAAACTTTATTCATTGGTCCAATGACAACTGACTCATCTTCACTGCAATCAATTTCTGATGTGTAGTGGAATGCCATCAGCTCATATGATCCAGGGCTTCGACGATGCTGTGCTCTTCGACTACGATCTTCTAGACGGCGTGCCGCACGTTGCTCTGGTGTCGCGGCAGCTCTTGATAAAGTGGAGCGCGATAGGTCACTTTGCATGCGTGTTTGACGTTGATGAGAAATGGCGGAAGCCCTTGATGTGAAGGCTCGATATCGCAGAATTTCTAGGCGTGCTTCACGTTGCTGTAAATTCTCAGCAGCTCTAGAGGTTGAGGCTCGAGACCGTTCAATTTGAAGGCGTGCTTCACGTTCTTTATGAGTTTCGTTTGCTCTATTGGAATTCATTTGCAATGATTTTGGAGTGCGTGAAGACAGGGATGATTTTTTTGGAGGCATTTTTTTATTTATAACTTAGTTTTTAACACAATCGTTTCTCACTTAATTTAAGCTTTGATTATATTAACTTTTTAAATTTCTTGGTTATAAATTTGATAAAAATTTAGTTAAAAAAATGATTTAAAAAGAAAACTGCAATTTCTGTCTAATTCACTATTGAAAATGCGTTAAGGGAAAAGTAAATATGCAGTAAGCTTAGTGCTCCCCTTTTTTGTTTTAAACCAATTAGAATTCAGCACCGAACCGCATGTAATTTGCTTCATGCTCCCCCTTTTTATTTTTAAACCAATCAAAAAGCAGCAATTACACAATCAGCTGTTTCGCAGTCAGTTGTGGGAGAATGAGAATGGGGTTGCCCCACTATCTATTGTAATTAAGATATTTTACAAAATCAGCTGTTTTGCAGACAATTGTGGGAGAAAGAGAATGCGGCTACCCCACTATTTTAATTAATATGTATTTTAAATTTGAGGTAAAGCCGTTAATAAACGTAGTAAAAAAGTAGATCCAGAAGTGTGCATGGTCGAAAAATATTATCATGTAATAAATATTTCTATTCATGCCAATACCATATATAGCAAATACTGCCGCCGTTGTTCAAAAAATGCCCAAGATATGACGATATTAAATTTTGGGTTATATGGGCGAGGCCACTCCCCTTTGTCCACTCCCAACTTTATATAGTCAAGAATATCCTATTGCGAAAATTTAATGACGATTGGTCTAGTAGTTAAGACTATATTACGATTTTTAATTTTCCTAAAAAGGGGCGGGGTCCCCCCCACTTTTCTCCTGGTACGTATTCCTAATTATCCCAATACCATATGTACCAAATATTGTCGACGTAGGAAAAAAAATGGCCAAAATATGGCGATTTAAATTTTTGGGTTATATGGGCGGTGCCACGCCGCTTTGTCCACTCCCAACTTTATATAGTCAAGAATATCCTATTGCGAAAATTTAATGACGATTGGTCCAGTAGTTAAGACTATATTACGATTTTTAATTTTTCTAAAAAGGAGCGGGGTCCCACCCACTTTTCTCCTGGTACGTATTCCTAATTATGCAAATATCGTCGACGTGGGTCAAAATATGGCGATTTAAATTTTTGGGTTATATGGGCGGTGCCACGCCCCTTTGTCCACTCCCAACTTTATATAGTCAAGAATATCTTATTGCGAAAATTTTATGACGATTGGTCCAGTAGTTAAGACTTAATTACGATTTTTAATTTTTCTAAAAAGGGTCGGGGTCCCACCCACTTTTCTCCTGGTACGTATTCCTAATTATGGCAATACCATATGTACCAAATATCGTCGACGTAGGTCAAAAAATGGCCAAAATATGGCGATTTAAATTTTTGGGTTATATGGGCGGTGCCACGCCCCTTTGTCCACTCCCAAATTTATATAGTCAAGAATATCCTTTTGCGAAAATTTAATGACGATTGGTCCAGTAGTTAAGACTATATTACGATTTTTAATTTTTCTAAAAAGGGGCTGGGTCCCACCCACTTTTCTCCTGGTACGTATTCCTAATTATGCCAATACCATATGTACCAAATATCGTGGACGTAAGTCAAAAAATGGCCAAAATACGGCGATTTAAATTTTTGGGTTATATGGGCGGTGCCACGCCCCTTTGTCCACTCCCAACTTTATATAGTCAAGAATATCCTATTGCGAAAATTTAATGACGATTGGTCCAGTAGTTAAGACTATATTACGATTTTTAATTTTTCTAAAAAGGGGGTGGTCCCACCCACTTTTCTCCTAGTACGTATTCCTAATTATGCCAATACCATATGTACCAAATATCGTCGACGTAGGTCAAAAAATGGACAAAATATGGCGATTTAAATTTTTGGGTTATATGGGCGGTGCCACGCCCCTTTGTCCACTCCCAACTTTATATAGTCAAGAATATCCTATTGCGAAAATTTAATGACGATTGGTCCAGTAGTTAAGACTATATTACGATTTTTAATTTTTCTGAAAAGGGGCGGGGTCCCAACCAGTTTTCTCCTGGTACGTATTTCTAATTATGCCAATACCATATGTACCAAATATCGTCGACGTAGGTCAAAAACTGGCCAAAATATGGCGATTTAAATTTTTGGGTTATATGGGCGGTGCCACGCCCCGTTGTCCAATTAAAACTTCATATAGCCTATTATTCCTTCCAGAGTCACAGTAACATGCTGTGAAAATTTCAGGAAGATCGGTCCAAGGGTTTGGCCTCCTATAAAGCACAAACATACAGACAGACATTCATTTTTATATATATAAAAGCAATAGCTGCTGGTAGGTAATTTCAAAATATTATGCACACATTCCTTAGCATGTAGACGATTGCAGCTATTATTACCACAATGATTATCACGGTTTTGGCACTCATCCCATAATGTTTGAGATGATGAATATCTAGTTGAATTTAAAATCCCAACAGTTTAGAAGGAGATAAAATATCTGGATTTTTTCCATTGCAGTATCAATCTTAAGGTGAGCTATAGTTAGTATGAAATCCGAGATGATTAGATTTGGAAAAACATAACTAACTTCAGAGGAATACAAGTAATGAGCCAAAAAGTAACCTCATATGTCTCCAAATGGCATCAATTTTAAAATACCTACACCCTGTATAATGAAACCTTCAGTATTCTCTTGGCATCTTACATCCGCTGGTGTATCCTCTTTTACAGAAAACAACCAAGTATTTGGTGATCGCATTTGTTTCTAATTATTTTGAAACCATTTTATTTCTATACCTCAAGAACAATTGCACCTTGCAACCTTTACCTCGTTCTGCGTTGAATATTAAATGAATTTTGTGCCATAATGTTACCTCTTGTATTTTTTGACAATGACCAAACTCCTCCTCATTCAGATTATAAAAAAATTTCTTCTTTTACCTATCAGCAGGACGAATTTTTATGGATAATTCATCATGAACAATAGGATATGTACATACTTCGTACGCTGTTAAACTTTCTTTGTTTATTAATGGTAATTAAACTGCTGTCGATCTAGTTGATATTTGTGCCACCCTTGCCAATTCAATTGGGTTTTCTGTTGGTAATTGTAATCGCTGGCTGATACTGTTGCTTAAGTCTCTTCATAGGCAATATTTGAAAAGTATGTCATCTTGATTCTGCTCAAATATTTTCATGGCATACGGTGCTGATATAGGCCGTTTCATTTTTTGATTCATGTAGCTCTGTTTCTAGCGATTTATTTATTCGCTCAATTTAATTATATTCTTAAATACAATCTTGTTTTCCTTCTTAATGATGTCCATCTTGCATCTTGCACCGATGAAATACTTTGAACGATATCCTTCCTTTGCTGATTCATTTCCAATTTCTTTTTTAGCCTCTGCGAAATTTCTTTAGTATGTCTTCGTCCTTTAATCTAAATAGCGCATGTTGAATACTTTCAATAATGAACGCGGCTTACGACTGATGACATTATTAATTCATATCTGTTCAAAATTTTATTATAAAGGTATGTAAATTTTGACTTGTTCTTGATTCAAACATTTCTTTTCGGACTTTTAATCTATCAACTACTGCCTTAACGTCGTCCAGGGACATCTTGGCCGCTGCATAATCAGTTACCTTTACGTGCACCAGAAGATTCCAGTAGTTCGCTGCCACTCCAACCGTTGTACGTTTTTGAAAAAAATACCTACCTTATTGCAGTAACTAACTTGTAAAAATTCTATTAATTTACTAACTTGGAAATTCCCGTAATTTGCCTAAGAGTTGTTCAAACTGAACCCTCATTTGGTCATCTAGTTTCTTTTGTAGGATTAAAAATATTACAGATTGATACATGTCCCCAGAATCAATTTTTATAGCACATAAAGCTTGCAAACTCTCATTCACTATTTCCAAAAAATTTCTAACACTTTAAGGATCATAGTGCACAAATAAAGCATTAAGCAAAGACTTAAAATAAACTGATGTTGTGGCCATATTGTTGGAATAATATTCTTCTAATATATTCTAAGCAATGTCAAAGTTTCTTGTGAAACAAACTTTCTGCTGTTTATAATTTTTCTCTTACAATATCAATAGCGATTTCTTTATTTGTATATTTATTTATTTTTGATTTCAAACCGTCTAGAACATATTGATTTTTTTATATTTTCTTTAAATTCCATTTTTTCCGTTACCGTGCAGTCACACGGTCAAGTTTTTGTTCAATTTTCTTCCAAAAATTTTACACATACTGCTTGTCAAAGTTCACAAAAATTGAAAGCTGTGACGTAGGCTGAACGCAATTTCAAAGCAAGTTTTTAAGCAAGATGTTGTAAAGAAAACAAAAAAAATTTATTTGAAGGAAAAAACTTCAATCAGCTGTTCCCTCGAATGAAATTTGAAAGACTCAATTGAACGAAAATTTGAAAGCAAATTCTCAGCAAGTTTTTAAAGTGAGAGTGTATTAGTAAAAAAATGAGAGAAATTTTAAAAATTGAATGAAAACTTGATCGTCTGACACCCTAGTTAGAGAAGCTTCTTAAGGTACTTCCTTTTTTGATAACCTATTCTTGAATTGCTAATATAGACTTTTGAAGATCTAAGAAGCTTGCCGAACTTTCCCAGCAAAATCAGATTTTAAACATTTATTTCTCTCTAGAGTGGAAAGCGGTAGGCAAAGATTATTATCATTCCGCAATTAATTTTTTAAATGATTCCCTTAAGCCCTGTACTTTTTCTACAAATTCCTGTCTATCAATTTTACTTTGGGCTAAGAAGAGCAAAGCATTGAATAGTGCAGCAATTTAATTTCCTTAAACTTCTTGGCAATTAATAATTTATAGTAGTTCCGTTCTATAAAACGCAATAATTATTCAATAGACAAAACTTACCATTACCATAAATTTTTTTTATTTGAAAAACAAAAATACCTATTTTTTTCAAACCTGACTTCACGCGACTATAGTCTTTAGTCGGGGTCTCCAAAAATGTTGAATAAACAGAAGAAGTTAAACCAAAACGTCTCTTTGATGATTTAAAAATAACTCACACATTATTTACACACAATTTTCCTTAAATGCTAATGTCAATATTTTACATCTAATCTGAGGTACATATGTACATTGTTTTTTTCTGGAACACGAACGAGATAAACTACTAGCTATTGTTTACTTAGGATTATGATCACTAATAAATAGACTATGCAGACATTATCTACCAAGCAGACACTATTTAGAGTTCAGAAATGTACACCCACTGTACAAAATTCTAGTACATAAATTGAAAACACACAACTAAAACCAACACGTACATTTTTTCATATTTATTTGCGTATACGTACGTGAGTGTACGACTGTAGCTATTGTTTGTGTGGTTGTTTAAAAAATTTTTCAAGCATATAAATTTTTAAGAAAAATAAATGTGAAAATTTTTAGATAAATTCCTTTGGATTTTAATATTAAAGTTTTAAGTATTATGTTTTTACAACCCTTTATTTAATAAGTTTTACTTTTATAAATAGTTTTTAATATAGGAATTAAAATAAAATAAAAGTTTTTAATAAATTAGTTACAAGATTTATATTTTATTTATTAAATTATATTAAGTTTTAGCACTAGTTATTTTAATTGTTTTGTTTGCACAACCACTCTCGTCTCTGCCTCTTCAAAAGCTCTTCCAATAATTGATTGAACCAGTCACTCAATTAACCTATATGGAGTGCTCTTCTGGCTCAGTAATATAAAATTAAAACTTGAGTGAAACCTTAAATCTTATTTTAATCCATATTAAGCAGAAACATGGTTATGAGCCAATATTTTTTTTTTAATTTTAATGGTTTACAAAAATAAAGTCATATAAATATGCATAATTACATTAAAAAAATATTTTAATTGATTTTCAATTGCACAATTTTTCATTAGTATGTGTGAATATGTTTTTAATGTCTGATAAATTTATACCAGAAAACTTAAAATTGTGTAAGCTAGTTCGATCTAATGAGCTGAGCTAAAAATGATCTCTCACTTAAAAGAGCTGATAAACCTAACTCTAAATAATTTTTAATGAAGTCTCATTTGCTGTTTTTTCTCCTAAACGTTTTAGTCAAGGCCTACTATCTGTTTTCGTGTGTGTGCGTTAGTGATTTTTATGTTTGTGTTTCTTTGTGTGTTCCCTGCAGGTAATATTGGGTTACGTGGTCCATTGTAACTGAAATGGACTAGCTACAACATGGTCCTATGTAATGCACGGTATTTTTCAACAAGAGTTTGTTGTTAAACGATAAGTGTTAGCGTTTTAACGTTTGCATAAAGTGGTGCCAAGAGCTGTACAGTTCGTGCAGTTAGAACTACGTAGTATGATATTTGTTGAAAGATTACATAGTGGTAACTCTGATGCCATCCATTATTTATTTTCTTAAACAATTTTGTGTATGTACATTTTACAACATAAAGTGGTAAAATTAAAATTATTATAAAAGTATCTAATTAATATAAAAGGATTTGTAAAAATAGAAGAAAAAAATATTTAAAAAGATTAAAAAGTGAAAGTGAAGCAATAGTGTGCATAATTGACAGATTGGCAGATAATGCCAATACGAAATCCTGGGATAACGCGCGTCAGGATTTAGATGAGGAATGCGGCAATAACAAATTAGCTAGTAAATTTGGACAATGGCAGATAAGAAACAGAACTCTATGGAAGAACATGAGAGAACTTTTTTCTAAGAACTCATAGTGTAGATGTACCTGTATCTCGACTGACGATTGTCGAAAATAATGAAACACCACAGTCACTATGTTGACTGTACAGCCCGGTCAATACGCGCATTTCGGTATTAAACAAAAATTGATCAAGGTGGCACATTTATTAGAAAATTATTAGAAAATTTATTAGAAAATTATAATATTTAATTTAATAAATTAAAAAACAAACAACTTTCATGTAAAATTTTATTTTTGGTATTTGATGGAGCAGCAGAATAGAGTAGCTTGGAAACTAGCCCTCTGGTGTGTTTCATAGAGCAGTGAAATGGAGTAGTTTTAAAACAAACCCACTAGGGTGTTCCATCGTGTAGTGACATAGAGTAGTTTTGAAACTACTCCCATGTAATGCAAAGCTGGGTTATATGATCCAGCCCTAGTATATCGTAATTTTAAATGGCCTTCTTAATATTTCATGCCCTACTTTTCTACTTTGTATATCAGAGCCCACTACTTGCCATGCGTTTAGTACTTACAATAGATAGTCCGTTTGTACAGTGACTTAACAGCCACATCATACATAAATATGTATAAAAGCAAGGAGTTCGAATTGCTTTTTCATAGAAGGCAGACGTATTTTGTTCAATTTTGAAAATTGAAAATTAAAATAAAAAAATTTAAATTCAGATTTTGAGAAAAAAGTCAAAAAGTTTTCAATTTTGTGTTTGTTCCTTATAAATGGATTAACCGCTGGGAGTTCAATCTTAAACGTGTTGTGTGATAGAATTTATTTCTTTAATAACTCTTATTTTCTTTCTTTTGTTCGTGTAAATAACAACAAAAATAAAAACATTAAAAATTCAAAAACCTGAAATGAGTGTAACAAGAGTGTCAATTCTAACTTAAAAGAAAATGTACAATTGAATTTCAATTTAAAATACACTGATAATGAAAGAAAAAGAAAAAACGTAAAAATGAATAACGAGAGTGTAGCTAAACATTTAAAAACTAACTATTACTCAATTCTTGATTGTGAGAACGATACTCTATGTGATCAAAATTTATTAAAAAAATACGAAAATCATGTAAATGAAATAAACAAAAAACACGAGAGTTTTAATTGTGTCAATGATAAAAACAATAACTCAAAAAGTTCTCATTCAGCCTCAGCTGTGATTAACAGTAACCGCCCTAAAGAAAATCCAAAAAATTCCCCCAATTAATATTATAGATATAGACAGTAAAAACCTTGTCGAATTTATTAAAAATGGTCTGAAAATCAATGAATTTAATATTAAAGAATTCAGAAATAAAAAATCTTTATTTATGAATTCAATTCAAGACTATCAAAGAGTCAAATCATATCTCGAAAAAACCAAAACTAAATTTTTTACATTTACTCCCAAAGAATTCAAAATCTAAACCTACTTGCTTAAAGGTCTTGACGCTAATATTGATACTGATGATATTCTTTGTGAACTATTAAAATTAGAAAGTGAAGTTCTAAAATTTATAAAAGTTAACCAGTTTTCCACCAAATTATCCGTTGAAAAAGGAATTAAACTAACAATGTTTATGGTTCAAATATCACCAGATAGCAGTATCAATAAACTTAAAAATATAAAAACACTACTTCACCGTGTAATTAGATGGGAACAAGTCAGAAAACCCGAAATACCCCAATGCCGCAACTGTCAAGGCTTTTTCCACAGTGCTGTCAATTGTCACCTTCCTAGGAGATGTGTGAAATGCAACATGGACCACGAAAGAGGAAAGTGTACTATAGAAAAGGTACCAGCTGATGAAAAAGAAAAATTGTTTTGTGTTCTTTGCAATAAATATGGTCATCCAGCATCCTACAAAGGGTGCGAAAAATATAAGCAGCTGAAACAAAAAATTAATTTAAGGAGAAAGGATTTATTTTTAAATAAAGCTTATAATGCTAATGTTTATACTAATACAGCACCTTCTTTTTCAAATGTAGTTAAGGGTAATAACACCACTAACATAGATTTAAAAACCTCATCTAACACAATCAATAACTCCTTCATACAAGAAATGAAAAACTTTATGATGAATATAAATAATCAAATTATAAACTTTCAAAAACAATTAGAACTACAAGTATCAAGAATTGATACAATTTTTTCAATGCTGGTATAATGGCTCAAAACAATCAAACTTTTATTTCAAAAAAACTTAATATAATACATATTAACGTTAATTCTCTTATATTAACGGATAGAAGATACGAACTTCACGAATTCATAAAGAAAAATACACCCGATATTGTACTTCTAAACGAGACAAAACTAAATCATAAACATAAAATTCAGTTTGAACACTTCCAGGTTATAAGAAAAGATAGAAAAGGTACAACACAAGCAGGTGGAACAATGATATTGATTAGAAATAACTTAAAATTCTTTAAATACTCAAATAGTGTAATCAACTCTTTTAACACGTTAGAAACCTGTATTATTCGTCTCTCTCTTTCGACAAATGAAATGTTATATATTATTTCTGCGTACTACCCATCAGTTAATAATGAAACTCATTTAAAAAGTGAGGTCCATAGCCTGTTTGAATCTATGAATTTACAAAACACAAATAATTATTATATTTTAGCAGGAGACCTAAACTGTAAACATATAGAATGGAGCAATCCTAGTAATAATGAAAAGGCTAATATACTTTACAAATGGCTATTAGATAATGAACTTCGTTTTAGATGTAGATATTTGTTTAGTCGATTGTAGGCTTCATATTATTACTGAAAATGACACAACAAACTCACTTAAAACGTTAGATTACGATAGTGACCACGATGCTGTACAGATAATAACCTATAGAAATAAAGAAAACGAAAATTTCACATTTTTGAGCGAAAACGTAAAGTTTACTAACAACTAAATGCACCAATTGGAAAAAATTTCAAAAAAATATTAACCAGAAACTCACCCAAGATATGCAAATTCCTAATAATCGAAATCTTTCGAATTCAGAAATAGACTATCACTTAGACAGACTAAATGATGTTATTCTTAAAGCAACAGAGGAAACAGTTCCTAAGCATAAAAGTGGCAAAGCATTCTCAAAAATAAGCAGCCCAACTATTAAAATGTTATATTCTGAGAAGAGCAGGATATTAACATTAGTCAAAAAGCACAGTAGGTTAGAAATAACACTTCCCGAAGAGATGTTAACATTAGCGAAAGCAAAAATTAAAATAATTAAAAAACTTATAAAAGATAATTTGGCAATAAATATCAATAGACAGATAAAAGAAAAACGAACGGATATAGATCCCAAAGATTCGAGAGATATGTACAACCAAATTAAGAAAAACTTTAAAATATTTAAACCCATAAACTTACATGAAATTAAGATTCCTACAAATGATGTATTCCTTTTAAGTAACGTGGGGATAAACCCTCAAAGTTTAAAGAAAGATAATGATAATAATTATATTGTAGAAGATCCGTGTCATATGTTAAATACTATAGGATCATATTTCGAATCCATACATGAACGCAAAGAAACTATTCCAAATAATTTTGTTCACCAGCAAGTCCAATCCACTTTTAGTAGGTTTCTAGAATTGAAAAGGGGATATGAGAATAACGTAACCACACTTATAAATTTCAATGAAACAAGACTATCTGACAGCATTGATGAAGACAATTCTATTGTCTTTTTCATAACAAGAAATAGTATTCTTTATATTTTTTCTAAATTAAAAAATAAGTTGTCGTCCGGAATTGATAATATACCAAATGTAGTATTAAAGAATATTCCCCGGAGAATGATTTTTGATTTCTGTATATTGTTCAATAATATGCTGAATAATTCATATTTTCCCAGCAAATGGAAAATAGCTAAAGTAGTGTTACTGCCTAAAAAAGATAAAGTACCAAATAACCCAAAAAATTTTCGTCCCATAAGTTTATTGCCAAACATTAGTAAAATTTTTGAAATATGCGTAAATAATATTATATATAAATTTTGTAATAATGATAAAGTATATAGCGAATTGGAATTGGCATAAAAAGTTTTGTACGGGAGCATGTCTTGTAGATATGGAAAAAGCGTTCGACACTGTTTGGATTGATGGCTTAATACATAAATTATTTCAATACGGACTACCCTTAAACCAAATAATACTTATATATAATATGATAAGTAATAAAACATTCAAGGTCTCGCATCAAAATATTGAAAGCGATAAATCATTTAATATTATTAATGGACTACAACAGGGAACAGTAAATTCTCCCATCCTTTTTAACTTGTTCATTTTAGATCTACTTAACCAAGTCGATAACATCATTTCATTTGCTGATGATATTATAATATACCACCATGACGATAAAATTTAAAAAATTAACAGTAATTTACAGATATCCTACAACAAGATGGAACAATATGCAATCGATTGGAACATGAAAATAAACGCACAAAAATGTGAAACTATACTGTTTAGACCACCTGTGAATAAATGCAATCATGATATAAGGAAAAATTGGAGAAGCTTTCAAATTAAGTCTAATTTACATAATTGCAACATACCAGTAAAAGAAGTAGTTAAATATTTGGGTGTATACCTTGATAAATTTTTATATTTCAATTTTCTTATTAAAGAAACTTTGTCCAAAGCAAGAAAAGCTTACTTTTCATATAGAACTCTATTCCACTCGAAATTTATTAAGAATAAAGTTAAAATCATAATGTACCAATCGCTAATTAGACCTATTCTTACGTACGCATGTCCCATTTGGTTCAATATTTCCCCTTCATATATGGAACAAGTTAGAATATTTGAGAGGAAATGCATAAGAGCATGCACTTCACTTTACAGATCTGCAAATAGTGACTTCACTAAGTACATTTCTAACAAAATTCTGTACAAGAATGAAAATATAGTTCGTATAGATAATTTTATAATCTACCTGATAAGGAAGCACGCCTTTTGGTGTTGTACATGTACAGATAATAATTATATAATGGCTCCTTATTACACAAACGACGAATATATAACTAGCTCCTTAGAAAATGGATTTGTTCCACCAGAAGCTTTTGCATACCTGGATAGCAAAGGCTTTGTCCAAAATGATAATGGTGTTCCCATCTTATATCACAATTATAGACGGGCAAATAATAAAACAATTAATTGTAATTTAAATCAATTAGATATGAGATACAGTACCAGTATATCAGAAAATGACCGAAAATTAGCTCAAAAATCTAATGACAAAATGTTTTGGTGGCTACCAAAATAAAGTTTTTCGATTTCTTTTTTTTACCCCTTTGTCTCTAGATTTTTTTGTTTTACTTTTTTTTTGCTGATATAAAAATAATGTTTTTGTAACTTTTCATTATGATATATTATATAAAAAATTTATACTAAATAATATATAAACATTGTTATTTTTTTTGTTAAAAGCAATTATTATATATATGTTACTTTATAATTCTAGAGCGCTCGATTTAGAGACATTGTATGAATGAATTTGTTATTGTTAACTAGTGTTTATAATAGTTTAAACTTAATTATTTAAATAAAGAAATAAACAATTAAAAAAAAAATATGTATAAAAGCAATAAATAAATATAACAAAATAAAATATGTGAATTAAAAGCTTTATTGCAATTTTTTATTTATGAATTCTAATGTTTTAAACTAAAACAATTTAGTTATTTTCCTTTAATTCACGGATTCGAAAAACAATTTTATTGTATTTTTTACCATTTTGTTTTCCTAAATACCGTTATTAAGCACCTATATGATAACAAGGCGCATAAATTAAAAATATTTTTACATAAAAAACAGCAACAAAACAAGTATACCTGCTTTAAATAGCGTACAAAAAATGTTCAGAATAATGGTTGTTTGCCAGTGTGATGCATGTAAAGGGTTTTTATTGCAATTTATTCATTAAATATGTGTTGTATACTTATGAAAAAAGCAGTTGACTGTTTTTCTACTTATAATGTTTAAGCAATAGTTTTGATCAAATTTTGTTTTTTGGTTCTAAATAAATCCGCATGGAATGCAGAATTTTATAAAACGGCAGTAAAAAAAATTTCCTTTACTATCACCCAGAATTTGGCAACGCTGCTTACAAATAAAGAGAAGTGAGAAATTCGCGCGTACGAGAAAGAAAAACATTTAGAATTCTGATTCCAATATTACTGAAATTTGTTTTTATAAGTATATTTTGTTTTAAATATACTTAATACAAAAAACACAATAATATGATCGCAATATGCACGCTAAGAAAAAATATGGTTGAGGTAACCGTAATCTAAGAGCAACATAATATGGTTGCATTATATGGTTGCTAACAAAACATAGTATTGTTACATTTGCAACCATATTGTTGTCCAAAGTATAAACATAATTATGTTCAAATATAAACATTAATTGGTTAAATTAAAATATAATAATATGTTATTTAATTGAATTATAATTTTGTCTCGTAAGTGCAAAATTTTCCTGTTATAAAAAACTGATTATTGTTTTATTTATTAACGATTTGTCATAAAAATTTTTTAAAAACATACATTCATAAAAAATCAATTATTTGCATAAAATAACAAATAAATGATTTCACAATTATGCTTCAAATACAAAAATAAAGAGTTATATGCTTACAATACAAACATATTTACTTCAAATTTTTATAAATGTTTTGCTTTCCCTTTTATTTGTTTTCATATTTTGAAGTTTATTTTTAATTTTTTAGTTTGCACATAAATTTTTATTTTTTTTTCAATTTCTTTAACAATAAAAAACAATTAAAAATTTTAGCTACCAGAAAAATTACTAAACTGTCAAGTACTAGAACAAAATATTTTTAAGCGTAAACATTATTCTGTTGCTTTTAACCATATTTTGATTAATAATAATATATTATGGTTAAATATTTTATATTATTTTTAATAAGTTATAAAACTTTGGTTGTGGTTGAAATCTTTTTAAGTTAAAACCAACCATGTTGCATTTTTTTTGTGCACAGTAACCATATAATCGTTAAAAGTTAACAAAAAATGTTTAGCGTGACTAAAGTTTTGGTAAAAACAACTATAATTGGTTCTCCGCAACTATACATTGTTACAAAGAACATAATATGGTTATTGTGACCATATAACAACCATGTTTTTTTTCTGCGTGTGCGTTTAACAAATGAAGGATGGGTAAAATAAACACCACAACTTTATATTGCGGTGTTAAAAATACTCGAGTATGAAAAATATAGAGTAGGTATGCGGTATACTTATGGGGGCGGTGCATTTGTGCCGTTCTCTTGTGTGCATGTCTGTACAAACTGGAATTTACGTTAATATTTATGTTACTAATAAAATGAAATAAACAGAACATGATAATTATTTGAAATTAGATAATAAACGCTAATAAAACTCATCAATCTCATTCGGACAATTTGCACCTGTTTACGAAATTTCTTTTTTTATTTTGGACACTATTAGTAGCTTTAAATCGTTTACTATTTCTGCAATTTTTCTAATAGTTTTATAGGTTTTATAATTATTTATGATAAATGCCTTTCTTAAATTATAGTTTGATCCTTTTGTACCATTTTTAAGAAAGTAAAATCATCATCGGACCTTATTTATTCAAAAATTAGACAGGATCTCACGTTGCAGATAATAGATATTGTTATTGTACCATGATTAATGATTTTTTGTTTGAAAATATGGATGACATTCACCACTATCGTGTTTGGCATAGGCGTATTTCGACTACGACCATTTTGTAATAGATTAATGATAACTGTTACGAGCTATCTTTAATCTATTACAAAACTTAAAAAAACGACGAGTTTTTGCTACGAAAACGCCAAACACAATAAGTGTGATTGATCCGGGCGAAATGTGGTTTCAATAAGATGGCGCTACGTGACATACGGCGACCGCAAGCATCGAGTTATTGAAATTTATTTTAAAATATTAATGGTATATTCTGAATTTTCGTATAAAAAATTCTTTATTACAATTTAAATGTTTGTGTTATTTTTTGCAATTTAAAGTTCTATCGGGCTTAAAAAACACCCGATACGTATTAAAATGTATTATTGCATTTGATTGTGCCCATATTACTGCGGTTATTTTAGTCGCTTCATTCAAACTTTTAGCTCTAGCAGTTAATACTGTGGTTCTATGTGGTTCATTTAAACCATTCTTGGAAGTGCTATGCGCTACATTATCGTTCGTTTTAGTGATAGTCTCCCTTTTTTATAGGGTTTTTACACTTGCATACATCTATGAGCAACGCGTGGAAGATGATAAAAATGAAAAAAGTCATTTACATTTGCAACATCTTTGATCTTTGACAAACACTTTGTTATTCGTGTACCATAATCTTAATCAATTTAATAAAATGGTGCTAACAGTGTCTACAATAATTGGTTTAATTATTGCTGTTGAAGAATTAGCAGAAGTTATGCATTTGTTAGGTAAACTATTTTAGTGCTATAACAAAATAAAAAAATGTAATTCTGCTTAATTTCATTTCATGAGAGAAAAAATGATTACAAACTAAAGTATTAAAATAGGTTTAAAATATGTTTAAGGACAAATTTGTAGAGAATTTTTCATAAAACACATTTCAAAGTTATTTTTATTATTTATGTGTATGGCAATTTAAAATTAATAACCCTGAGCCTCTTCCATTTTATTCATTTTATTTTATTGATAAGTGTTTTTATATTTTAATGTCCATTTTCTAGTGATGACGCTAAAATTATCGGAATATGTTGAGTGGAACAAAATGAGATATGAACATCTTGTAAAGATGTTGATTTTTGGCCCTATGTATATCTTATGGGGAAGATGTAACATCTTGATAAATTGATGAAAGATGAAAGCAGAGTAAAAGGGCTATTATAACCTAACTATGTGATCTGTAATTCATTAAGGCTGGCTAAGCCTTGTGTTTGCCTTCCTAATTTAATATGTATGAAGGAAAGTGATTTGTTAGGTGTAAGTACCTTTCTAAGAGTGTGTTTAAATAACTAAAGTTCGAATTTGATCAATCAATTAATTTCTGTCGTATTTTTAAGTGATTCGGCATAGACATCAACTATGCCTACAAAATTATTGAGTTGCCTGATATCGCCGTTAAACTCAGGTATTATTTTGGATGCGACAAGAATTCCAATCGATGCAATTATGTTGTTATTACTTACTCTTAAATATTTAAAAAAGCTATTTCATTTTAATTAAATTGCAAAATTTCATAACTCTTCATTTGTTTGTATTATTTCAATTTTGGAATTGGGGAAATTACTGACAGTGAAGGCGGGGACGAAAATGTTGAGCAAAATGTAGGTATAGCTGTTACTGAAATAGATAACATTGAAAATTTAGAGTTGATGTATACAGAGGTATGATTCTTGATCGTTGCACAAGTTTAATATGTAAAATAAAAATAAGTTATTGTAATAGAACTCGGATCGCCGTAAATTTGGAAGGAAACCTTTTTGCAAACCAGATTTAGATGTTACAGAGGAAATTGTAAGTTGTAATTTTACAGATTTGAAATACTTCAAAAATGTTTTATAGCGTATTTCACAATAGCGAACGCATGCGTTCTTTCACATTCTAAACGAAAAAAACTGATTTAGATTTCGCAAACTTACTTTTATACGAACGATAACTAGAACGACAACTCGAAAGAAAAGGTAAGCGTTTTCAAACAAAATCCGATCTCAGTGTGACGAATATGTTGTCAGTACTGCGAACGAAAATGTCAAAATCAGCCACTATTTTATTTTCGTATCAATATGAGCGTTACAAAAAAAATTTAAAACAATAACCCTGGAGTTAATGTCGACGTCGTTGACGGCGTCAAATGTCAAAAAAAAAGTTGAATCGTATGACATTGTATGAGAGCAGTTAATCTCAACGCGTTGCAACGCCGTAAAAGTTCAATATTTTTCAACTTTTTCGGCGTTGAAACGCCGTCAACGACGTCGACATTAACTCCAGGGTAAATTAAAAAAGGGAAAACAATTGGTAAGTGTAAAAAATAATACTGATTCACTTCATTTAAAATTATAATTGTTTTATTGCAGTGTAAAGAAATCAACAATGCAGCAACTGCGAACACTGGTGTTGTATGGTATATGGAGGAAAATCCTGAATTAGCCAGAGGGGCTCCAGTGATTTCAGCGGAAGAAAAGTGGAAGAAGTTGTGCAACATCTTAAATTCACTTGGGCCTCCGTCACGCTCCATTGACGAATGGAAAAAGGTAGTGTATTTTCTTGCAATTAATTAGTGTTCTTGACCTATTAGTTCGATTAGCTCGCGTTAAACGAATACAGAAATACATAAATTACAATCAATAAATTTTAATTACAGTCTTGGGCAGATTTAAAGTTGCGGACAAAAAAAAGCTAGCCGACAACCAAAAAAGTCTACGAGAAACAGGTGGTGGCATTTACCGATACTCCAATTTGACAGAATTGGAATTAATTTTAGACAGGACGTTAATGTCGTCAGCTGCAGCACCCATTTGGTTGCGAAACTCAGTCAATTGACGACTGTTAGTTGTCACTGGTAGAGTCACCACCAAGGTGCACCTGTGGTTACACCCAATAGAATTGAAGGTTCTTTTGACAAATCGGTACCATCAATAAGTGCCCAACCACTGCAAAAACAAAAGGAACAGCCCGCCAGTGCCAAAAAACATCACAAAAGTTTTCAGAGTGATAGTGAAATCAAACATCCACGAAGTTACTCAGCAAAAAAGAAAAAAACTGCTGACAAACAGCTATCATTAATTCGTCGTCAGTTAAAGATAGCGCCGCGAAATGCTATAACGGTAGAGAATCAAGCAAATAACTTGAAAAGGTTGCCTCTTGCCGCTAAAGTGCAAGCTGAAGCGGCTAAAATAAGTGCCGATGCCGCTGAGGTGCAAGCCGAAGCAGCAAAGAGTGCAGATGAACCAACAGCAGCATTAAATAATAGGATTTGCATAAAAAATATATTAGAAAGTGTAAGGTTTTTCTTTATAATTTTTCCTATAACCCGGTTTTATTTTTATACAGCTATACGGGGATCAGCTTGATATTGAGGCGTTCAAAGGAACTGCCAGATATGTTATTTTGAATTTAAACAATGCAGTTATGCCAATTCTGTTTAATCAGTTTTTCCTATTTTGTTTAAATTTACAAGGTCTTATTCTAGCTTATTGCAATATTACATTTGTCTCTGTCGGCACCATAGAAATCCAAAGGAGTTGAATTACAAATTGATCCCAACCAATCGTAGTGCAACTACAATAGAATGCACTCAATACAAAGTGTGTCACTCAATTACTGATAACTCAGCACAATGCAATGACCGTTACAAAGATTCTTAAATGTATGTGTAATTTGATTGTATTTTGATAATTATGAAAAATATTGATAATAGTGTTGTGAATATCGAGTTTTGTTATATATAATAATAGTATAAGCTAGTTGCTCAAAAAAACATATTGCAAGGTTTTAAATTATTGTTATGTATTTCTTTTTCTTGTCCGTTATAATCTATGATTGTATTTACACAATTTTTTCCGATTATCTTGTAAGGTCCTTTGCATGGACTTTGATTTTTTTTCTATTTTGATTAAAACTAAATCTCCTATCTTTGAATCTAATCTATTGCTGTTTCTATTTTCTATTACTCTTTTTTCCTTAGTTCTAGTTGTTAATTCTTTAGCTTTGTGTAAAGAATATTTAAGTCTACGTTTAAGTTCTAGGGCGTAATCATCGTAATTGTAATTTTTTGTTTCCTTTGTGATATATATTTCAGTGGGCAAATGAGGTAATTTTCCATATACAAGTTCGAATGGCATGTAGCCAGTGTCAATATGGGGTGCCGTATTATAAGCAAAAGTAAAATATGGAATCCATTTATCCCATTCGTAGTCAGTTGCTGTTGTTAGCAAGAATTAGTTGAGGACTCTGTGATTTCTTTCTACTGAGCCTATTGTTTCATGGTGGTAGGGAGTCGAAAAGGTTTGTTTTATGTCAAGTAATGAGCATATGTTGCGCATCAGTTCATTTGTAAATTCTGTCCCTCTGTCTGATTTGACTATTTGAAATTTTCCAAATTTCAAAATTAGTTGTTCTACAAGTGTTTTTGCCGTCACAAGTGCGTCTTTTGTTGGCATAGGGAGTGCAATGACAAATTTTGATAATTCACATTGCATAGTCAATATGTATGGGTATTCGTTTGAAATTGTGAGAGGTCCTACAGTATCAATTGATATTATTTCAAAACTGTTGCTCGGTGTGTCTGTAATCGTAAGTGGTTCTTTTATGTATTTAGTTTGTTTATTTTTATTACAATTGTCGCAATATGATATGAATGTCTTTACCATTTTGTTCATGTTTTTCCAGATGTACCGCTGTTTTAATTTAATGACGGTTTTTCGTATTCCTAAGAGTCCTGCATGGGTGGTATTGTGAAATTGGTCAATTAGTTTCTATTTTAAAATGTCATCTGTTATTCTTTTCGGGGCATTGTATATTAATATCTTAAGTTGAGAACTTTTGTTATTTATTTTTAATTTTGCATATGCGTCTTTAAATTCTTCTTTTGTATACATTTTAAATATTTTATCTTCATTTGAGAGCGCTAATTCTTTAATATTTTCTCTAGTCATTTTAGATGTCAGTATCCTCAGAATCGAATCTAGTTTCGCTGAGTTACCGCTGAGTCTTGCATGCATATTATCATTATTCATATCTTCTGTATGTAACTTCTTCATAATCGAATCTAGTTTCGGATAATTATCGTTACATACTTTATTCACATCATTTTTATTAATCTTATTTTTGGCACATAACTTCTTCATGGTCGAAACTGGTTTCGATGAATTATCATTATGTCCAATGTGCACCATATTATCTTTAATAATTATATCTTTTTCTTCTATATTTTTAAATTTATAAAATTGCAATTTTTTCATATTTTTGATATCATTAATGGATATACATTCCCATATTTGAAGTTGATCAGACTTCTGAGAATTGTTCTCTTCTACACGTGTATTATTTTCGATATCATTTTTCTCATTATTTATTATTTCATTTGCCTCGTTTGTAATTTTCAATTTATTTTGCATAGCCCTTGTCGTGATTAATACTTTTTTTTCTTTTTCGTCATTTTCTTGTGGTATCATTTGTTTTAATATGTCCGAGTCTAGTTTTATCCTAGATAGTGCATCAGCATTTGTATTCATTTTTCCTTTTTTATAAACAACTAGATGAACCCGGTGTGCTTCGCTACTCCCCTCGTCTGTATATATAAAAATGAATGTCTGTCTGTATGTTTGTGCTTTATAGGAGGCCAAACCCTTGGACCGATCTTCCTGAAATTTTCACAGCATGTTACTGTGACTCTGGAAGGAATAATAGGCTATATGAAGTTTTAATTGGACAACGGAACGTGGCACCGCCCATATAAACCAAAAATTTAAATCGCCCTATCTTGGCCATTTTTTGACCTACGTCGACGATATTTGGTACATATGGTATTGGCATAATTAGGAATACGTACCAGGAGAAAAGTGGGTGCTACCCCGCCCCTTTTTAGAAAAATTAAAAATCGTAATATAGTCTTAACTACTGGACCAATCGTCATTAAATTTTCGCAATAGGATATTCTTGACTATATAAAGTTGGGAGTGGACAAAGGGGCGTGGCACCGCCCATATAACCCAAAAATTTAAATCGCCATATTTTGGCCATTTTTTGACCTACGTCGACGATATTTGGTACATATGGTATTGGCATAATTAGGAATACGTACCAGGAGAAAAGTGGTTGGCACCCCGCCCCTTTTTAGAAAAATTAAAAATCGTAATATAGTCTTAACTACTGGACCAATCGTCATTAAATTTTCGCAATAGGATATTCTTGACTATATAAATTTGGGAGTGGACAAAGGGGCGTGGCACCGCCCATATAACCCAAAAATTTAAATCGCCATATTTTGGCCAGTTTTTGACCTACGTCGACGATATTTGGTACATATGGTATTGGCATAATTAGGAATACGTACCAGGAGAAAAGTGGGTGGCACCCCGCCCCTTTTTAGAAAAATTAAAAATCGTAATATAGTCTTAACTACTGGACCAATCGTCATTAAATTTTCGCAATAGGATATTCTTGACTATATAAAGTTGGGAGTGGACAAAGGGGCGTGGCCTCGCCCATATAACCCAAAATTTAATATCATTATATCTTGGGCATTTTTTGAACAACGGCGGCAGTATTTGCTATATATGGTATTGGCATGAATAGAAATACTTATTACATGATAATATTTTTCACCCATGCACACTTCTGCATCTACTTTTTTACTACGTTTATTAACGGCTTTACCTCAAATTTAAAATACATATTAATTAAAATAGTGCGGTAGCCGCATTCTCTTTCTCCCAAAATTGTCTGCAAAACAGCTGATTTTGTAAAATATCTTAATTACAATAGAGAGTGGGGTAACCCCATTCTCATTCTCCCACAACTGACTGCGAAACAGCTGATTGTGTAATTGCTGCTTTTTAATTGGTTTAAAAATAAAAAGGGGGAGCATGAAGCAAATTACATGCGGTTCAGTGCTGAATTCTAATTGGTTTAAAACAAAAAAGGGGAGCACTAAGCTTACTGCATATTTACTTTTGCCTTAACGCATTTGCAATAGTGAATTAGACAGAAATTGCAGTTTTCTTTTTAAATAATTTTTTTAACTAAATTTTTATCAAATTTATAACCAAAAAATTTAAAAAAAAATTTAAAAAGTTAATATTATCAAAGTTTAAATTAAGTGAGAAACGATTGTGTTAAAAACTAAGTTATAAATTAAAAAATGCCTCCAAAAAAATAATCCCTTTCTTCACGCACTCCAAAATCATTGCAAATGAATTCCAATAGAGCAAACGAAACTCATGAAGAACGTGAAGCACGCCTTCAAATTAAACGGTCTCGAGCCTCAACCTCTAGAGCTGCTGAGAATTTACAGCAACGTGAAGCACGCCTAGAAATTCTGCGATATCGAGCCTTCACATCAAGGGCTTCCGCCACTTCTCATCAACGTCAAACACGCATGCAAAGTGACCGATCGCGCTCCTCTTTATCAAGAGCTGCCGAGACACCAGAGCAACGTGAGGCACGCCGTCTAGAAGATCGTAGTCGAAGAGCACAGCATCGTCGAAGCCTTGGATCATATTTGCTGATGGCATTCAACTACACATCAGAAATTGATTGCAGTGAAGATGAGTTAGTTGCCATTGGACCAATGAATAAAGTTTACCAATACTGCAGTGCTAAGAAATATAAAAATGAAGCACCTGGAATGTGCTGCGCAAATGGTAAAATTGCTTTACCCGAACTGCTATCACCACCAGACCCACTACTATCGTTGGTTTCAGGTAAGAACAAATAAACAATTTGCACCTAAGGCATCAAAACAGGAAGAAGAGGAAAAAATAAAATGATTATTATTATTAAAAATTATAATATTCCACTTCATAGGAACAACGGCGGATTCAACACATTTCTTAAGCAACATACGAAAATACAATTCGTGTTTTCAAAAGACATCGTTTGGTGCGACTAAAGTGGTTCGAAACAACTTCATGCCAACATTTAGAGTTCAAGGCCAAATTTATCATCGAATGGGATCAATATTGCCAATTCCAGATGAAGATCCTAAGTTTTTACAAATATATTTCATGGGACAAGCGGATGATAACGACCAAGTGCAACAGCGTCAGCTCTACAGTCCAGGTATAAAACAGCGAATAGTAGCCGGTTTGCAAATAATGCTTCATGACAACAACCAGTTGGTGAGAACATTTAAACAAGCAAAAGATGATCCGCGATTGTCTTCAGATCAACACTTTATTGCAATTCATGCTGATAAAACGCCAGCTGGACAACATCAAGGACGTTACAACGCGCCCACTGTTGACGATGTAGCAATCTTAATGGTTGGTGATCCAGTGGCACTACGTGATATAATTATTCGCCGTCGTGACGAGAGAATTAACAGAATATCTGAAACGCATCGCTCATATGACGCGCTTCAGTATCCTATTATTTTTCCATATGGAGAAGATGGATATCACTTTGAAATCCGTCAAATCAATCAAGCAACCCGTAAGTTAAGATTTTTTTTATAAACGTTTGTCGCACGTAACATAAAAAATAATAAATTTATGTGAAATTTATATTTCTTATATATTTTAGATGAAACAACTAGCAAAAAAGTGAGTGCGATGAATTTTTACCCATATCGTTTAATGACTCGTCAACACACTGACAATCATATTCTAAATTGTCGTGAGTTGTTTCACCAGTTTATTGTCGACATGTACGCCAAAATCGAAACGGAACGTTTGTTATACATACGATATCATCAAGCGATACTTCGAGTAGAGGATTATATTCATCTTCGTGATGCAATGAACGATCAGAATGACTTCAATCCCAATGAACTACGGCAACGTATTATACTGCCAGCAACATTCACAGGAAGCCCACGTCATATGCAAGAATATACACAAGACGCAATGACATATGTGCGATCATACGGACGGCCAGATCTGTTCATTACATTCACATGTAATCCGAAGTGGGAGGAAATCGTATCCGAATTGTCTTCAGGGCAAACATCTGCGCATCGACACGACATTACAGCACGTGTGTGTAAACAAAAATTAAAATCATTAATGGCTTTCATTGTTAATCTACAAGTTTTTGGAGAAACGCGATGCTGGATGTATTCAGTCGAATGACAAAAACGTGGATTGCCACATGCACACATCTTAATTTGGTTGCTTGACAAAATTACGTCTGACAAAATAGATGATGTCATTTCTGCGGAAATACCTGATGCTGATATTGCTCCACAATTGCATGAAATTGTAATTAAAAACATGATTCATGGGCTACGTGGAATCATCAATCCAAATTCACCATGCATGGCCGATGGAAAATGCACGAAAAAGTATCCACGACAAATGCTTACAGAAACAATCTCAGGTATTGATGGCTATCCGCTTTATCGTCGCAGATCAACAGATGATGGTGAGCAATCAATTACAATAAGGGTGCGAAACAATGATATTGATATTGATAATCGCTGGACAGTACCCTATTGTCCATTGCTTTCAAAAACATACAAAGCTCATATTAATGTAGAGTATTGCAATTCTGTAAAATCTATTAGATACATATGCAAATACGTTACCAAGGGATCAGATATGGCAGTGTTTTCGTTGCACAATCCAAATGATGAAATTATACGATATCAAATGGTGCGAT
This sequence comes from Gymnosoma rotundatum, assembly GCA_916610165.2. Taxonomy (NCBI): domain Eukaryota; kingdom Metazoa; phylum Arthropoda; class Insecta; order Diptera; family Tachinidae; genus Gymnosoma; species Gymnosoma rotundatum. Next base: position 86,494,613 of record OU744338.1, on the reverse strand, counting down.
ACATCAGCAGCAATGAAGCCGTTTGGCGAATTTTAAGATTTCCCATTTATGAACGCCATCCGGCTGTTGTTCATTTATCTGTTCACCTCGAAAATGGACAACGCATTTATTTCACTGAAGTAACTGCACAAGAAAGGGCAGCAGCGCCTCCAACTACAACGTTAACTTCTTTTTTTGATTTATGCACAAATGATTTATTTGATCAGACTTTGCTGTATGCTCAAATGCCAACGTACTATACATGGAACGCATCAGCGAAAAAATTTCAGCGTCGCAAACAAGGAAAAGCAGTTGAAGGATGGCCAAATTTGTATTCCACTGATGCATTAGGAAGACTGTATACTGTTCATCCCCAGAATGCAGAATGTTTCTTTCTACGAATGCTTCTAATAAATGTTCCTGGACTAACTTCGTTCGAGAACTTACGTACAGTTAATGGCCAAATATGTTCAACTTATCGAGAGGCATGCCAAAAACTTAATTTATTGGAGAGCGATTCACATTGGGAAACAACACTTGCAGATGCTTCAGTTACCAATCATCCGTGGCAGATAAGGTCATTATTTGCGATTATATTGGTAACATGCTATCCATCCAACCCGAAAGAACTTTGGCATAAATTTAAAGCATATATGAGTGAAGACATTTTGCATAGAGAGAGAATTACCAGAAACGACGAAACTATTGAATTTTCTGAAGCTATATACAATGAGGCTCTGATCTTACTGGAAGACAAGTGTTTGCAAATCAACAACAAGACTCTCATTCAAATTGGTTGATTAGCCCTATTCGATCTGGTGATGATGCATCTGATCAAGATCTGCGACGAGAAAGGAATTATAACCACAAGAATTAATGTTATTTATCGAAGCTAATCTACCAAATTTACAACAGGAGCAACTTTTGGCATATAACACTTTAATGACAGCAATTTCAAATGAAAGAGGTGGATTGTATTTTTTAGATGCACCGGGCGGGACCGGAAAAACGTTTCTGATTTCGTTGATTTTGGTTAAAGTCCGATCCCAAAACAATATTGCGTTGGCCATTGCGTCATCCGGCATTGCTGCAACGCTTTTGGATGGTGGCAGAACAGCGCATTCGGCACTTAAATTACCACTGAAATTGCAATTCTCTGAGACGCACACATGCAATATAAAGAAAAATTCAGCAATGGGTAAAGTGCTGCGAACGTGTAAGATCATAGTATGGGATGAATGCACAATGGCACACAAAAAATCTTTAGAGGCCCTAGATCGCACATTACAGGATTTCAGAAGCAATAGGCAATTATTTGGGGGAACACTGATTTTGTTACCCGGTGATTTTCGCCAAACACTACCGGTTATTCCAGGTGCAACCCCAGCTGATGAGCTTAACGCATGTCTGAAAACATCCATTCTTTGGCACCACGTTCGCACACTAAAATTAACGACAAATATGCATGTACAACTACAACACGATGCATCAGCTTCCCGATTTTCAAAGCAGTTGCTGGATTTGGGAAACGGAAGAATGCCATCGGATCCAACAACAAACTGCATTACATTTCCACCTGACTTTTGTAAAATGACACTGTCCATTGAAGAATTAATCAATTGTGTATTTCCCAATATTGAACGCAATTATAAAAACAAGGAATGGCTGTGTGAACGAGCATTACTTGCTGCCAAAAACATTGATGTTCATTCCATAAACAGCGCTATTTTGAACAAAATCGATGAAACTGCAGCAACGTACAAGTCCATCGATACTGTAACGAGAGAAGAAAATACTGTTAATTATCCTGTTGAGTTCTTAAATTCACTCGATGTGCCAGGCTATCCACCACATGTGCTACAACTTAAAATTGGAGTGCCCATTATTTTACTGCGTAATATCGATCCACCACGGCTTTGCAATGGCACTCGACTTGCAGTAAAAAAACTGAGAAATAATTTAATAGAAGCGACTATTATAACAGGAAAATATAAAGGGACAGATGTACTTTTGCCACGCATTCCAATGATACCAACAGATTTACCATTCGATTTCAAACGATTGCAGTTTCCTGTTCGGTAAGCGTTTGAGGTGACTGTTAACAAGTCTGCGGCTTAAATTTAGCAAATCCATGTTTCTCGCATGGACAGCTTTATGTTGCATGCTCGCGTGTAGGAAAACCCACCGACTTATATGTGTATGCTCCTGATGGGCAAACTAAAAATATTGTATATCCTAAAGCATTGCAATAATTAAATTAAAATTAAATAAATAAATTTTTGTAAATATATAAATACTTTTAATTTTATTTAATAACGAGGGGGTAGCGAAGCACATCGGGTTCAGCTAGTTATTAAATAAAATAAAAAGTAATGCGAAAATTTAATGGCGATTGGTCCAGTAATTAAGACTATATAACGATTTTAAATTTTTCTAAAAAGGGGCGGGGTCCCACCCACTTTTCTCCTGGTACGTATTCCTAATTATGCCAATACCATATGTACCAAATATCGTCGACGTAGGTCAAAAAATGCCCAAGATATGACGATATTAAATATTGGGTTATATGGGCGAGGCCACGCCCCTTTGTCCACTCCCAACTTTATATAGTCAAGAATATCCTATTGCGAAAATTTAATGACGATTGGTCCAGTAGTTAAGATTATATTACGATTTTTAATTTTTCTAAAAAGGGGCGGGGTCCCATCCACTTTTATCCTGGTACGTATTCTTAATTATGCCAATACCATATGTACCAAATATCGTCGACGTAGATCAAAAAATGGCCAAAATATGGCGATTTAAATTTTTGGGTTATGTGGGCGGTGCCACGCCCCTTTGTCCAATTAAAACTTCATATAGCCTATTATTCCTTCCAGAGTCACAGTAACATGCTGTGAAAATTTCATTTTCATTTTTATATATATTTAGATTGTGAAATCATAATCACTTAAATCCAGTCTTATTCTTGTCATTTTTGATGAAGGAGTTTTATGTGAAAATAGTGAAATTAATGGTCTGTGGTCTGTAACTACAATGAATTTTCTGCCATATAAGTAAGGTTTAAAGAAATTTTCGCTCCAATGAATAGCTAAAAGTTCTTTTTCAATTACCGGTTTGTGAATATAATGTTTTTGCAGTGAGTTACTGGCGTAGGAAATTGGTAAATCTTGTCCTATTTCGCCTTGAGATAAGACTGCTCCTAACGTATAGTTTGATGCGTCGGTTGTTAAAATAAATGGTTTTTCAAAATCTGGATATTGCAATACTGGTGGGTTGATTAATTTGTCTTTTAATTCTTTAAAAGCAGGTTGGCATTGTTCCGTGCATATAAATTTTGTTGATTTCTTTAATAGTGCGTTAAAATTTTTGGCAATGTCCGCAAAGTTTGGTATGAATTTTCTGTAGTAGTTGCAGAATGCAACGAATCGTCTAACTTCGTCCGCGTTCTTCGGTATTGGATAGTTTTTTATAACGTCGTATTTGGATGGGTCTGTTTTCACACCGTCTTTTGTTATTAAATGTCCTAAGTAAACTACTTCTGGTCTTAAAAAACAACATTTCTTTGGATTCAGCTTCAGATTGTATTTTTGTAATCTGTCTAGTAATTTTTTAAATTTTGATTATGGTGGTTTAAACTACAGCCATATACAATTATGTCATCTACGTAAAGAAATGCTTCGGATTTTAATCCGGAGAGTGCTATTGTAAGAATTCTTTGAAAACTATTTAAAGAAATTTTTAATTCGAATGGAAGTTTTTAAATTGAAAATGGCCTTGTGGTGTAGAAAAAGCAGTTAGTGGTCTGGATTCTTTATTTAATTCAATCTGGTGGAATGAACTGGTCATATCAAGTGTGGAAAACCATTTTGCTCTACCTAATTTGTCTAAAATGTCTTCTAATCTAGTCAGAGGAAATTTGTCATTGACAATTTTATCATTAAGCTTTCTAATATCTACAACAAGTCTCCATTTCTTTTTGTCTTCAATATTTTTCTTTGGTACCAAAAGGAGTAGAGCATTATATGGGCTAATTGATGCTTCTATTATGTCGTCATCAAGCATTTTTTGTACTTGTTTATTTATTACGTCAGTATGTAAGTGTGGTAATCTATAGTTTTTTTATGTAAACTGGTGTGTTGTCTGAGGTCGTGATTGTTTGTTTATAAAAATTGTTGACGGTTAATTTTTCGTCTTCTAAATGAAAAACATATTGATATTGTTTAAATATTCCTATTAATTGTGTTTTTGCAAAATCATCATTATGGTCTAACTGCAGTTCATTCACTATTCTTTCAAAACGTTTGTTGTTGCTCACTTTATTGTCTGAAGTTGAATGCCTTTTATTGTCACCGTTTCGTTAGTTGTGTTTAAAATTTTTATGTGTGTCATGCCGCTTTTTGGTGTCATTGAATTACTTAAAAATATTCCTTTTGTAATTGTTTATTAAATATGACACAATCTTCTTTTAGGTCCAATTTTATAGCTCGAATAATTTCTGTTCTGGGTGGAATTATTATTTGTAGTGAAGAAATTGGTTTCGACTGTATGGGCAAAATTATGGTAGAATCATTAATAAATAAAGAGATTGTAAAAGTTTCGTAATGTACTCGTATTTTACAAAGATATTTCTTTAAAAAGTCTCTTCCTATTATCCCGTCTGTTTCGATGGGGAAGATGTCATTTACCATGTGAAAATCGTGTTTGCAATTCTCTTCCGTAAATTCTAGGTCGAGTTCTATTGTTCCTAATGACTGTATTTCTTCTGTGCCCGTTAATTTGCATTTGTTCTCATCGATTAATTGTTCATTATTGAATTACCCTCGCATGCGGCAAAGTGAAATGTCCGCGCCTGTGTCGACTAAAAATGTTAGTTGTTTATTCTTGTAGTATGCGATTATGAAATTAGTGTCATTATTTGAAATTTTGTAAACTCTTAATTGTGGCTGTCCGGAATATCTATATGTTCCGAGCCTTGTAAATTTCCATCATTCTGTATTGTATGAATACGTTTCCTGTAGTTATTATAGTTGTTATTGTTCCTTGTGTTCCTGTTTGTATAATTTTTTGTTTTTGTTATATCTGTTAGGTAAGTTATTGTGTCTATTAATGTTGAAATTGTTATTGATATTTCTATTGGAATTTGTGTTGTTGTTATTGTAATTTTGGCGAAAAGTCTGCCGTATGCAGAGTATAAAGAAAAATAAAATCAAAGTTGATTATTGTTGTTTTTGCTTGAATTTTTCTTTAAAGTTTAGACAAAAATCTTTAGTTCATTTAAAATTTTTGTGAGAAGTTTCCTGACGAGCTAAGTAAGCGATAGCGAAATGGCCATCGAGACGTGCTTTCACCTTCAATAATCAATACCGGGAAAATAGCACGATAAAAATTTTAAAGTTTAAAGAATTGTTGTTCCTATTTTGAAAATTGTTGTTTCTATTATTGTTGTTGTAATGCATGCTGTCGTTATTTAAAGGTCGTCTTCTCTGAATGTGCATTATTGAGTTGTCATTTAACTTGGTTTCATTTTCTGATTCTATAGCTAGTTCCACTGCGTCTTGCAGAGTTTTGGGACGAGCCGCAAATATAGTCGTTTTTAAAATTACATTGATGCCTTTTTAAAATGCATCCAATGTTAGTTTAGCTTTTAATCTAATGATGACACTCTTTTCTGCCCTAGTTAGGTCATTTCCTAATTCTTCTATTTCTAGTTTGTTTAGGTTATCTATTATTGTCGTTATTCTGTCATTGTACATATTGACCGATTGCTTTCCTTGGTGAATGTTTGCTAATTTTGTCTGTAGTTCTGATATTGTCAAAGTTGATTTGTATCTTTTTTGAAGGTAATTTTTTTTTTTTGTGTATTAAAGTTTTCTGGTTTTGTATAACAACCTATCGCTGTTCTTACCCCTGAAGTCAATTTGGCATGGTAGACATATTTTAAGAAATCCTGTTTAGCTGTTTCTGCTAGAGTCGTCTCAATTAATTCCGCTGTTACAATGAAACTTTCTAGCTCTTCGTATTTGCCATTGAAGAGTGGTAAAGCTTTGGAAACTGGGTCTAAATTAAATGCTGTCATTTCTGTTATTAATTCTTTTTCTGTCTGTTTTAGATATTGAGTAATAATTTTAAAAATGCTATTAAGTTCTGTTTTCAGTGCTATTATTTCTTCTTCATCTTCTTTCTCAGTTTCTGCTATCAGAAATTCCTTTCTTATATTATGTATTAGATCTAGTTTTATCTATATAGTTTTAGATGAATATGTTCTTTTTGGACTTTTCTTTAAATTTTTCAGTATTTCATTAAGTTCAAATAATTTTTCTTCCATTTAGACCTCTGTTATTTGTAGTATTTTATTCTTGTTAATGTTTCTTGAATTATGCAAATAATTGAAGATTTTAAATAATGAGAAAAAGATTATGAATAGTATTATGCTTAATTTTGTGTACATTATTTATATATATATATATATATATATATATATATATATATATAATTTGATTTAATGATAAAATATTACAATTTTATTCCTTTTTGATAGTATTGATTTTATAATATAGGCAATAGCCATTAGAATTAATATAACAATTATGATGATTTCGAATGTGTCTATATCATCCTCTTTTTCTTAATGCTGTATATCTGGTTAAATGTATTCTATAATTTTGTTGTTTTTGTCTTATTCATTTTCGTGTTTGCCTACTTACTATGCCGCAAACAACGCTGGGATGGTTTTTAAAATGTTTTTCCACCACGTCATTTTTCTAAATTAACAGCCCGATTCTGTACACTTGATAAGTTCAAAACATTGAGTATTTATCAACTTTTAAATATTTATCAAGATTTTGTAATCTACTACAAAAAATAAAAGCTTTTTAGTTGGTAATTTGTCAAAGTCGCATTTGGTATTGATAATTTTTTTTATTTGTGTGTGTATTTAAATTCGGTAAATAGTGCACGCTTCATGCAAATATCAACATAATGGATTCTTTTTTAAAATACATGAACAAATTTTCGTATCCTTTTAGAAAAATAAAGAAGAAATAATTGTGTTCATGCTGATTCGTGAAGACGAAGAAAATACGGAAAAAAAGAAGGCGTAGGTGTGACTTACAAAGATTACGTGACTCAAGCGATCCTTTTCAGTTGTTGGAGGCAGAATTTACAAAGAAGTTTCGCCTGAGTATTCTTGCTCGGCAATTAGTTGCAGACTTGCAGCCGATCATATTTCGGGTTCCTTTACAAGTTAATGAATTATACAAATTTACACGTTTATTAATATACTTTATTGCCAATTAATTTGTAATAATTGTTGCAAAAAAACCAAATTCAAAACAGATTTCATCTGTCTCCCTATAACGGTTCAAAAGTATGGCCACATAAATTAGATTACATTAACTATTGGGACACTCTTATATCTCCAAATTTTACACTTGTCCAACTGTTCAATAGTTTCGCAATATACGTCCAATTTTCATATACTTGGACTTGTAATAAATTAAGCAATCAAGTTCTTTTAATTTCAATCTTCTGTTTATAACGGATCATTAGTTTGCCCATGCACATCAGATTATATCAACTATTGTTAAACCCTTTAATTTATTATTTAAAATTTTTATACTTCTTATTATACCAAATAATGTAGTAGACCTTCTGTCTAAAATTCAGGTGTTTGTATACAACGGGTCAAAAAATGCGGCCATATAGAAAAAATTACATTATTAGCAAAACAGGTCCCTTGTAAATTTCAAGCGTCTGCCTACAACTGTTCAAAAGTATGGCCATATACATAAAATTAATGAACTATTGTCGCACCCTTTAATTTGTAATATTAATACTTGTTACTATACCGGCCATAGCAATCGAAATTTTGTCCGATTTGCATGCGGGGGCACCCTTTAATTTTTAGATTTATTTTTGTATAACTTTTTGTTATTGGGAGTTATAGTAATGCGCAGTCGTTTTAAATTTTATAGAATCGCCCTTTACAGTTCATAATACACGTGAAAAATACGTATGTTGTATAGGGACACCTTTTAATTTTTAAGATTATGAACTGTTTTTTAAACGGGACCAATCTGTTAGCATAATCTATCATGTTACTAAAAGTTTTCAAAATCGATGCAGAAATGTCTGAGTTCTGCAGGCACAAACATAAAAAATTAGCTGAAATAGAAATTAAACTTCCTATAATTAAAATAAACAAAAATATAATTTTTGATGAATTATTAAAAATTAAAAAGAAAAGGATTAAAGCGGGGTATGAACCCAATAGCTTCCTTAGCTTATCTTTTTATTAATTTAATAAATTTATTATTATATAATATAATATATTTTAGTGTATAACCTCCAGTCGAATTGTATAACCTCCTTCTTTTCTGAAGTCGGTTAAAAATACTTACTTAGCTGGTTTATCCATATTTTTGCTTTTGCCAATAATTTAATTTAATAAAAATTAGCTGTCAATAGAAATTCACCACACTGGAGAATTTCAAAAGCTTTTTATTTATCAATGTTTCCACAGAATACCAACCGAACTTTTAGTTGATAAAACTCTTGACAAAATATCTTGATAAAAAATTTATCAAGAATTCACGGAATCGGGCTGTAAGTGTATTGTTTTTAAATTAAGTTAATTAGTTTCCTTTATTTTTCTTTTTAGGTTTATTTTTTTTTCAGTGGTATCTGCTATGGTTAACTCATAGTATAGTATTGCTAGTTTCTTTTTCTTCTGGAACTTTTTTTCAGCGCGTTTCTTCTTTTTTGTGATAAATTGTTGGTACTGGTCCTTTTTTCTGCCTGCTGTTAATGGGGTTGGCTCATATACTGGTGTTGACTCCGGAACTTGTTCTGGATGGTATTGCTCCAAGTATTTCTCCCAGCGGGATACAATTTCGTCTATTTCTGCGGACATGTATTGTTGATTTCTTAGAAATGCTCCGGTTTGGCCATGTGGTCAAAAATGTAAAATAATTTGCCGTGTTTTGGCATTATCGCTTATTCGTTATAATTTTATCGGTTTTTCGTTATAATTTTTCCTATAACCCGGTTCTATTTTTATACAGCTGTACGGGGATCAGCTTGATGTTGAGGCGTTCAAAGGAACTGCCAGATATGTTATTTTGAATTTAAACAAGGCAGTTATGCCAATTCTGTTTAATCAGTTTTTCCTATTTTATTTAAATTTACAAGGTCTTATATACTAATTATGAGAATAAAACTTAAGGCCCAACTATAATGTGCATATACTAGCTTATGCCAACTTATACAACTGTGCAAATACATTAAATTATATGTGGTAAACTATAATATACATAAGGTAACTTTTCGTCAAGTTTCTTTAAATTTCATTTCTTTATGCAAGGTACGAAACTGATCGCACTTTCCGTACGGAAACAGCTGATTGTGCTTTGTGTTATACATTTATAAAGAAAAATTTTAATTAAGACCTAAATTGTTAAATTTTTAATTCAATAGAAAATGTAGAAAAAACAACTTTCTTCTTTATGGCCTATTTTTTACAATATTTAAATTAAATTTGTATTTATACACACATATGTATACCATAAAAGTCATTAACATCGTTGCATTTTTAGTAGGGTTGGCCACAAACACAAAACAGAAAATAATTGAAGCAAAGCCGCGAATAACGTTGTAAAAGACAAATTTTGCAAAACCTGTTTTTTTGCAGATTACCGTTAATTTTACTCTCTTACATTTGTTCCAACAAGAAAACATTAAAATTATGCATTTTATCACCGTCAAAACGCAATTACAATGAGTCAGTCAGTGGAGATAATCAAACCATTTAAATACGTTTTTTGCTCTCCTGAAAAATTATTATTTTGTCATTTGCAACGTTATTCGCGGCGATCCTTCAATTTGTAATAATTTTTTTTTCCATTTTCTTAGAGCATTAACCAAAATATGTACATGTGTATGTGAACGTTACTAAATATATAAAATATTTTCTTTAAAGCCTTTTCGTTTTAAAATTTTGTTGATTTATATAGAAATTATTTTTGGCAATGGTACGACTTACACATAAATGTGCAACTGTGGCAAATAAGTTACTAAATTTATATTAGTACATTGTAGCCACATAAATTTCTTTGATAAGTTACCTAAGCATTTGACAGGCTTTTCGTTGAGTTTTTGACATAACCTAAAGCTAGCTTATGCACATTATAGTTGGGCCTTTAGTCTCTCTAACTTATTCTAGCTTATTGCAATATTACATTTGTCTCTGTCGGCACCAAGGAAATCCAAAGGAGTTGAATTACAAATTGATCCCAACCAATCGTAGTGCAACTACAATGAAATGCACTCAATACAAAGTGTGTCACTCAATTACTGATAACTCAGCACAATGCATGTGACGATAAGTGTTTGTTATCCAATACCCTGTTATTGGCTTGTTTTATGCATTGTAGTTGCGTCAATGACCAGTGAGACACACTACATTGTGTATGCACCAGTGACTGATGGGATACACTACAAAAGGTACTTAACTAAAATCTGAAGAAATGTACGTATACACTATTTTTCGGTTAATTGACCCTACGGTTAATTGGTTTCCACGCTTAATTGAACTACATGAGCGGGCAAAAATACATATTGCATACGAAAAACATGTAAATTACCTCGGATAATAGAACCCGGTTAATTGATTTTCCTGCTTAATTGGTTCAAAATTCATGTCATTAAAAATAAATTTCCTCTTACTTTTACCCGGTTAATTGCATTATTATTGAAAAATAATTTGGCATTTTTGCACATACATATTTGGGTGGCATCTCTACTATGTATGTAATAAAAAACATATATTTATTGCTAAGGAAAAACCGTGAGAAAGCGTAAGTGTTTAATTTGTATTTGACAATAACATTGGAAATTAATTTTATCTTATTGTTAATTTTTTTAGACTACGAATGGAAAACGATACGTAACCCTTACACTTAAGGATAAGTTAAAAATTTTATCCGAAGCTAAATGCAAGCAGAAGTCTGAGCTGTGCAAAAAAAAATGGGTGCTCTCTTATCACATTGAATAGAATTTTGTGAAACGAGTTCGAAATAGAATCAAAAGCCTACAAGTGCAAATTGTCAAGCAAGCGTGAACGGCATGGACACAATATTGACGTTGAACGAGCGCTTCAAATTTGGTTCGAACAAATGCAATCATCTGGTGCAGTGATTTCAACAAACATTTTGATAGAAAAAGCGCAGCAGTTAGCTCAACAAATGAAATGTGGTTTTACCCCATTAACAGTTTGGTTATGGCGCTGGCAACAGCGGCAAGGAATTAAGCTCAGAAAAATACATGGGGAGCAAAAATCTGAGAATTCAAATGCGGCAGAAGATTTGTTAAGTTCAGTTGCACCAAATATATTATCAGAATACGAGAAGGCCGACATTTTTAACGCTGATGAGATCGCTTTATTTTTCAAAGCATTGCCTACAAAAAGCCTTTGCAAACAAGGATACCATAACACAGGATTCAAGTCATCTAAGAAGCGCGTAACATTACTTTTTATATGCAATTTCACGGGTGAATACAAAAAAGTTATTATAATCGGAAAGGCTAAAAACGTTGCCGGAAAAATAAAGTATTGCCCTTAAAATACTATTCGAATCAAAAAGCATGGATGACAGCAGATCTATGGAGCGAATTTATACTTAATTTAGAAGAAGAAATGGCTTCACAGAAACGAAACATTGTTCTGTTTGTAGATAATGCGTCATGCCGCAAGAAGCCCCAAAATTTAAAGCGCATATATCTACAGTTTTTACCAGCAAATACTACAGCAATTACCCAGCCCCTAGATCAGGGTATAATCCATGCCTTCAAGTCTTATTATAGACAGAATATAGTTAGAAAACAGATTGTAGCTGTGGAGCTAGGAAAAACAGTTGAAGAGTTTTCAAAGTCAATTAATATTCTACATGCAATGCATATGACAAAGCGCAGTTTTGGAGGGTTAAACCAACGTCTATTAAAAACTGTTTTAAAAAGGTATTAAACTATCGAATTTTTTTTGTACATTTTAGTAATGCTAGGTATAATTTTACAGGCGAGATTAGTGAAGACGTCCCCCAAAGAAGAAAATGAGGAAACAGAAAGTTCCGATAAGTTTGAAATAGCGAACAATTTAAGAGAAGAATTTGAAGAATTCGTAACATGTGACGACAACGAAGAGTGCTTACTGATATAGAAATTATTGAAAATATTTTGGATGGGGCTGATGTTGAGGAAGAAGAGCAAGAACATTATAATCCAAAACCTTCATCAGTTCTAGAAGCTTTAAAATACATACCAGAACTTCAGACATTTTTTTGTGCCGAAAACAAGTTCCTATGTGAGTTAGGTAATATGGAGTCTTATATTGTCTCAAATAAAGTGAAAAATATACAAACAAAAATTGCAGACTTTTTCAAGTAATTCTTTTAAAATGTAAACAACATGTTTATTTTTCTTTTTTAAATATGAATATGTACAACATGAATTTATTTGTTCCTTTTTTTATTTTTTAAGCACTATGTAATATTTTAGTACTTAAGTGAATGGAAGAGCTGTATGTATATGCATATGAATTGTTTTTATTCTTTAAGTTTGTTTCCATTTAACCGACTTCAAAAAAAGAAGGAGGTTATACAATTCAGTTGAATGTTGCTTTTTTATGTTTGCGCCTCCAGAACTCAGTCATTTCTGATCCGATTTTGAAAATGTTTGGTAATACGATAGATTATGCTTACAGATTGGTGCCGTTTTAAAAACAGTTCATAATCTTAAAAATTAAAGGGTGTCCCCATACAACATACGTATTGTTTACGTGTATTATGAACTGTAAAGGCCGATTCGGTAAAATTTAAAATCACTGCGTATTACTATTGCCCCCATAATTGATGTAAATTTACTTATATGGGCCTATATTTTGGACCGTTGTAGACAAACGCTTGCAAATTGGACAGAATGTCGATTGCTATGGAAGTTATAGTAATAAGTATTAATATTTAATTAATTTACTTTATTCGTGCTTGATTCCTTCAAACATAAAAAATAAAAAAAAAATAAATAAAAATAGTTACTAAATGTTTGCTGTGTTTTTGTGTAGAACTTTTTTGAGTTGTTATTGTCTTCTGTCTTATTGATTCAATGGAGTTCTCATTTAATCAATTTGACTTTTGATATAAGACTTTCTGTTTGTCTATACAAAATTTGGGTAAAATCCACTGATGAGCTATTTGAGCAGTAGTGAAATGGCCATATGGATATGCTTTCGCCGCAGTAATACATTTCATTTTGTAGTTTAGTTTAAAATAATAAATATTTCATGAGAATATCATGAAATATTTATATTTGAAGGAATCAAGCACGAATAAAGTAATAAATTAAATAAGTATTAATATTACAAATTATAAATTAAAGGATGCGCCAATAGTTCATTAAATTTGATGCATATGGCCATACTTTTGAATAGTTGTAGACAAACGCTTGAAATTTACAACGAACCTGTACTGCTAAGTTCGCTTTAACAAGTATAAAATTTAGATTTGGAAGTTAAAGGGTGTTTCAATAGCTATCGTAATTTTGTGTATGTGAGTAAACTTTTAAACTGATACAGACAGAACGCTGAAACTTAAAAGAGACCTGTATTGCTAAATCTGCTACATCAATGAGTTTATATTTTGAATTTAAAAATTAAAGGGTGTTCCATAATTGATGAAGATTTACTTATATAGCCTATTTTTTGAACCGTTATAGACAAACACTTGCAAATAGGACAGAATTTCGATTGCTATGGCCGTAATAGTAACCAGTATTAATATTAAGAATTATAAACTAAAGGGTGCGCCAATAGTTCATATAATTTGATGTATATTGCCATACTTCTTAACATTTATAGACAGACGCTTGGTATTTACAACGAACCTGTATTGGTAAATCTGCTATAACAAGTATAAAATACGGATTTTGAAGTTAAAGGGAGTTCCAATTGTTGATGTAATTTCAAGTGTGTGGCCGTACTTTTCAACTGTTATAGATAGAACGCTGAAACTTAAAAGGGACCTATATTTCTAAGTCCGCTATGTCAATGAGTTTATAATTTGAATTTATAAATTAAAGGGTGTCCCATAATTACTGTAAATTTACTTATATAGGCCTATCTTTTGAACCGTTATAGACAAACGCTTGTAAATTTGACGCAATGTCTATTACTATGGCCGTTATAGTAACAGCTGATAATATTTAAAATTATAAATTAAAGGGTGCACAAATAGTTCACTTAATTTGGTATATGGCCATACTTTTAAACAATTCTAGACAAACGATTGAAACTTACAAAGAACCTGTATTACTAACTCTCTATAACAACAAGTATAAAATTTGGATTTGGAAATAAACGGGTCCCAATAGTTGATATAATATGATGTATGTGGCCGGACTTTTGAACCGTTATAGACAAACAGCTGAAATTTACAAGGGACATGTTTTGCTACGTTCGCTATAACAAGAATCCTATAATTTGAATTTAGAAATTAAAGGGTGTTTCCAAAATTAATGTTATTTGTTTTATATGGCCGTATTTTTTGAACCGTTATATACAAACACCTTAAATTTAGACAGAATGTCCACTACTTTATTTGGTGTAAGAAGTATAAAAATGTTATATTATAAATTAAATAATTGATATAATCTGATGTATATGGGCAAACTGTTGAACCGTTACAGGCAGACGGTTGAAATATACACAGAACCTAATTGCTAAATCTACTACAACAGTAAGTATATAATTTGAATTTGGAAATTAAAGAGTGACCCTATAGTTGCTGCAATTTAATGTATATTGTCAAACTATTGACAAACCAATGCATACATAATGTATGAATTGTTTTTTAGTTTATAAATTTTATTTTTTGTAAAACTATTGTGCACATAAATAGGGCATTTAATAGTACATTCCTACAATAATAAATACCTGGGTATACACATATATGTACATTTTTTCTGTTACATTTTTTCCGTTTATGATAAAAAAAATTATTTTGAAAAACAAAGTGCACATATGCGATTTCTTTTAATTCATTAGTAGTTCCAATTATGCGTGATTTCTGCAATTGAACAAACTGTTCCCTTAAACGAGATTCTTGTAATTGAACGAATTGTTCAATTAAACAAGATTCTTGTAATTGAACGAACTGTTCAATTAAGCGGGTATCGGCTAATTGGTTCCCCCGTTAATTGAACCAAAAGTTGTGCAAATTTTGATGTGAAATTTACCGAAAAATACTATATATGTAAATAATGAAACGTTATATTATTTTTTTAATTTAATTTTTTAAGTTATTTTATTATTATTAATCTTGACCATCATAATAAGTTTTTTATATTTATCACTTTAATAATTTTTATAAGAGTTTGAAATCAGTTTAATTTGTTACATTTTTATTTCATATCTTTATCTTTATTTGTTTTATTAAACTATTATTTTATATGTACATACATATGTAAGTAATATTGCTTAAGCTAAGTTAACACTATTTCCTGTATTTATGTATATTTTAAGCAACTTGTATTTTATATCATTGAATTTAGAATAAGGTAAACAATTCTTAGGTGCTTTAAATATTGGTTGGTATAATTAGTGCAAGTAATCAATATTGGTATGTATAAATAATGGTAAGTGTAATCTACAGCAAGGTTTATAATTCAAGCGCCTAACAATTGTTTACTTTAATCTAAATTCAATGATATAAAATACAAGTTGCTTAAAAATATACATATATGTAAATGTAAAATTGTTTTCCCAACTTTACTTGGACAAATTTTTTAATTTATAAAGTGAAAACTATGATTTTTTATAAAAAAAAATATTTTTTAAAAATTAATGAAATTTGACTTTATTTTTGGCTTTTTGGTTCTTTTTAATTAATTTCTAGATTTAGATTAGAATGAAATGCAGCATTTTCTGGACCGCCACATCCTTCATCAGTATTCTTTGCATCTATCTACCTTATGTTATGTACGTCGAAAACATCATCTATTTAACCAACTAATCTTAATTTGGTGAGACAAAGTTCACAAACAACTTAAAGCTTTTCTTTGTCGTTCTCTTTGTAACTCGTCTTGTACATTTGTTGTTGCTTTTTTGTGCTAGCCATTGGATAGCCACGAAATGCAACTTTTTGTTTTTAATTATTCATACTTGTTTGCTCACAACATTATAGACGCTGTTTCAGTATTATATTGACTATTATGAGTTAAGTATGAATGTAAATACGCGGTGCCTAGCGTTTGTTTTACTTTTTAATTTTTTCCTAACCAGGATTTGAACCATCGATTTTATAAATTAATGAAATTTGACTTTATTATCGGCTTTTTGGTTCTTTTTAGTTAATTTCTAAACTTTTTAGAAAGAAAAATTATTTACAAATGTATACAGACGCTTTTCAAAGAAAACAAGAAAAATTAGGCGCTAGCAGAATTAAATGCAGCATTTTCTGGACCGCCACATCCTTCATCAGCATTCTTTGCATCTATCTACCTTATGTTATGTACGTCGTAAACATCGTCTATTAAGTATGAATGTAAATACGGGGTGCCTAGCGTTTGTTTTAATTTTAAATATTTTCCTAACCAGGATTTGAATCATCGATTTTATAAATTAATGAAATTTGACTTTATTTTCGGCTTTTTGGTTCTTTTTAATTAATTTCTAAACAAAACATAAACATTAACATAAACATTTCTAAAAATTTCTGAACATTACTTTGGAAAACGTCCGCATGCATTTGTAGTTGTTAATTTTGAGCTTAGACTAAACACTTTTAGGTATTTTTTTGCGTATTCGCTTTTTTAGCACAATTAATTTAATTATTCGCACAGCACTTCTACACGATTTTAGTTTATCTTTTTTATTTTTTGTTTTTTATTGGTTAACACACAAACACATACAATTTTTAAATTTTGTTCTTATTTTGTATAATTTGTAAGCAGCTGACCACTGTTACGCACAGTTGTCTTTGCTTTCAAACAAGTAAGTTATATTATTCACACATTTTAAGAAAATCACCAAAATGTATGGAAACTATCGATCTGGTACCACACCTGCCTTTTAATACGTAAGAACGAAATATTTACAAACGTAAATGCATGCGAACGAAAGTGAGTGACTTTCAAAAATACAAAAAGGCTCGAAAGTGAGTGACTGACTTTCTTTCGCTTAAGTTTTCTTTCTCTATTGTGAAATTAGCTGCTTGTTTGTATGTTTTGTTTTACTATTGTTGAAAAGTAATAAGATTTTAGTTATTTTTAGGCCAATCTAGCGGTTTTATCTCTTCTTCATTCTTATACAGCGGGTTTTAAAAATAAAATGATTTAACATTACTATGCATGAGCTATGCATTAGATTGTTTTGCGCCTTACGCACTAATTTAGGTTTGTCTGTTACGTTTTAAGAAACCAAGGTGGTACCAGATCGAGATTTTCTGTACATAAAGGCTTCTGTTCATAAAGGCTAGTTAATTAATTGAAAGCATACACAACCGTGCGTAGCTATGAGCAGCTGCTTACAAATTCAACAAAATAAATTTAAAAGATGTACTAAAGTTGTTGTTTTATAATTAAATTATTTGTATTAAACAACTAAACAACTAATTACTAAGTAGAATAAATAAATTAAATAGAAGTGTTGTTCGATCCCTCTCCAATTTAAAAAAAAATAATGCATAACTGGGGGCTGCAGCTGAAGTCAGATTAGAGGCCACCACCGATTACTTTAAGGCTTTTTACATTATCAGCCAATTTCTTTTTTGTGCGTTATTTCAAATCTACCCAGGACTGTATACGTTATAAACGTTTTATGCTTTTAGCATTAATTTTGTATCTTCGATTTTATATAGAACACTTACCTTTTTCCACTCAGCAATACTTCTTTTTGGAGGCCCAATCGCGTTAAGATTATTGCAGAGCTTCTTTTACACTTCTTTTGCTGAAATATTACTAATCCAAATACTGGAGTGCTCCTGGCTAACTCTGGACTCTCTTCCATGTGCTTCACTTATATTCGCAGCTGCTGCGTAGTTAATTTTTTTTAACTAAAATAAAACTATTAATAAAATATTATATTTGTTTTTTTTATTTGACTTACCCTTTATTCTCCATTTTGAAGAGTCTTTTTTTGAAACTTTTTATTTTGTTTTAATGATTTTTTTAAATTTAATTTTTACAACGAAACTTTATTCTGCACGAATACAAAATAGCAAGTGACTGATTTTGACATTTACGTTCCCAGTGCTGACAACATCTTCATTACGCTGAAATAAGATTTTGTATGAAAACGCTTACGTTTTCTTTCGAGTTATCGTTCTAGTCATCGTTCGTGTAAAAGTAACTTTGTGAAATCTAAATCAGTTTTCTTTCGCTTAGAATGCGTTCGCTATGGTGAAATAGGATATAAAATTCGTTTGGTATGCATATTGCTATGGGTTGTATCCGCTTCCCAAGATTTCGTTTGTACTGACAGACGGACAGCGCTCAATCGACTTCGCTATGCATAAGAAGTCTGAATATAAATAATTTATGGGACCGGAAATGGATATTGTAGGTATTACATATGGAATGACAAACTTAGTTATACATTTTTTCGACTTTTTGTGGTGAAGGTTATAAAAAAATTTGAAATAAAAATTACTTATTTTATAAAAGTAGTCAAAATTCTATTATTAGTTTTAACTTTTAAATTAATATACGAACATTTAATCTTGGTTTTAAAATATGCGTTCAACGTTTGCAGATGAACAAGGAAGACATACTATGAAATTTAATGCAAACTTCGACAGAGTTAGAAACACAAACTTGATATCCGCTCTAGAAATTTTTCCACTGTAGAATTTTCTTAATTTTTAAAATATTAATTGAAGTCTATGTGGCGGAGTTCCCTAAATTGGTCATCTAAGGATTAGTCCCATTTTAAAAACAGTTCATAATTTTTAAAATTAAAGTTTGTTCCCATACAACATACATGTTTATACAAGCGATGTCCCAATAGTTGATGTACTTTGATATATGTGACCGAACTTTTAAACCGTTATAGACAAAGAGGTATTGCTATGTCCACTATATCAACAATTATACAATCTGGATTTAGATATTAAAGGGTGTTCCGATAATCGATGTTATATACAAACACTTGAAAATTAAACAGAATGTCCACTACTTTGTCTTGAATTTAAAGAATAAAAAATATCTAAAATTATAAATTACAGAGTATTACAATAGTTGATGTAATTTGATGTATATGACCAGTAAAGATAGCAAGAATAAAATTTGAATTTGGAACTTAAAGGGTGCCCCTGAAGTTTATGTAATTTGATGTATATAGCCAAACCGTTAAATAGTTGTAGACAGAAGGTTGAAATATACTAGTTCTCTTGTTAAATCCGCTGTTACAATAAGTATAAAATTTTAATTAGAAAATTAAAGGGTGTCCCAATAGATAATTTGTGATAATGTATGTGGCCAGGCTCTTGAACCGTTATACACAGATAGCTGAAATGATGTTTCGAATTCGGTTTTTTTTTGCAAGAATTATTTACATATTTATCCATTAGCTACAGCGATAAAATTTTTGGTTTAGAGTATTAATTTACAATAAAAATTTTACTCATAGTTAATAATATTAAAAAAGTTTACAATAGCAGGTGTCCAGCAACTAAAGAAAAAGAATATTAATTTTAGCAAAAAGATATTCAAATGTTATTTTGATTAAAAAATCTTTATAATCAGATAATATTTTCATTCTGGCCCGCTGCTTATGAACATCCACACACATTCGTATGAATCTGCTCATGTTTTCAAATAAACAATTGTGCTCACAGAACATTTAGCTTCTTGTCTAAATATGAATGTCAAGATAATGTAAAATTCTGTCTTGTGTCTTTTCCATTGTGTATGTGATTTTGTTATGTATTGTGTTTAAGTCTGTTAGAACTTGTTCCGCGTTTCTCTTTCTATGAGTTTTACATTTATAGAACTCCAACCTTGACAGACACCAGTATCCACAGTTTCTCAAACCATTCTACTCAACAAACTCGCAGACATAAACTCACAGACTTAAGAGAGTCCAACTTGCTCCAGATGAATATAACATAGAACTCGAAACAACTTACATTTTAGCTAAAAGTAACGGTTACCACCACACTACATTGACAAACTACTCAGACAATACAACACCAAAAACAAGAAGAAAGAAGAGAAGGAAACAATCAATGCAACACGACGATACATCTTTACTTACAGAAGGCCAGAAATATATAGACTAATTACCCTTCTCCAGAAGAAAGGTTTACAGACAACGCCAAAAACGAGCAACACCCTACGCAACAATCTCAAAACATCAACAGAAACAACCGATTAATTTAGTACCTGCGGAATATATAGACTTACCAGCACCTGCAATGATACTTACGATCATATAAATGGAAAAGGGAAGACTCCAGCTTCGCAATACACCTTAAAACACATGGACACGAACCAAGGGAAATAGATGAATATGTGACAGTATTACACCCAAGTAGAAAAGGGCGAAGATTAGGCATTCTTGAAAACATCGAAATATACAAAATCGAACATTTAACGGAGACATTATTACAGAACTAGTAAGCACAACCTCTGACACAATGTTTACACCACAAAAATTATTTAAACAGTCTTACAAATGAAAAATCCCCACAGATGGTCACACTTACCTATCCAATAATAAAAGAAGTAAGTATTAAAATTATTTACCCCAATAAACATGACAGATATCAAGCAATTTACCTGTATAATATGATTTAAACGAACAAAATTACCTAAAAACACAGCACCTTTTATTTTTAACACTATCTTTTTAGTATTAACAAAAAAGTGGCTTGACAATTATGTTCTCATATCGAATGTGCTCGCCAAACGTACCAACTAAACAGTCAGAGACGACGGTTTTACCGAAAGATATAACAACAGTTTAATACTCACTGGAAAAATAAACCCAGTTAACTTAATAGATAGCCGAATATAGCTCTCTTACTTCTTTTATTTCAACCTATATTTACTTCTGACCAAATTGCATTACAGCTGTTTTGAATGTAGAGGTCAAAATAACTTTTGCGTTATGGTTACTTTTTGCATAAAATATTATATAATATATAAACATGTGCGCTTGAATAAAAAGCAACTGCAAAAGAACGGTGACTTAAAAATCACGTTCATTGGTAGCGACGTTCTTTAAAAAAACGGAACTGTTACTTATAATCTCAGTCACTGCAGTGATGAGCGATTTTTTAATCACAGTGATTTAATCACAGGTACTAAAATATCGCTCACCTGTAGTTTGTATGTGTGCAAATATCTCGTTCTTACGATAAACTGTTACCTGGTAAACTGAGTCACTGTAGTGGCTAGTGATTTTATAAGTACAGGAACTGAAATATCGCTCATCTCTAATCACGATACAAAATTTACTAATGTGTCTTAAGCCTGCAGTACATGGCATGTAAAAAGCCCCATTCACATGTGGCTCTGACGTCATGACAACTCTCAGCTTTTTGTTTACATTTGTTAAATATGTAACAGTAGATACATGTTTTAAAATTTTGATATTACACGAAATGTAGTTTTGTCACAAAATTTAAATGTGACAAATGTAGCAGAAGCGTACACATATGCAATGGCAGCACATGTGTACATTTTTGAATGGCTACATATTTGTTATCAGTACACGGCATGTAACATGTGTGTACATTTCATATGTCAACATTTGTGCCAATCATATGTTTTTATAAAATATTTTTGTAAATTTTAAAAAATGTCAAAGAAAAAGTGGGCTGCTGTTTCCATTTTGGCCACATGTATTTTAAATGAAGACGACGAAGTAAAAAACAAGAAGAGGGTGCGCAGTGTGTGGATGAGAGAATGGTTGAAGAAACGGGAGAAGGAAGGGTATTGCGCAAAACTGATGCACGAATTACGTGCTGAGAGCCTCATTTATATCGAGGATTCGTGCGTATAACTGCAGATCAATTTGACCATTTGTTGCAATTAGTTACACCCCACATCAAGAAAAAGGATACTAATATGCGATTAAGTATTTCACCAGCAACTCGTTTGACGTTGGCGATGCGCTACTTGGCAACAGGCGAAAATTTTACGTCTTTGCAATACATATTTCGCATTCCGCAGACAACCATCTCTCGGATTATACCAGAGGTTCTTGATGCAATATACAATGTACTTGTCCAGGACTACATTAAACTGACCTTCGGATTTGCAAATTCATGACACTTGTTATTTTTCTCTTATTTACAGTTACCAAAAAATGAAGACGAATGGGAAAAAGTATCCCAAGAATTCAATGCAAAGTGGAATTTCCCAAATTGTATTGGTGACGTTGACGGCAAACATATAGTAATGATCACTCCGGCCAACTCTGGAAGTGTATTTTATAATTATATTATCTTTGTATCGACTAATTTTTTTATGTACATAGGGTCACACAGTATTGTGCTGATGGCAATAGCAGATGCCGAATATAAATTATTACATATCGATGTTGGTTGTAATGGGCGACAGTCAGATGGTGGCATCTTTAATCGTTGCTCCTTTGCTCAAGCACTGGACACAGGCAAGTTGCACTTGCCTTAACCAAGAGCATTACCTGGAAGAATAGTGCCCGTCACGTATATACTGGTAGCGGACGATGCATTCGCCCTCAGAAAAAACATAATGAAACCATATTCTCAGCGTGGATTATCAACAATGCAGCGCATTTTTAACTTCAGGTTGAGTCATGTACGCCGAATAATTGAAAATGTGTTTGGCATCATGTCGGCGCGTTTCCGTGTGCTACGAAAACCAATTTATTTGGACGCTGAAAAAACTAAAAAGTGGTGCTTGCTGTCTGTGCACTCCACAATTACCTAATTACTACAAATAAAGCAAAGTACGCTCCAAGTAATTCTTTCGACCAATACGATGACGAGGGAAATTTAAGAAGTGCTGGCGAATGGCGCTCAGAGGATCGGACTCAACAAACATGGTTCCCCTTCCATAGCAAAAGATATTGCACAGATGATGCAAAAGAAATTCAGACTGAATTTGCCACCTATATTGTTGATGAAGGTGATTTGCATGGCAATATGATCGCATATGATATAATGTTTTCATATCCTTGCTTAAGTAAAATCAAAAAATTAAATTAATTAAATACTCTTTTATTTAATTGGAATTAAAAAAACAAAAAAAAAAAAAATAAACAAACACATATTTTTCATTAAAAGTAGATATTAAATAAGGAGATCTCTTCACATTATGTTTGCAAAATAAAAATTAAAAAATATATAATTTCAATTAAAAATAATGTCGCTGCTGAGCAGTTCATCAGGGTCTTGCCCATTTTGGACTAATTGTGGTAGTGGTGAGGTTGGAGTTTGCTGGTGATTTGCTTCCATGAAGTCCATCATCAAGCGTGAAATTTTATAGCGCAACTCTCATGATCTTGCTTCTGAAAGAGTTTTCAATTCAGCCATAAGGCGATCGCAGAAAGCTGAATTCGTGTCAGATGAATGCAACGCAGCAACGGCAGTGTTAAGAATTGAAATTGCACTTGATTTGGAAGACTTCTGTTGAAGAAGTTGAATGTTGTAAATTATTACTTTCAAGAAGCATCAACGCCTTGAAAAATTTCCATGTGACAACATAGGATTCATTTGCTCCTTGTCCGAACTTTTTTTTCTCAATTTTGCCAAATTGACCATGTAAGTAGTGCGCAGAGAAAAAGAAATCAAACCCGAAACAAATTGCATACAGCTGTTTTGAATATCAATACTGCAGCTGCTTAAAAATTACCGAAGTCCGTAACACCAGGAAAAAAAATTCCATAAAGAAGAATTAAAAAAGTGTAGAACGGCATTATACATAACAAAAAACCTTTTTATTTTTTATTATTATAAATATATATACCAACGTATTTATTATTATAAATACATATGTGTTTTTTGCCAGCTAGCCTCAATAATGCCCAAATGGCGCTGAGGTGATTATTGGATTGTTGTATGAAATATTTTTTTGAAAAAGGTATAAAAAAAAATATTTCTGCTCCCTTTCCCTTAGCCGATGTCTATACGTGATGAATTAATATCATGATGAATGTTGACTTCGCCTTGATACCAAAAAAATTTTACCACTTGTTATTTTACAAAGTCAAGTCAAATAGTTTATGATATGACTAAAATATTACAAAATTGATTTACAATTAGACTAGAATGAATTAACAGCAGTAAAATTGTTGACAAGTTGGTAGTAACATTTGGTTAAAGAAATAAACAATTTTTCTCTCAATGTAAAATATAATAAATTTTTGCACGTTCTATCCGGCCTTAAGTTTTTCCCGTCATATATTTCTATTAATAATAAATAATGGCAACACCGCCAATGCATACATGCGAATAAAAAATGTTGTGTCAAAAATTATTGCTGCTACATATTTGTGACGGCTGCATGCGCATGTAAAAATATTTCAAATGTCAGAATTCAAATGTAGCAAGGAAGTACACAGCATGCGAAAAAAACACATGTGTGCATGTTTCTACAAAGCAGCATGCAAACACATGTGAATATGTATGCATGTGATTGTCACAAAAATTAATAGTACACGACATGTTGCCAATGAAGCTTCATGGTGACGTCAAAATTACGTCAGACCCACATGTGAATGTGGCTTTTTACATGCCATGTACTGCAGGCTTTATAGGCTTCCCCCTTCTAAGAAACTGATTTGAAAACAAGTACGAGTGCCATATATGGCTACGCCGAATTTTTTGTATCCTTTAGCATACATGTGTGGGTCTTATTCCCTCTTCGCCGTACATATTAATAAAAATTAAAGTTGTTTCGGTGAATCTATTCGAAGATTAACACTTTATTTCTAATTGAATTTACAAAAATGCCTCATGACTAAACTTGATACGCATACTAGATTTTTTGAATTTAAAAATAGGGTAACATAAAAATTAAAGTAATTAGATATACTTGATGTTTGACACTTTTCAACCATTACACTTCGTAATAATTTTGCGGACTGTACTGATGAAGCCAATTTCAGATGCGATGATGTCTGCTGCGTTGGGTGTGTTGTTTCTTGATAAGGAGTATTTTTATCATAACCTTCCATATTTAACCTAATCGCTGGTTTAAGACGGTCAATTGATACACCGTTTTCTTTCCCTTTAACGAGGATTTTGAATATTTTATTGGTGCGGTATAAAACTTTAAAAAGTCCATTATATGGCTGTTGTAATGGTCGTTTTACGGCGTCGCATCTTACGAAAACATAGTCACAAGTTTTTAAATAGTTTTTTATGCAGGTGCTTTTTACTCCATGCTCCGTTGTCATAACTAGTTTGAATTTCGTCATTGTATCCTTTAACCACAGAATCCAATCGAATGTAGATGTTGTTTGCACTGAGGATTTAATGAACTCACCTGCAAGTTTTAATGTAGTTCCTTAAACCATTTGTGCAACAGAAGCAGCAGTGTTCTGAATAATTTTTGTACGTAAGCCTAACAATACCAATGGTAAAGCATTAACCCAGCATAACCCTTGATGACATTTAAGGACAGCTTTTAGTGTTCTATGCCACCTTTCTAGTAACCCAATGGACTGTGGGTGATAAGAAGTTGTGTGAACAACTTTCGCCCTCAGCTTTTTTTTCTAACTCGCGGAAAAGTTGAGACTCAAACTGTCTTCTTTGATAGGTAATGATTTGTTTCGTCACTCCAAAATGCAATACCCAGGTGTTAACCAACCCGTTGGCAGTTTCCTCTGCAGTTATGCCCATTATAGGTGCTGCTTGAGCCTATCAATGCAGGTAAAAATATATCTGTAACCTTTTGATATCGGAAGTGGACCCACAATACCAATATTAACATATTGAAATCGATCTGTCGGTGGTTCAAAAGTCCCAAGTGAGTTTTTGGTATGGCGTCCTACCTTCGCTTTTTGCAACTGCTCACAAGACCGGGTTCATTGAATCACGTACTTTTTAAGGATTTCCATATATAACGTTTTCGTATTAAATCAACAGTACCCTTGACGCCATGCAATGTTTTGAAAACGATGCTGTGAATCGATAGAGGTAAATAAGGCAGAAGAACTGGTGTCGAAATATCGCAATAGATGCTGCATTTATTATCCAAGACTTTCACTTATTTTAAATTAACTCCTGAGTTTGAGTTTGCTGTTGCAATTTCTTATCGCTTTTCTGTTCTTCTTGAAGACGTTTGAAATGCCGTAATAGCATTGATACGGATCTAATTCGAGATAAAACAACTGCAATAACATTATCTTTACCACTGATATGTCTGATATCCGTTGTATATTGGCTAATAAAATCTAGTCAACATAGTTGACTAGTTGAAGCTTTCTACGGTTTATGTTTTACGGCATATGTTAATGGCTTGTGGTCCGTGAAAATTATAAAATGATGACCTTCCGAAAATACTGAAAATGTTTTACTGCCGCATACACCGCTAGCAATTCGCGATTATATGCGCTGTAATTTTCCTGAGCCTTAGTTAATTTTTTGAAAAGCATGATAATGGTTTTCACTGTTCATTGACATATTGTTGCAGCACTGCACCAACAGCGTTATCTGAAGCGTCGACACTTATGTTAAAGCATTTTCTTTTGGAAAACTTAATAAAGTTGCATGAGTCAATTGGTTTTTACATTGTTCAAAGGCATCCTTTAGTTGATCAGTCCACTTGATTATACGATTATCATATTTCTTTTTGCCTTTACTGAGATCATGAAGTATTATCTGCGCTTTCGCGGCCTGGAACAAAAAAAATTAATAATGCCCAAAAATCTTTGAAGTTCTTTATTAGTTTTAGGTGGTTCAAGATTTTTAATTATGGAAATTTTACTCGGAAAAACTCTTAAGCCTTCAGTACTTACTAAATAAGCAAGAAATTCCAAGCTGGCATTTAGCCAAGTTTATATTCAGACCGTGTTCCTGAAGTCTTTAAAATAGCTTTCTTAGTTGCTGTTTATGATTATCTTTATTTTTAGAAGCCAAAAGTATGTCGTCAATATATACATACACAAAATTTAAACCTTTTACTACTTCATTCATGAACCTCTGGAAAGTGGGGGCTGCATTGCGGAGTGTTTCTGTTACAAGTTGGTATTTTTACTCTCTCAAACCAGTTATGGTGTGAGCGAGTCATGAGAGAATGAGAATGACAATAACTGTTTGCCTACGATTTTTTGAAACATATACAATAGGTATTGGTGCTTGCACCATAAGTACTTATTGTATGTCGACAAGAAATATGCCTATGTGTATTGTATGGGAATATGTTTGTCTGAATAAACGAATAAAAAATTTTTATGACAACAAATAAATGACTTAAAAAAGTGTCCTATGCATTTTTAAAATATTGTTTTTCATAACAAATATATTATTGATAATAATTCTATTTTTTTTATTAATACAATATTAAATATATGACGGAAAGACATATTGGCCTTCACCGAAAAAATATACTGCATTTATAATAGTTTAATAACAAAATCTTACCTGAAATATTCAAATTTCAAAACAACTTACTACATATGAGAATTAATACTAATTGAATATATTTAGGATAAGATATATAAATTTATAGCTCTTTTTAGTCTAAATGTCACGTTTATAATTATAATTTATCTTATTCAAATTTTTCTTTAGGTTTCACAAAATTAAAAACTTAAATTTTAAAGTTCAAATTACGTACTTTGATTTATGTATGATATATGTATGTATTTCATATTTAATTTAAAAAATTTGAGGCTATTATTAATAAAAACAAAACGCTTCGATTATGCTTTTTTCATCACATAGTTTACCAAACACACATAATTTTATTTTTCATAAAAATTTTAAAACAAAAATCTAAACGGACAATAATAAACATCAGTAAAAAGCACAACATTTGTGTTTTTCCTTTATGAAGTATTGTCTTTATTAAACTCTCTTTGAATACTTATTGTAACCCCAAGTAAACGAAAAATACAACAAGTATTTGAGAATATCAAACAGATAATTCTCTCACTAACTGTATGGAACAATATGTAACTGCTGCGTGTGTAAAAGCAAAAGCAGACAATATCGGTTATACCAGTTCTCTTATTTATACAAGTAATATATGGTGTTTCCATGGCATAGCTGTTTTGAAAATACTTTGTTGTATACTCATGCATGCCTTTATAAGGAACCTGGTTTTTGTTTTAGAATCGCGAATAAACAGGCGACGAATTTGATGCCTGTACTCACCCGTTACCGAAAATGAGCCTCTAGTGGCTGCCATTGTATTTGATGTATTAAAATTACATGGTTCAATACACTTTCCTGTTCGATTACCAAACTTGAAATGGTACCAACATAACGGTTTCTCCCTTCGAGATGATGAACGGTTACGATGCCTGTTGTGTTGAGATCGTCATCTTGAACGGAAATTTGTTAATCAAATTTTGCTCCTTAATGCTTGAAATGATTTCCAGAAGAGGTGTTTCTATATACAACGGTTCAAAAAATACGGCCATATAGAACAAATTACATGAGTTTTGGGAACACCGTTTAAATTCTAAATTCAAATTATAAGCTTCTTGTTATAGCGGACAAAGCAAAATATGTCCCTTATAAATTTCAGCTGACTGTCTATAACGGTTCAAAAGTCCGGCCACATACACCATATTATATTAACTACTGGGACACCCGCTTATTACCAAATCCAAATTTTATACTTGTTGTTATAGAGGAGCTAGTAATACAGGTTCTTTACAAATTTCAATCGCCTGTCTACAACTGTTTAAAAGTATGGCCATATACTAAATTAAATGCACTATTGGTGCACCCTTTAATTTATAATTTTAAAAATTATGCGCTGTTACTATAACGGCCATAGCCATCGACATTGCGTCAAATTTACGAGCGTTTGTCTATAACGGTTCAAAAGATAGGCCTATATAAGCAATTCTACAGTAATTATGGGCCACCCTTTAATTTCTAAATTCATGTTATAAACTCATTGATATAGCGGACTTAGAAATACAGGTCCTTGTAAAGTTTCCGCGTTCTGTCTATTACGGTTCAAAAGTACTGCCACACACTTGAAATTGCATCAATTATTGGAACACCCTTTTACTTCGAAATCCATATTTTATACTTGTTGTTATAGTGGACTTACCAATACAGGTTTGTTGTAAATTTCAAGCGTCTGTATTAGCGCACCCTTTAATTTATAATTTGTAATATTAATACTTGTTACTATTACGCCCGTAGCATTTGACATTCTGTCCAATTTTCAAGCGTTTGTCTATAACGGTTCAAAAGATAGGTCCATATAAGTAAATTTACATCAATTATGGGGCACCCTTTAATTTTTAGATTTATTTTTGTAGAAACTGTTGTTATCTGGGGCTATAGTAAGACGCAGTCGTTTTAAATTTTACAGAATTGCCCATTACAGTTCATAATACACGTACAAATTATGTATGTTGCATGTGGACACCCTTTAGTTTTTAAGATTATGAACTGTTTTTAAAACCGGATCAGAAATGTCTAACTTCTGGAGGCACAAATATAAAAAAAGCAACATTCAGCCGAATTGTATAACCTCCTTCTTTTTTGAAGTCGGTTAATAATAAAAACAATCGTTACAACAACCGGAATAAACAAAGCTATAGTAACCAAAGAAATAGGAACTTCGTTCATGCAACAGAGCCAAATGACAATGATTCGGAAAAGAATCCTCCCCTAAGATCAATTCAATAATCAACAAAATATACAATCTAAACCTTAACTTATGTTTTTTTATTAACATTGAAATCAACACCAAACACACCAGCGTAAAATTAATGATAGAAGCAGGAGCAGACATATCACTTATAAAAACAAATTATGTTATTGCTAGTGATATTAACACTAATAGCACAAGGACAATGTAAAATTAAGTCAATTGGAAAGATTTTTCTGGAATTAAAACTCAAAAATTTCCTTATACCGCACAATTTTTATGTAGTGCAAAATAACTTTCCCATACCTTTTTATGGAATAATCGGTATGGATATTATCAAAGGTATAACTGTGTATTAAATTTTAATAAAAATTGCGATTACCTTTCAACATTCCGAAACCAATAAAAATTTCGATACTACTACTAATAACGCAATTTCACAGAACAATATCAAAACTGAAAATATCACTGATTATGAAATAATTAAAAATCAAAGAAACAAATATTAAAATAGAAAAACAGAACTCTTACGTATTCTAAATAAAAATTTTCCAACATTTTCCATACCCATTTAAGGAAACGTTAATTAATCTTTGATCGAAATACAGTGATATCTTTGGTCTAGAAACAGAAACAGTTAAAACTAAAAATTGCTATGAACAGAAGTTAAGAGTAAAAGATACACAACCTACTTACATTATAAAATTATCGTATTCCACAATCACACAAAAAAAAAAAAATGACAGACAGGTTTAAAAACCTATAGATGATAAAATAGTAGAATCGTCACAGTCCGAATATAATAGTCCAATTTTACTAGTCCCAAATAAATCCATTCCGGGCTCTGAGCAAAAAAATGGAGACTAGTTATAGATTGCAGACAAATAAACAAAAAGCTGATAACCGATAAATTTCCGTTACCACGGATAGATGATATTCTCGACCAATTAGGTAGAGCTAAATATTTTACGTGTTTAGACTTAATGTCAGGATCCCACCAGATTAGCTTAGAGAAAAACTCAAGAGACTACATGTCCTTTTCACAAACAATGGATCCTTCAGATTTACTAGACTCCCTTACGGTCTAAAAATAGCGCCTAATTTTTTTCAAAGAATGATGACTCTTGCATTCAGCGGGGTTAAGCCAGACCAAGCCCTCCTTTAGTTGGATGATTTAGTTGTCCTGGGATGTTCAGATGCTTTCCAATTTAACTGATGTCTTTAAATTATGCCGAAAACATAATCTAACATGCAAACATGCTTGTGGAGCAGTTTTTACACGAGAATTTGGAGGCAAACATTTACCAATTGCTTACGCTTCAAAAACATTCACTCAAGTTGAAAGCAATAAGTCAACCCTCGAACAAGAGTTAACTGCTATACACTAGGCTATTACTTATTTCAGACCATACGTATATGACAAACATTTCACTGCCCGAACAGACCATAGACCACTGTCATACTTGTTTTCAATGAAAAACCCAAGTTCTAAACTAACAAGAATGCGTCTTGATCTTGAAGAATAGAACTTTACTGTAAAAGACAATTACGTAGCGGACGCACTGTCGCGCATAACCATAAATAATCTAAAAGATATGACAGAAAAAGCCAATTGATTTTTAAGGACCACAACAAGATTCATGGCGTATAAAGACACAAATAATACTTCTAATAAACCACAGAATAATATTAATAAAAATAATGAAAAGCCCAATATGTACGTACCTATTAAGAATTCTGACGTCAGAAAATATTATAAATTAAAGATTACGCCTACAAGATTTAAGATTAAAATAGGAAAAACTGTAATCACATGTATTAATATTAATGATATATTTACTAATGGGAAATTTGACTTAGGATAATTTTTCCCTAGGCTAGAAAAATTGAAAATTGAGAAATTACAAGTGGCACCTACCGAGAAAATGTTCGAATTTTTCTCAATAAATAATTTTAAAGAAATGGGCAATAAAATGTTATATAAATTAAAAATAGACCCAAATAAATAACAAGAATGCCAAAACAGTTCTAGATATTATGTGGAAATATCCCGATGATCCTATAGAAGGAGGACATTGTAGAGTGAACAGAACAATAGAAAAGATAAAGAGGTATTACTATTGGAAAAATATGTCAAAAGACATAACAAATTATGTAAAATCATGTCAAAAATCTCAAACTTCTAAAACTACCAAACTCGTCAAGGGTCCAACGATTCTTACACCAACACCTGTACAAGCATTTGGTTGTGTTTGTAAATACAATAGGACCATTTCCACGTTCAATCCATGGAAACGAATACTTTATTACAATAATATGCGATTCAACAAAATATCTCGTAATCATACCTATACAAGACAAAAACACCAAAACAATTGAAAAGGCAATATTTGAAAACTTCATTCTTACTTACGGTCCAATGAAGACGTTCATTTCGGACATGGGTACTGAATACAAAAACGCTATATTGATGGAACTTTGTAATCTGCTTAAAATTAAAAAATTAACCTCAACAGCACATCATCACCAAACCTTAGGTACGATAGAAAGAAGTCACAGAACTTTTAACGAATACGTACGGTCTTACATATCTGTAGACAAAACCGACTGGAATGAGTGGCTTAAATATTTTACATATTGTTTCAATACAACACCATCCATAGTACACAATTACTGTCCTTATGAATTGATTTTTGCAAAACTTCCCAATATGTTTCAACAATTCAATGAGGTAGATGGAATAAGTCCATTATACAATGTAGATAACTATGCCAAAGATGCAAAATTTAGGTTAGAAGAAGCACATAAGAGGGCCCAACAATTATTAGATAGAATAAGAATAATTAAATTATGAAAAGGAAATAATAGACTATAAGTTTCAAATAGGAGACTTAGTTTTACTTGGAAATGAGACAGGACATAAATTAGAATCCCAATATAAGGGACCGTATGAAATTCAAAGCATAAATTTAAAAAATAATGTAAGTATATAGAATAAGAAAACCAAAAAAGAACAAATAGTCCATAAGTATAGATTTAAGATTTTTAACAAATTTTAAAACCATATGCAAACAGAAAAATTAAGAAATTCAATTTTAGAAAATAGTCGGTAAGATAACATATAAGCAAATAATACATTTAAGAAATTATTTTTATTAAAAATCAAATAATAAAAATAATTATAAACAAATTAAAAATGATTTTAAAATACCAATTTTAAAAGAATGTCCATAAAACTAACGTTTTATGAACTAACGTTCTATGAACATTCTTGCGAAAAATCGAGGTGTAGTGTAGCCAGATTTCATAGTCAATATGACCAATACACAATAGTGTGATTGTTTAGTCGGTATTACCAGCAACACGGTATATAAATAAAAGATTCATATTTCATAAAACAAAAACATAAATACTCGCACAAATAAAGCGGACATTTGACACTTTGTTGTCGTACTGCTAGCCATGTAAAATATTTTTTGCACTTTTGTTGTTATGCCACTGTTTATGTGAGGCATGTGTGAATTGAATAGAAAGTATAAACAAACACTCATACATGTTTGAATTTAGGCTCGCGTTATTTCCATTGCGGGAAATCAACAATAATCGGTCAATGAATGATCATGAATAAGTGGATCATATTCCACAAATATTTCCCACTAGTTATTCTAGTTTAGCAATAAGAATTAGCCTTAAAATATAATTGCAATTAAATAAAATATAATTTTAAAATATTAAATTAAATATAATTGCAATTCTAACTGCTTATTATTTTATTTATATTTTCGTGCCAGTGGCGTTTAAAGCGCCGGTAGGTAGAAGAATTTTCCAACAAGTGCATAGGGATCACACATAAAACCTTAATAAATTACACATTTATATTAACAAGTAAGAGCGCTATTTTGGCTATGCTGAATCATACATGTATACTCTTCACCATCTACGCAAATCTTCTTTAGTGAAGTAACTCCAACTTAAAAAAAAATGTTGGTACTACATATATATATATTTACGTAAAAGAAAAAGATTGTTTAAAAAATTTTAAAATTATACCCATCTTGATATTTTATAAAATTTAAAACTTTAGAGAATCGTCACTCGGAAAATATAGGCGACCGCCAATTTGTTCATTTGAGGTTTTTTTCTTATTTTTTAATTCTTTATCGCCCCATGTATTTATTTTTGTGATTGGAGTTACTTTATTGCTCCAAATGATATGCAAAAATTAGAGGTAAGCGTGGTGTTTTGCCCGGTGTCTCAAAGGACATGGACCGATCCTGCTGATTTCCAATAGCACCTCTTTCGACAGTATTTTTGATCGATTGGCTTGAAAATTAGACAGAATGTCGAATAAAGCGAACATAATAATAACAAGTACAAACATTAAAATTTATAAGTTAAAAGGTGTCCCAATAGATAATGTAATTTGATATATGTGCTCAAACTTTTGAACCGTTATAGACAGACAGCTAAAATTTACAAAGAGTCCGTATTGATAACTCCACTATAATAACAATTACAAGATTTGGATTTGGAAATTAAAGGATATCCCAATAGTTGATGTAATTTGATGTATGTGGCAGAACTTTTGAGCTGTTATAGACAGACGGCTGAAACTAAAAAGGGACCGCTATTGCTAAGCCAGCTTTATTAACAAGTTTAAAATTTGAATTTAGAAATTAAAGGGTGTTCCCATAATTGCTGTAAATTACTTTTGTGATCCAATCTTTTGAGCCGTTATAGACAAGGGGCTTTCGAATTCGACTTTTCTGCAACGGTCGTATGGCACGTGTGAAGTGACAAGGCGAATTATGTCGAAACATACTGTCTATTGATGAGATTTGTTTTTAAAATGCATTCATTTTTTCAATTTACCGTTACCATTTGAAAATACGTATTTACCGTTACCGTTTGAGCATAAGAATCTTTTCAGTTTGAATATAAATGTATAATAACCTACTATTGTTTTTTTTCATATTTGTTAAAAATAACTACAACCTGGTGAGAATCAAACGTGTGAAAAGTCGCGTCCGATAAGGGTTAATATTTTAAATCATAAATTAAAGTCTTTTACAATAGTTGATGTAATCTGATGTATGTACGTATATTGCCAAAATGTTGAACCGTTATAGAGAGACGGTTGAAATTTACAAAGAAACTCTTGAAAAGTCTACTACAACAGCAAGTACATAATTTATATTTGAAAATTTAAGGGTGGACCTATAGTTTGTCTAATTTGATGTATATTGCCAAAATGTTGAATACTTAAACAAGTACACATTTTGGAGATGGAATATAAGGGTGTCCCAATACTCAATGTAATTTGATGTATGTGTCAGATAAAATTTGTTTTAAAGTCGGTTTTTTGAATTTGCTACTTTTTATACAATTTTGTATTCTTATATATCCATGTTTGTACATATGCATATGTATTGTGTTACGCGTCGGTAAAACATTAATAATAAAAATTGTCATAATTTAAATTAGAAATTTTAAGCCTTTAATATGGAATAAAATCAGTTAAGGGCATGAAAGGTTATCTGACTAGCTCATATGATATATTTTGACTCTTAACTCATTTGATTCGCGCGTAATCATATAACATACACTTCATGCCTTTCAAAATATCATTAGTGTATGCAAATTTATAGAAGAAGAGAAATCCAAAATTGGTAAAGAAATAAACAAAAAAAATATCAACTGAATAAACGTAACCATGACAGGATGGTATGTCATGTAGGGTACAATTTTCTCTCCCGGCAATTAACTGCTACACCTTGACAGAATTGTTACCCTAATATCCAAAAAAATCTGTCCCTAAAATATAACTGCAGAACTTTACTTACATATTTCCATTACTTTTTTTTGGTTATTCTTCCCTTACAATTTAAAATACTTTATAGATGCATTGTATAAAAGAAAATTATGAATGAATTTTATTACAAAAGAAAGTAGGAAGAAGAAAATAAAAACAAACAAAAAAAAAATACATAAAAAATATATTCATAAAATAATGAGTTGATAATTACTCTGAGAACAAGCGAATATACAGCAACAATAAAGATTACTTGTTATTGAGAATAGGATCCCTTGAATTACATATTATCGAGAGGAATCATTTGGAAAACGGACCGACGTATGAACAAATTATAATAATAATAATAAAAGAATAAAAAAATACTGTAAAAAAAAGAAATATTTTAATTCATGATTACTCACTGAGATAATTTACAATGTTTGGTGTTCCATTACAAACGTTCCATTGATGGGCCCAGCAATCTGTTGTAATTGGTGATGTTGTGGCTTAGCTCAAACGATGTAAATTACTATTTAGTGTTTACTATTAATAAATTAGATACTCATACACTCAAAAAAATATTAGGTATAAAATTAATAAATTGTAATTATAAAACATTAGAAGAATAAATAATGTAGTATAAATTTTTGAAATAAAATTTTTAACATTATTAAGGCATGATATAATTCATTTAATGTAATTCAAAATCTTAAACAGCTTATGAAGTTTTAAATAGGTCTTTAGTATCTTATATTACATTTTGTATTAACAATTCAATTTTTAAGTTAATTAAATTAAAGGTTATCTTTTAAATAATTCTTATAATACTAATATTATGTAAAATATGCAATATTAGTTTAATTTATTAGTTCATTTAGTGAAAATATGTTTTAGTAGTTTATTTTAATTTAATTTTAGGTAGTTTAATTGATAGAATTGCGATATTTATTCTTCTTGAAAAGTTTAGTTAATAGTTAAATTTAAGCAATTTTAATATTAAATTTTAAATATCGGTTTATAAGTTATTTTTTGTAATAATGTGTAATTAGAAAATTTTAGAAAGATTATGTAATTTGAATCCTTTCTTCAAAGTCAGTAAGCTTAGTCAATTGTGGCGAGTCTCATAGCGACGTATCGATTTTACCTTGAGGTTAGATCTCTGAAAATTATTTAAGTATGTGACTTTCGTCTACTGTGGAGGGCCGCATGGCCACGTGAGAACTTTTAAGTGTAGTTGTTTGTGCTACGATGCTTTAGGTGACTTATGTTACATACGTCGGCCTCGTGGCCACGTGTGTACTTCAAATTTAGGACTTTCTGGTGAATTTAATTATAAAACCACGTGAAGTTCCCTTTGTAATAATGGATTTATTACCAACCTTGAACTAAATCATTTTACTAATCGAAGTAATATTGAAACCACTCTTATCATTTTTCTTACCTGGATTTCGAACTATTATACAAAAAAAAAACTTGCGGAATAATGCTTCGAATAATGGACAATTAACTATAATAATTGATAATTTGTACAGTTGGTACAGCACATGTATAATCCTAATGTTTAAACTATTTGATTTTTTTTTAATCGACTGACCGCAAACACTTTAACTTTAATAATGAATTGAAGTTGGTGAAGGAAGAAATAAATAATTTAGTCAAAAGTTATTGCTTAGTTACCAAAAAAAAAAAAAAAATATCATAATGAAATTGAAAGAATCGAAATATAATCATATTAGGAGTTCGTCCGTTAAAAGAGGACAAAAATATTTATATATCGTTCTACCAAAAAAAAAAAAAAAAATGAGAATTACAAACGTATGTAAAATGTTTATTGTACAAAAACACATGACGACAAACATAACTTCAGTAAACGGGGAACTTTGAAGTAAGACTTAACAAAAAGTGCAATTTTATCGCATGCTATTTTTTTGGAGAGGATACCTCACTAATAAATGCAGATTTACATATAACCCATATTTTATTAATTTCGTTCAACTAGAAAAATATTATTATTATATATTATATAAATAGAATATTTTTTTTTTTTTTTAAATAAAAAAAAAATTGTAACAAAACTGTTACTTATGCAGATTATCTAAATCATCATAAGAACAGGAATTTGATTATTTTTTGTGTGAGGCAACAATTTTTATTTTTAATAGTAAGTGTGAAAATGTGTGGCTCGACCCACGAAAAGCCGGTCAAGAATAATAACAATTTGTTTAATTTTTTAAGTCTGAGGCATGGTATTTTCCTATACATTTTCCTTTTAAATCTTCAATATCATATAAATTTGTACCTATCCTTGCCTTTATTTTGCATTTTTGAACTTTGGAAAGAATTTTCTGCTTATATGCTTAGATTTATCGCTAAGTATATGATTCTTTCGAAAAACTACACCTCCTTTCTGAAATTCATTTGATCTACTTCTTAAATTGTATATTTTCGAAGCTTTTGTATGGGCAATTTTTAAATTTTTTCTAAGACTTTCTCGAATCCGTAATAGTTTGTCCGCACGATCTGAAATATTAAAGTCTTCTCCTGTTGTACAACCAAGTTTTTCAATGATTTTGTACGTTGATCCGTGTTGGATCATATTTTGTCCGAATAAGGCGTAATAAGAAGAACACTTAAGAGATGTGTGAAAATCACTTCTCAATATAGCTAGAATTTGAGGAATGTATTTGTCCCAAACTTTGTGGTCCTTATGGTCTTGAAGGAAACATCTAATCTTTGTTATTATTTCCCGGTTGATACGTTTAGATGCGTTAGAATGAGGGGCGTAAAATCCTGTAGTGATGTGGTTTATCTCAAACAGTTTAAAAAACTCTTTCATCTCTTTTGAGAAAAATTGTTTACCATTATCAGAATGGATACAACGTGGAACTCCGAAGGTGGGAAAGATTTCGTTTTGAAAAAATAAGATTACATTTGAAGATGTTGCAGATTTCATAGGTTTTAAGAATACAAATTTTGTTAGATGTTCAAGACAAATAAATATTACTGTATTTTTAACTTTTGTAGATGGATACGGACCAAGGAAATCACAATAAAATCTTTCAATTGGTCTGTTAGGTATGAATTGGTTTCCCATAATAGGTTTGGATATATTGTTTGGTGATTTAACGCTCTTACATGTGTCGCAGTTATTGACATAAAGTTTGACATCATTTGCCATTGAAGGCCAATTCTTGGCCAATTGAGGGCCAATCGTATTCTGGATAAGGTTTTTAGTGTTCTATCATAAAATCATACCGTTGGAGTTTTAGACTCCAACGAGCCAATCTACCGCTTAGATCCTTTTGCGACATCAACCACTTTAATGCACACTATGGCTGCCAGACATTCAAGTTCCGTTACCGTATAATTTTTCTGAGCTGCATTCAATTTTTGGGTGTCATATGCGATAGGATGTTCTTTGCCATTCGCATCGTATTGGAACAATACTCCACCTACATCAATCCTAGAGGCATCGCATTGAACGATGAATTCCTTTCCAAAGTTAGGTTGTGCTAAAACTGGAGCAGTACAAGGGCAGATTTGAGCTTTTCAAACGATATTTTTGCTGAATCTGTTAATGAAAAAGGTTTTTGAGATTTCTTGAGGCAATCTGTTAAAGGTCCAGAAATATCAGCAAAGTTGCTTATGAAACCTCTATACCAGTTTGCCATGCCTACGAATCTTCTTAACTGCTTCGGTGACTTTGGTAATGGGAAGTTTTTAATTGACTCGAATTTTTCCGGGTCTACTTTAAGACATCCATTGCCAATAATATAACGGAGATACCGAATTTGTTTTTGGCAGAATTTGCTCTTGGCTACGTTAATGGTAAGCTTAGCCTTTTTAAGGCATAAAGCCACTTCTGATAAAAGCTTAATATGACAGGAAAAATCGGAGCTGCAGACCAATAAGTCGTCTAGGTAAATGAAAACGTGTTCTCTTAACTTAGAAGGTATTACTTTGTCCATGAGACGACTCATTGTCTGTGGACCATTACCTAATCCAAAGGTCATATATTTGTACTGGTAAAGGGGTTTTCCTGGAATTACAAAGGCCGTTTTTTCTTTCGGGGGTTCAGTAAGACTGATTTGAAGGAAAGCATCTTTGAGATCTATTCCGCTTATAAAATAGGTATCATTGAGCCTACTCAATAACCCATTAATATGGGGTAAGGGATATGAATCTTTTTTTGTAATCGCATTCATTCTTCTAGAGTCGATACAAAGCCTAACTTTTCCCGGTTTCCTAACTAGAACCGCAGGAGAGCACCAAGGTGAGTTTGACTCCTCAATAACCCCCATTTTTAGCAATCGATTTCTTGATATGCTTCCTCTTGTCTTGGAGGTGATAAAGGATAGTGTTTACACTTAATTGGAGTAGCATCACCAGTATCGATATGATGTTCTAGTAAGTTTGTGCATCGTAGACCTAATAACTCAAAAGATGGAAATTCTAAAATGGTTTTTTCAAGTAGTAATTTTTGCTCTGATGTTAGTTAATGAAAATTATTGAAAGGATCTGTGTCACATGAAAGTTCGGAAATTTGAACTGAAGGGACTGCAATAATTTCAGGAGCCAGTGCGAATTCACGCCAGAAATTAACTCCAAAATAGTCCCCTTGAGATAATGTGGGAACTAAATAAAATACAATGTTTCTCTCAACGTTCTTGAAAACTACTGGAAGTGTACAAAATTCTATAATATTCTGTTTTGCTCCATTTGCTGTTCGAATAAAAGAATTCAAAGTTCTGTATGAAATTTTTTTTCTTTCTAAGAGAGACATGCTGTCTTTCCCTAGGACTGAAACATTGGCTCCCGAATCTAATAGACCAACTACTGATTCTCCTAAGATTTTTACTTTTGCAAATGGTCGATCATCTGAGCCATTAATTATCGTTTCATCAAGTATTTTATGAAAATGTCTTCGTTTTTTATAGCGCAGTCTGGTTTTTATTATCTTCAAGATCGGTTTCTTTAAAAATATATTTTTGAAAAAGTTACTGTTTTTGACAGGAATATCAGGGATTTGTTTAGTTTGTGTATGAAAGTTTTTAAATAGAATAGAATTTGCAGGCGTACTATCACAAAAATGTTAGAGATTTTCCGAAAATTCTTTGTTTATACTCCAACTGGAGTTTAAAGTAAATTTGGGGATTGAGGGGGTGGACGAGTGTCCCAGTTCGCCAATTCGCCCACCTTGCGATTTCCCTGAATATTGTGTACGTTGGGACAACTTGGTGGTAAAACGCCTTTGTGACCACACTTAAAGCAAAATGGTTCTTTTATTTCTTGTGAGCAGTAAATATACGAATGGCCCAGCGACAAACAGTTCCAACACTTTATGTTGGAATAATCATATCTTGCCTTTCTATTTGAATTGCCTCGATTTGTGGGTCAATATATTCAGAATTCTCCACATCAGGAATAGTAAAATCTATTTCATTTATATTACGAGGATTTGTTGTATTGAAATTTTGAAACTTTGTTTCCCTAATGACTTTTTCTGCTCTTCGAGCTGTATCTCGAAAATCACTTAAATTCCTAGTTTCCGTATTAAAGAGTAAAAATCTTGAATTTGAATTTAGATTTCTCTTCATAATATCGATTATTGTTTGAATTGAAATGTGAAAATCATCATAGCTCTCTTTAAACTGTTGCTTACGTAATGAAATTTTTAATAAAATATCATGGTCTGATTCTAAGTGGCCGAATTCTTTAGTAAGGGATTGGCGTAAAAGTGGATACGTAACATTTCTGTTTTGTTTAGTAAACAGCAAATACCATTGTTCAGCCTTACCATCTAACAAAACATGAAAATTAGAGAGCAAATACACATCGGAACAGCTAGACCTGCCACAAAGTGTTTCCACTTTAAACAAAAAATCGGATACCGACCCAGATCCATCGTAGGATATCTTCCATTTTTCTAGTTTTATATAAGTTTCGCCGTTTCCAAATGACCTGCTTTGATTTTCTGAACTACGGTTAAAATTAGAAACAGGAGTATTTGAGTCTGTAAAATTAGTTAATAATTCTGGAGGTCTGTTTATGTTTGGAGTGGGAACACTACCAATTTGTGCAATACTTGTTCTTATTGAATTAAGCTCCTTTCGAAATTCCTCCTGAGTATTTCTCATAGCTTGTTGCATTAAAGCAATTAAGTAATCGAATGAGGATGAAGAAGTGGTAATGTTATTAGGAACTAGTGGTGCACTAGTGCTCGGATTATAAAATTGATCCTGTGTAGGATTCATTACTGGATTTAAAACAACACTTTCACTGCCAGAGATGTTGACTTGTTGTTGTGAAATCGAATTATAATCGCTTAAAAGTTGTATATCTTGAAATAAGCTTGAAGTTGGTAAACTATTAGAACTCTGAGTTCTAGGTATTTGTTGTTGGTGTGTTGGCCTACTCGCTGGGGAATGTACCACCTTTGGCTTGGGACTGCAAGTACTAGCCTGAAGCTCTATCTGTATATTATTCCGAGATGTTGAAGAACCTCTACCTTTACTAAAAGAGCTATTTTTGTTGCCCCTAGAGGAGTTTCTTGTTTCCATGACGAAATAATAATAAAAAAAATTCTACCTATAACTCCAAAGAATAAATTGTAACTGATTACGAAAGGTTTTAGCTTGACATACAAATATATGGATTTAATAATTAAATAGATTCCAATATGTAAGATCTATTAATTTGTATTTAAAAATATAAGAAATAAAGTTTAAATATAAATTATCTTAATTAAATTCTAACTATAACGCAAACGATTAAAAATTTTATTTTTAATTATATTATTGCAGGAAAGAATACACCTTAACAAAATGTAATTCGTAAGTAAAATGATTTAAACAGAGAAGTTTCTACTACTGCTATTTTAGCAAAATATTAGATCTAATTCCCTATCTATGTATATTTCAAACTAAATGCGTTGTAAACTTCTAATACGCTACATTACAAAATTTAAATAACAAAATTCGAAATAGAATTGATTGAAATCTACACTACCTTGTCTTGCTCGCATTTAATGCAACTTAGAGTGAAAGTTATTTACAATCCACAACGAGAACTTTTAAATGAAAAAACAAGACTTAAAAATTTATTCGCCTTTGGCATGAATTATGTACATATCCATAGGGCGATAAGATTCAAACAATTTTGTCCTAAAGAATTCTTAGACTCCTACGGAAGTATATAAAACCTCAAGCATTTTATAATATATTCAGTTCAATTAAACGTTAGATTTCTTTCGAATGCAATTGCCTTTGCGTGGCTTTTATCGTTGGTTTTAGCGTTGGCATTAACGTTTGCTTATCGTTGGATCTTCACGTTTCTTTATCGTTGGGCGCCATATATGTTACGCGTCGATAAAACATTAATAATAAAAATTGTCATAATTTAAATTAGAAATTTTAAATCTTTAATATGGAATAAAATCAGTTAAGGGCATGAAA
The DNA here is from genome assembly GCA_916610165.2 of Gymnosoma rotundatum. NCBI lineage: Eukaryota > Metazoa > Arthropoda > Insecta > Diptera > Tachinidae > Gymnosoma > Gymnosoma rotundatum. The sequence goes on along the minus strand of OU744338.1, from coordinate 86,451,569 downwards.
GGTTATCTGACTAGCTCATATGATATATTTTGACTCGTAACTCATTTGATTCGCGCGTAATCATATAACATACACTTCATGCCTATCAAAATATCACTAGTGTATGCAAAATTATAATTTTTATGTTAATTAATTATTTTTTAAGTTAATTAAATTAAAGGTTATCTTTAAAATAATTTTTATAATACTAATATTATGTAAAATATGCAATATTAGTTTAATTTATTAGTTAAGTTAGTGAAAATATGTTTTAGTTGTTTATTTTAATTTAATTTTAGGTAGTTTAATAGATATAATTGCGATATTTATTCTTCTTGAAAAGTTTAGTTAATAGTTAAATTTAAGCAATTTTAATATTAAATTTTAAATATCGGTTTAGAAGTTATTTTTTTTTAATAATGTGTAATTAGAAAATTTTAGAAAAATTGTGTAATTTGAATCCTTTATTCAAAGTCAGTAAGCTTAGTCAATTGTGGCGAGTCTCAAAGCCACGTGTCGATTTTACCTTGAGGTTAGATCTCCGAAAATTATTTAAGTATGTGACTGTCGTCTACTGTGGCGGGCCTCATGGCCACGTGAGAACTTTTAAGTGTAAATGTTGCTTTTTTTGTTTGTGCCCGCAGTACTCAGTAATTTCTGAAGCGCTTTTGAAAATTGTTCCTCTATTTAAATGGTGATGCTTACATATTGGTTCAGTTTTAAAACTGGTCCATGATCTTAAAAATTAAAGGGTGTCCCGTAAAACATACATGTGTATTATTAACCGTAAAGGGCACCACTATAAATAAAAAAAACTGCGTATCACTATAGCTCCCCATGGCAAAAAGATATACAAAAATAAATCTAAAAATTAAAGAGTGTCCCCATAGGTAACGTAAATTGATCTATATGTACTAAAAAACTCTTGCAAATTGGACAAAATGTCAATTGCACTGACCGTTTTAGTAACAAGAATTAATTTTTAAAATTATAGATTAAAGGTTGCCCCAATAGTTCAGTTAGTTATGTGCATATGGCCATACTCTTAAGCAGTTGTAGACAGACGCTTGAAATTTACAAAGAACTTTTTTGCTAGCTCCGCTTAATAGGCATTCAATAGTTAATGTAGTTTAATTTATATGGTGAAACTTTTTAACCGTTAAAGCAGACAGCTGAAACTTACAAGGGATCTGTATTGCTATGCCCTCTATATTAAGAATTTTATAATTGGAATTTAGAAATTAATAAATGTTCACATAAGTGATGTAGTTAGACCTGTATGGGCCTATCTTTTGACCCATTATAGACAAACACTTTCAAATTGGCCGGAATGTCCTCTGGTATGATCGAGAAAGAAATTTTATTGTTATTATTTTTTTTTAGTCACATCAAATAATAATCACTTGCAGCATAAAACGCTTCCGAATTATTTTTACAAACTCTATCCTTGCTTTGTTTTTTTTTATTTCACAAATATAGATATGTTTGCATTAAAAAACTTTTGTTGAATAACTTTTATTGTACCACATAGTGTCCTGTCACGGTCGCCACGTTATATAACTATTATTTAAAAACACATTTTTATGGGATTGAAGCGGTTGCGGCCGTCTTCAAAACTAACTTAAAGATACTTAAAATATATTAGCAATAAACTACTGGCGCAGCAGAATTGTCCTGAAATTATAAACCCGCAATTCGGTGGGAACCGAATTGTATTAAAGGTAAAGTTCAATAAGATATACTGTTTTTTAAGTACTGGCGCAGCTGAATAACTAAAGAAATTAGATACTTGTTATTCGATGGGAACCAAATTAAATTAAAGGTAAACTGGTATCTGGAAAACTCATGTTTTGCAAATGCTGCCTAACGTTAGAAAAACCGTGAGCTTTAAAGAGCTGCATTAATTAGAATTTAAATAAAATTTATTTTAGATTTTTACTACAGCGATATGCAGAAAATGCTCCAAAAATCTTATTCTAGCATGAAGGGGGGAGATGCCGAAAGATAGAACTTCTTCGTTGACTACGTTGTTTTTTTTTTATCTGAGAATTCCGACTTCTTCTCATCGCATATGGAACATATCCAATAAGAAAATACGTTAGTAATAGCATTACTAACTTTTCCATCAATCATTGTTAAACTAAGTTGATAGGATACGTTAACATAATATTCTTTTATTTTTATAGATATTTATTTCAGTGTTCTTATTTCGACTTTGATATGCTCGACAAATTTTTTTGTTGTAGTCCTTGGTTTCTTTATATACTCAAATTAATTGGCTTACAAAAATTTTTGGGGTTGTGTTTTTCCATATATCTTTAAAGGTGTTCTCATGCGCTGATGAAGATGTAACCAATTTGTATGAACGAATTCTTAGTGGTAGTTTTTTTGTTTGTACTCGGGAAGGTCTGATATTCCATCACATCTCCACTTACAAATTAGTACTACATCGCAGTTTTTAACTTTTTCTCTTTGGTCAGTAGAAAAATCTGAAATAATCTGTGACGCCGTATTTTCTAGCAAAGAAGATAGTCCAATACAAGCTTTCGGTTCAATTACTGTTATTGAAGATGGCATAACCGCTTTCTTTTTTTAATAGACTTATATGATGGTAATATTACATGTTCCTTCTCAAGTAGAGCTTTTCTCAAAATTTGGTACTTTTTTCGGCTTATTCTGATTTCCAACATCAGAGCAATAGCGTCTTTCTATGTAAAATTTGCCTAGTATTTCGGAGTAGGTATGCTGTTAATAATTCTTTTTAAACATTTTGTAGATCCGCTAGGAAGAATATTGGCGATGTGTACTGCCTCCGAGTTACTTTTTTTTAGCATTTCTTTGAACGTATCGGAAACTTCATCTTTTTAAATTGAAGTAAGTTTTTTCGGTTAACCTTTTTTTCGTGGACTTCGAACACAAATCCTCATAAGATTTGCGAGGAGCTTCACCTAATGCGATGTACGTTGATAATTTCGTAACAGTATCCATCCAAGTAAAATACTTTACTAAAAACAGAATTATTGTTGGGTATTGTTGTTTTTGCTTAAACTTTGATTTAAGTACTTGCTTTATTGTTTGGACAAAAATTTTTAGTTAATTTAAAATGTTTGTCAGAAGTTTTCTTTAGAAATAAGTAAGCGGTAACGAAATGGCCATCGAGACAGGCTTTGACCCTCAATAATCAATATCGGTGATTAATTGATGTATATTGCCAAACTATGGAATATTTGTATAGAGACAGTTGAAATGAGCAAGGAGCTGTAGTGCCAAATCCGATATAACGGGTATACAGTTTGAATGAAATCTGTTTTGAAGTCGGCGTTTTTTGCAAGAATTATATTTAAGAATTTTTGCACAACTAAAACGAAACTGTTTTTCTTTTTTATAACCCAAAATTGTTTTTTTTAATACTCACTGTTCTTGTGGATTTTAATTTTTTTATTTTAAGATTGGTTTTCACTTTTCACATTTTTCATGTATTATTGTTTATAAAGGTTTATAATTTAATAATTATTTAAGTTTACATATTAAGTTTTAATAAAGTAAAGTATAAAGTTTAATTACAAGGTAGTTTTAACCCTTTAGTTATAGACTTTAGTTCATTTTAACTCTACTTGTATTACTTCTGTTTTACACTTATATTTTTACACTATTTTATTCAACTAATAAGCTTAATCAATGATGTGAGCGGAGGTGTTTTATTTAAAGCGCATTTTTTAAAAATGCGTAACAAGTCGCTTTGGAAAAAATAAAATAAAACCATATTCATACGAATAACATCAAAGCAACGTTCTTATTTATTTAGTGTATAATATGAGAATCAGTTAGGAATTTAAATAAAAGTAAAAACAAAAAAAAATTAAAAATAAAACCAATAGCTACCATTTTACTGTAAATACGCTCAGATAGTTCTCTAAATAAAGGGAGCCGGCAAAAAATATACAGTAAGAATAATGCATACATAACAACAACCACTCTGAATGTCAGAATGACAGTTTTGAAAAATATTATTTAACTACAAAATCAGGCAGTAGTAGATCTGCGCAATTAAAAGTAAATTTAACTATGCCAAAACAAATGTACATAGCGAAATGCAAATTTGGTGCATAATATTTTTTAGTAAACAAAGAACCAAACGAGGTTCCGTCACTGGCATCGCCTACATTTCCAGCCGTGGATAAGAATATTAAGATAACGGCAAAATAATTTTAACAAGTATAAATCGACACATTACAATTAGCCCTAGGGACAAATCCCGGAACCATATCCATAGTAAAGGTAATAGTGACAAATAAAACTGCTTCGCCATTCTTAGTACTTAGTACAAGAAAATGCATAAATCATCTCCAATACAATACAACTAGTGAAATTTGTAGGAAAAGAAAATTCATGTCATATATAAATGAAAGCAAAAAGTGAAAATCATTATAAATCAATTGTAGATGAATCCGAAAAATATGTTTTTTTTTTGTTTTTGGTTTGGGGTATCAAGTAAACTACACAAAAACTTTTCAGATCACAGCTTTTCATATTTATATACCTAATGAATGTACTGGGTTTCATTTTTCATATGTAGAGCGTTCTCAAAATTAGTGTAGTGTACTGCACACAGGTTTACGATGCATGCACAATGCACAGAATAAGCAATTAATAAGAAACGATACCACATTGTCCTATGCATGGTATAATCCCAGCAAAAAATTATACATTACCTTATAAAGTACTTGCCACATAATGACTTAGTTTTGTGATTGCCATATTTTGTTACTCGCTTACAAAACTCATTACATTAGTTCAGAAAAGTGGAAGTAGAAGTGGAACTAGTTCTATATGTTAAAGAGACTACCGTACTAAGGGTACTCTTTATTTCCTACAATAATTAATGTAATCGATTCTTAGTAATTGATTATAAAAGTCTCATGCCTTGTTAAAATCATTAAGTTGGCAATCTAGTTGGGAAGTACTTCTGCCAAAAATGCTTAATTCCACACTCGATTATTTTTTCAAAAATTTTTTGTCGGGTGTTAGCAGTTTTGACGCTGATAGTAAAAATTATTATACATACCGGCCGAAAGGTCATCAAAATACCTAAATTTTATCTGATTATAATTCTGAGGATTCGGTGACATGGTGCATGGGAGGCAATGAAATCCGCGGTATCGACTTCTTCCGCGTACAGGCCGTAAGACCAGTTTGGCCTCCCATCTAGCACTTTGGTGAGGAGGATGATCAGAGCGGCGCAGGCGAAAAGTACACCCACCACCACCACAACTTTTGGGTGGGTGTATACTTGATTTTATGTTACATAAAAGTCTAGAAGTAGGAATATATAATAAGCAGCAGGAGAATTGTAAAGTCTCCAAAGATTGTTCCTTTTCTGATCATCACTACATTGGATTTTCCATTGAAAATAGGAAGGGCGCCACTACTGTTTATATTAACAGACGTAGGACGAATTGGGATAATCAGAACATGATCCTTACAGACACATTTGATTATCCCATGGTCTTCAGGGACACGAGGCATATTGACTATGCCGTAAACAGACTTGCGCGCTTGGAAGAATCCAACTAATAGGTCTTGCATACCATCAGTGCAGCGCACAGTCTGCAGACTACTATAGTGGTCCATGGAAATAGCCGAGTCTCGTAGGGCTTGCCGAAGACTCTTCAATGAAGCAAAGAGGTCAGTATACTGGACACTTTATCTTGAATAAGTTTAAAAATCAAGTAGGCAATGCAAAATGCTGGGTCTTCTGCTTTGGGGTAAAGGTCTCTTCAGAGGCGAGTAAGTTGCGTAAAATACTTGCCAAAGCTCCGTCAATTCCGAGATACATCTAGTAGGCTGACGGCACTTAGACAATCAGTTCACAGCAGTCACTAAAGGTTCTGTTGGGTTCATATATTCTGGGTTGTCATTCAACCATAGAAATGCAATATGATCCTACACGGATGGACCTAAGAAAAATTCTGTAAAGATAGATACGGATAGACTACAATTGGATAACAAAAGTTTTTTTTTTTTTTTTTATTAGGACCACTACGGGGATGACCCCTACTTATGCAATGCATTGTACCAGAACTAGGAAATTATGTTGTGAGAAGGGGGATAAAGGGAGTAGTGCTTGTGGACATTTGATTTGAATCTTTGCACATTGAAAGTGGCAGAAGACCTCTGCGGGGAGTTTATTCCACACGGTTTTTAGGAACAAATTCCCTGATTTCATAAGAGCACATTCCGTTGTAGTAACGATAAAACAGTGAAACACACCCCACATTGCGTCGATGCTCCAGTGAGTCAATAGAGCTGGATACCCTGCTGTCACCGATGAGCTTCTTCGCTCTCTCCTGCACGCGGTCGAGTAACTCCAAAATAGACTTTGAAGCACCGACCCACACATGAGAGTTGTATTCCATTTTCGGTCTGATAAAGGTGACATAGATAGTAAGGAGATCAGATGGAGTGAAGTATTTCTTACACCGTTTCAAAAAACCTAGGCACTTGAATGCTTCTTTTGCGACATGAAAAAAATGCTGGTTCCAACGTACATCACATTGAATTTTCGTGCCAAGAACATCGAGAGCTTCTGATTCCTTAATATATATATATAACCCATAATTACAGATGAGGTAGCATATTCAGCCGTACGCCTGTGCGAAAGCACACAGCACTGGGTTTTATGAGCGTTAATTTGAACCCTATTCGCAAGGCCCCATTCGGAGATTACCAAAAGGTCGCGATTAAGGGTATCATCCATGTGCTTTCGCATAGGCCCAATTTCCCAAAGGCTTGGTCTATTGCGAAAAGAAAATTAATGGCATATGTTACTGTCGTCTGCGAAAGAATAGATAGGGTTGGAAGTCTGACGTAGAAGGTCATTGAGAAAAATAAGAAATGGGGTAGGGGAAAGAACGGAACCTTGCGGTACCCCTGAATTTACCTTGAACTCGTATAGTGCGTTCCCTGAGAAAGCTCGATATAAGTCGAGAGAAACTATTACCGACACCAAAAGCAATAAGTTTTGATATGAGTGCACCATGACACACTCTATCAAAGGCCTTAGAAATATCCACAGCCACCACCTTACTTTCGCCGAAATGGTGAATGGATTGACACCACTATTCCGAAAGGAAGGTCAGTCACCCGTCACCCGTAGAGCGTCCCCTACGGAAGCCGTACTGCCGGTCACTAAGTAAGCTGTTGGACTCCAGATACTTCACAAGATGAAAATTGAGCATACTCTCCATAACTTTGGAGAGTGCAGAGCAAATTGCGATTGGGCGGTAATTTGCTAGCCTCTCTCTTTTTGGGGACTGGTGTTACATTAGCATGATGGAAACTCACAAACATGGTATGAAATGTTGAAAAGTTTTGCTAATGGACGCGGTAACGCCGAAGAGCACTGCTTCAAGAGCAGTGCTGGAATTCCGTCCGGACCAGAGTACTTGTTTATTTTGAGATCCGCTAAAACCCTTTTAACTGCACGTGCTCGAAAGAATATATCCGGCAGTGCGGGCAGTGGTTGATTGCTTTCCGGCAAGTAAGAATTACTTGCAAAGATTTCAACCAAGAGGTTTGCTTTATCAATCGGGTCGTTAAATATTTGATTATCCCTTAAAAGAGGAGGAATTGAGGAACTAGCATTATCCTTCACTCTTTTAACAAATGACGAAGGCGCTGCTCGTATAGAGCTTTTTCGCGCCTAAGTACTTTGGCACACGAAGATCTCGACTTTTTGTGTAGCGAATCAGTACCTGCGTTTTTATTACACCGCCATGTACTAAATTCTTCCTCTCTGGATCTGACTGCGTTTTTGCACGTCTATTTATACCAAGAATTTTTTCTTGGCTTAATGCGGATTTGCTTAGATGAAGGTTTTCATTCCAAGCAAAATAATGTTCACAATCATTTCCGCCATGGCATCGACTCTATTGTCCAGAAAACAAAGTTTCCAATTAAAATGCCGAAAAAAATTTTAAGCTCAGCCCAACGAGCCTTTTCGTATATATATTTTAAACGTTTCGTGGCTATTTTCGAAACGTTGTGAAGTTCAGCGACCGAAAAGGAGGTGGATATGGTGCAGTGATCCGAGTTACCGAGAGGCGCAAGAATGCTTACTTCATACTTATCAGGGTGTGAGGTAAGAAAGAGGTCGAGAGTATTGTGTTGTTGCCCTTCAACACACGAAATATGTGTTGGTTCATTAATTAATTGCACGAGGTGGTCTTGCGCGACGAATAGCTCAACATATTGGCCCTCTGGAGTTGTACGGTTCGAATGGCGAATCCAAGACGAGTTGTGAACGTTGAAATCACCAGCAACAACAATTTCACTGTTCGGACAACTTCCTAGGTTTCTCGATATGGAATCGGAGAGGGCATCGAAGCCAAAAAAAAGATATATTCCTTCCCGCGTTTGGGCTTCTGTATAAAAACCCGAAATGTAAGAAGTGTGACCAGACTTTGAATTTAACCCAAAGACAGTTAAATTCAGGATCGTTCGTGCCTAGTGATTGCTGACCTAGTAGACGACTTCATTCCGAATGTACAACGCAAGACCCCGATGTAGACTAAAAAAGGGTAGAAGAGAGTACCCAGGTAAATGAAAATCCTGTGAATCAGCATCCTCAGATACCTGGGTCTCACATAAGGCGAAAATATCAGGCCGATGGAGACAACTGTGTGCATACACAGAGAAAAAATTCGCTCTTAACCCACGTATGTTACAAAAGTCTATTCTAAATCTTCCTGTCATTACAAATATCAAAGACTCAAACCCATTGTCTATTTTATTTTACTAACACCCTTGTAAAAACTGATGCTTTTGTGACCAGACAGTGACCAGTGTTATACCTTCGCCACTGACTAATTAAACAGCAGTTGTCACAAAGGTACAAGTAAAATAAAATTACTACTACTATACGAAAAATAAATAAATACTAGGAAAAGGAAAAAAAAAAAATTTGCGGTACAATCTGTTTTATAAAAGCCTTGATCTGGTCACATGCGACCCGTGGTGCCATCACTATTTATTTTTGTTATCTTTTTTTTGTTTTGTTTTGGTGGTCTGTTGTTTTTTTTTTGTGATGATTTTTATGTATTGTTGTTGTAAATTATGGATTTAATTGTTCTTAAAGTTGTTTTTATTTTTTTGTAACTGTATGAATTTATTTCTGACTGTTTGTTTGTATGTTATTTATTTTAATTTTTTATTCTAAATATTTTTCTCGTAATGATATTGTGGTTTATAATTATTATTATTTATTTCTTTTTTCTGTTTTATTTAATTTTGGCACATTTAGTTATCAATTAACACTATATTATATTAATAAACAACGACGAAACAAAGACGCGTGCGGACGGGACAGAAGACAGAACACTTCTCATACTCCATTTAAATCTCCGAGCCTGGGTGAGATCATTCCTGCCGATCTTTAGAATAATTAAGATCAGGTCACTCCACTGCTGTTACCACTATACGGAGCCTGATACTCCCGGTCCTATATTCCGAATCAATATACGAGGTGCAACGTTCCCTTCTTTCTCAAGGAGGAGAGGACATCGCATACAGGTGCAAAGGACTACAGACTGATCTGTCTGATATCCTTTTCGGTTAAAACACTGGAGAGCCTTATTGAGATCCACATGAGGATGACAATAGATAGCAACCTTCTTTCTCCATTTCAACACGCTTACACAAGGAGTAGATCGGTTGAAACTGCTTTTTACTCGCTGGGGGTTATATAGAAAATTCAATGGAGGGGCACAAGGGCACACTTAGTGTTAATTCGACCAAAACGAAACTTGTTCTCTTCTTTAGGAAATACAAGCTTCCTTCCTTTGGTATACCTAGACTGCGTGGAGTTGCACTTAGTCAATCTAATTGTGTAAAATTCTTGGGCATTATAGTGGCTAGAGCGTCAAAGGCCATTACGGTTAGGTATGTATGCAGGAGAGCAATTGTTAAGACCTAGGTTATCCACCCAAGGGGTGTAATTTGGCTTCTCGAAGCTGTCATCAGGCCAATTTTATTTTGTGGAGGTCTCGTCTGGTGTAGGGCACTGGACAATGCAGCGAATGGGTTGGGGGCGATTAGATCAACTCCTACAAAGTCACTTTCTGCCATCCTTAACTGGCCATTAGATCTCCTGGCTAAAAGGTTGGCGCTGAGAACGGCGGTTAAATTGAATGTCATAGGTGCATTGAATTACAGATCATAGGCTCATGCTAGCGTACCACTGACCACGGATATTCTTCGTGATCTTGTTGATTATTACACTCCAAAACCTTGCTTGACCAGGACATTTCTCTTTGACCTTACTAAGGTCCACTCTCTCCCGTCTTGAGCGTTCTGTATATACACAAATAGATCCAAGAGAGGGACGAGAGTTGTAGGCGGTGTCTACATTGAAGATTTCGAATAAGATGACTTTCAGACTCCAAAATGATTGTAGCGTTTTACAGGCAGAAAGATCTGCTACCAAAAGGTCGGCGAGCTGGTTAAGGCAATATAACATAACCAACAGAAATATCTTTTTCTGTACCGACACTAAAGATGCGATTATGTCCTATTTTATTCTCTCTGCACTCAATTTCTTATCTCTTTTTCTATGTTCTGATTTTTTCTCTCTGTTTTTGCAATATTAAACTAGCAAGAGTTTAAATAATTTTTTTTAATTAATAAAATCGTAACAAAATTTTTGCACGGTCGGGTGAAATATTACGTTCACGGTCTGAAAATCACGCCAAATGATTCGAAATTGAATCAGATCTTGCTATCCCTGTGACAAAAAAAACCTACAAAGTTTTGTAAAATAAATTAACGCGTCGTATGCGTAAGTTATTAATTGTTCTACTTTAACTCTCTTATTGATGGTAACAATTATATATACATACATTTGTATGTATATCAGTACCCTTAATTCAAATTAGTTAATAGGTGATAGACAACAGAGAACGGTTTGATTGGTGTTTTTATGGTTTTGAATACAACAACAAACATATAGCCTCATGTTGGCAATAGCAATCACTTCAGTAAAGCAATGCATCATGACATTATTTAAAAAACGAAGTGCAGCGAATACTGATGCATGCGTTGCATGTCTTTTTCAAATATTATCGAACAATCCCAAAAGCAGCGAATACTTAAGTAATGCTGAGCCTGTTCTTATGCATGATTGAATAAATGTTTGTATATGTTATAAATTGTATAGATTGATTCGTTCAAGCAGAAATATTTCATAATATTCTCAAATTTAAACAAAAAATTGAGGGGTATTCTATTAGTTAATGTAATTTTGAGAATACATATATTAAAAAAAAATAAAAAAACCAAAAAATAAAAAAATTATCATAAAAAGAGTAAAAATAATTGTTGCCAAGAAAGTGAACGAAATGACCTGTGCCTGTTTTCAAGGCTAGAAGTTTCTACAAAACTTTTGGATTACAAAACAAAAACAACTAACACAAAGCGAGAAATAAACAAAAACAAAACATAACCATACACACACCTGCATTGTATTACAACTAAGTGAGAATACTAATTAAAGGTTCTAGAAGCAAATAACAATGCCCACATCACTTGTCTGAAATGAAAATAAATACACTTCATGTTATACTGCGCAGCAGATGGAGGTGAAAGTTCTCGAATATTCGAGTACGCCTTAAAATGGGATATAAAAAAGCCAATACGTGCTGAGGCGTTCTAAGTGAAAACGTCAAACAGTTAAGATCTTGTGGAACAACAGTTTTTCAGTTACAAAAGTGTAAGGTTGACATCGTGTATTTTTGTGTATTAATCGCGAATAAGTAAATAATTGTCAAATAATTGCCTAAATAAAGTGTTATTTAATTAAAACTCTAAAGGTTGTGTGTGTAATTATTTTGCAAATAAAGAACTGAATAAATAACACATTTATAAATTAAATAAACGCAACAATATGTATGTATTTTTATTTAACTTGTATTTATTCCATTCATGTTGATATACAGAAATGTGAAACTTTAATATGTACATGTTTATTAATTATTAACAAATAGAAAAAAAAACTTTCATTTTTTTACTTGATGCTTTTTTCTTATTTTTTAATAGTCCATCGCCCCATATATTTATTTTTGGATTAGACTTACTCTATTGTTCCAAATGACAAGAAAAATTTAAGAGGTTTTGTCTGCTGTCTCGAAGGACACGGACCGACCATGCTGATTTCCAATAGCACCTCTTTCGACACTTTATCTGATCGATTGACATATTGTTTCTTTTTTTGTGAAATTAGGAGGCACTAATACGGACAAACAGACGGACGTCGATCAAGGCAGAAATTACACACGGGATGACAAACTTAATTATACCCTTTTTCCACTTTTTTAACCGACTTCAAAAAAAGAAGGAGGTTATACAATTCGGCTGAATGTTGCTTTTTTATATTTGTGCCTGCAGAACTCAGTCATTTCTGATCCGATTTTGAAAATTTTTGGTAATATGATAGATTATGCTTACAGATTGGTCCCGTTTTAAAAACAATTCATAATCTTAAAAATTAAAGGGTTTCCCCATACAACATACATATTTTTTACGTGTATTATAAACTGTAAAGGGCAGTTCTGTAAAATTTAAAATGACTGCCTATTACTATAGCTCAAATAAAAAAAATTTATACAAAAATAAATCTAAAAATTAAAGGGTGTCCCCATAATTGATGTAAATTTACTTATATGGGATCACCTTTTGAACCGTTATAGACAAACGCTTGAAAATTGGACAGAATGTCGATTGCTATGGCCGTTATAGTAACAAGTATTAATAATTAAATTTATGAATTAAAGGGTGCGCCAATAGTTCGTTTAATTTGATGTATATGGCCATTCTTTTTAACAGTTGTAAACATGCGCTTGCTATTTACAACGAACCTGTATTGCTAAGACCACTATAAACACAAGTATAAAATTTGGATTTGGAAGTTAAAGGATTTCCAAATAGTTGTGTAATTTCAAGTATGTGGGAGAACTTTTGAACCATTATAGACAGAACGCTGAAACCTAAAAGGGACCTGTATTTCTAAGCCGGCTACAACATCGAGTTTATAATTTTAATTTAAAAATTAAAGGGTGTCCCATAATTGATGTAGATTTACTTATATGGGCCTATCTTTCGAAACGTTATAGACAAACGCTTGCAAATTGGACAGAATGTAGATTACCTTGGCTGTTATAGTAACAAGTATTAATATTTAAAATTATAAATAAAAGGGTGCCCCAATAGTTCATTTAATTTGATGTATATGGCTATTATAGTAAAAGCTGATAATATTTTAAATTATAAATTAAAGGGTGCACCAATAGTTCATTTAATTTGGTATATAGCCATACTCTAAAAAAGTTGTAGACAGATGATTGAAATTTACTATGTCTATAATGTTTTACTAACTCCGCTATAACAAGTATAAACTTTGGATTTGGAAATAAACGGGTGTCTCAATAGTTGATGTAATTTGGAGAATGTTGCCGAACTTTTGAACCGTTATAGAGAGAATGCTGAAACTTAAACGGGACCTGCATTTCTGAGCCCGCTATATCAACGAGTTTATAATTTGAGTTTAGAAATTGAAGGGTGTCCCATAATTGACGTAGATTTACTTATATGGGCCTATCTTTTGAACCGTTGTAGACAGAATACTAAAACTTAAAAGGGTCCTGTATTGCTATGCCCGCTATATCAACGAGTTTATAATTTGAATTTAGAAATTAAAGGGTGTCTCATAATTGACGTAGATTAACTTGCACAGAATGTCGATTGCTATGGCCGTTATAGTAACAAGCGTCAAATTTACAAGCGCTTATCTATAACTGTTCAAAAGATAGGCCTATATAGGTAAATCTACAGTAATTATGGGATACCCTTTAATTTCTAAATTCAAATTATGAACTCGTTAATATAGCGGACTTAGAAATACAGGTCCCTTTTAAGTTTCAGCGTTCTGTCTATTGTAGTGCATCTATACTTAGTAAAGGCACTGTAAGAATATTATTTAATATAAGTTAATTGAACTTGAAATTCAATCCATATTTGTTTACAATAAGTATTTTTAAGAATTTAATGAAGTAAAATTATGAATGGTATTTGTGCTTGGTCAGCATAAATGAACAGTAAACATTTTGTGGTGAACTGTTGCCATAGGAATAATGTATATGATTTTTGTAATGTAATATGATTTTTGAATATTCTCTAAATAATTGTTTTCACGCGCCAACAAATTATGGTAACTAAAAAAAAAAAAGAAATAAAGAATTTGTCAAAAGTGCAAATTCCCGTGGGAACAGCGAATTCACTGTAGATTGGTTATTGTGCCAAATTAATGCTGACCATAGAATAAATTAGTATATAAGTTGGAAATTTAAAAATATAAAGACAGAATTGATTGAACAGCTTAAAGGAAAAAAGGTCTTTCTTTCTCTTCTTATTTTGGAAATCGGCACTGTTGGGTGCTGAAGAGAAACGGCTGCAGAGCTTAGCAAATACTGAAACAATTCCTTTTTTTTTTGTTGACTATAAATAAACTCATTATATGGCGATCCTGCCAATCTAAAAAGAATCCTATAAATAAACAGGATAAAATTGTTTTTTTTTGGAGGAATTTTTTTTTTTAATTTTTTTCCTTGACGGAGAGTTCTACAATTTTAAATGACTCAACAAAAGGTAGACGAAATTTTTGAGAAGTGGAAAAAATATCTGCACGAAGAATACGTTCCAGAAGGAACATCAGTTGAAGAACCAACCACCTATACACCCACACCAAAGTCTGCTGGCCCTAAGCCAATTACAATAGAGCAGTATCAGACGAGACAGAAGAATCAGAAACTACAACTACAAAACTTTAGCAACCAAGCCACAAGTAAAAAGAAGAAAGGAGGAAAGAAGCTAAAATTTCAGAAAGCCTGCAAGGACCTGCAGCGTATAATAGGCATCAGTGAGGGAAGACAAAAAAAACGATTGATACAGCAACTAATAGAACTCAGGAAGGCCGGTTGGAGAAACCATAATAAAATAATAAAGAAAATAAAACATTCTTCTAGGATTTTGATGTAACATTAAAATTGCACTTTAAAGATTTTGTATATATATATATATATTTTTCATAAAAATGTATAGAAAAATAAGAAAAAACCCAAGAAAGTTTTGAACAGTGATGAATCTAGAATTACATACTTTTCAGATAACAGAGGAAGATAGAATAGAATATTCATTAGAACAAATCAAAATGGGTATCGCAGATGCAAAAGTAGAGGGCCATGCGATTGCCAACGCTACAAATACAAATAAAATAACAATAGACCAGGAAATAATAATAATTCTATTATTAATTTTCGTAGTAGTAGTAATATTCAAGTTTCTACAACACTTTATAAAAAAGCAGGTTGTAAGAAATTCTGTACAAAATGCATAAATAATAAAACAAAAAAAAAAAAAAAAATTTCAATGGAGCAGATCTTTGACGAATTAGAAAGATTAATTGTGAATGCTAGGAAATCAATAACAAAAAAATATACAAAAGAAACTATACAAGAAAAACTAAAGCTAATAGAGCAATTAGGTGAAAAATTCGGAAAACTTGTAGGACATTTAGAGATTCCCTTAAGAGACGAAAAGATTATTCAATTTAGAGACTTGAGAGAAACAGCAATTCAGCTATTGACAGAACATAAAGAGGAAAAATTGAAAATAGAGGAAAAAGTTGAAAATCTTAGAATCATGTCGAACTTTGACTGTAAAAAGGCTTCGGAAACAATACCAGTTTTCGACGGAAATCCAAAACATGTTCATATTTTCCTTTCAATGATAGAAATGGTTTATTCTGAACTTAATGAGCAAGGAAGAAAGAACCTGATAAAATATATATTGGCAATAAAATTAGTAGACAAAGTCAGGGACATTTTGATTATACAAAATACTCCTGAAACTTTCGATGAGCTGAAGACAGCTTTGGCAAAACATTTCAAATCAACAAGAACGTCAAGCAGCATACATTATGAATTAAGAAATACAAGACAAAAAGGAAATGTACCTAATTACAAAGAACGTATTAACACTTCGATAGCAGACTTGACATTGGTACAAATTTCGGAACTTGAGGACAGTTCAAATCAGGTAGCTCGATCTACGATTAAGGCTATGAATGAAAAACTAGCTTTAGAAATTTTTCAAGAAGGTTTATATAAAGATATAAGAACAGCTGTAATAGCCGCACAACCCAAGACCTTGTCACAAGCCTTTGATATTGCAAGCACACAGGAAAGATCACTACAAATATCAGATACATTTACAACATTACAAATAAATAATAATAGACGAAACTATTACAATAACACAAATAGAAGCAATTTAGGTTTTAAAAATAACAGAAATACAAATTATATCAATCCACAGATGGATAGGAACTTCAACAATATAAGGAATAACAGAAACTATAACAACAATAACAGAAATTATAACAATAGCAACAGAAACTCTAACAGTAGCATTGGAAACCATAGCAACAATAACAGAAACTACAAAAATAACAGACACTATAACAATAACAACAATAACTACAACGGCTATAACAATAACAGAGGTAATAGAAACAATAATAACACAAGAGGAAGAGGCCACTCCAATGTTCATACTATACAACAACAGGGAAACGTACAAACCCTGGAGACTCATTACAAATCTCCGAACAGGGAAAACTAAGAGTATATACAATAAATATTGGAACATCAAATTTTCTTTTCCTATCAGTAAAGAACATCAACTATCAATTAACATTTTTAATAGACACAGGCTCAGAGATATCACTCTGTAAAGAAAATGTAATATACAACTATTACAAGAATACTGACAACATTTGCCGATTGAGTGGCATTACAAATGACTTCAAAGAAACGTTAGGAACTACTGATTTACAAATAGTACTAGCAGAACAAGTATTAACACAAAGATTTCAATTAGTAGAAGAAGACTTTCCTATCAGTACTGATGGAATTTTAGGAATAGATTTTTTCTGTAAATACAATTGTCAGATTAACTATGAGACACTAACTTTAAATACTTGCATAGAGGGAGAGCAAATAATAATCCCAATAGAGATTAACACAAAAAGAATACATAATATAACCATACCCCCGAGAACAGAGAAGATAGTACCCATAAGCATTGACTTAAAAGAAGATAGTGTGATATGTAGTAAAGAAATAATAAACGGAATATTTTTAGCAAACTCTATAATACCCAAGAATGGTCAACGCCATGTTAAAATCTTGAATACATTAGAGGAACCAGTACGCCTAGAGAAGTTGGGAGTCACAAAAATACCATTAAAAAATTACACAATTTATAAAACTAACATCCACAATAACAATAAGCACTCAGAGCAAAGATTTCAGAGATTACTAGAAGATCTAGATTTCAAGAACCTTGAAGAAGAAAATAAAAAAGTCATATGTGATATTCTACGACAATATCAAGAAGTATTTCATCTTAAAGGTGAACCATTAACGGTAAACAATTTTTATAAACAAAGTATTGAATTAAATGATAATACACCCACTTACATTAAAAATTATAGACTGCCACAAACACAATTAGACGAAATAAATGAACAGGTTCAAGAGTTGTTAGACAAAGACGTAGTAGAACCGTCTATTAGTCCATATAATTCTCCATTATTATTGGTACCAAAAAAGGGCCAAAACGACACAAAACAATGGTGTTTACGATAAGATAGTAAATGACAAATTTCCTTTGACCAGACTTGAAGATGTATTGGACAGATTAGGTAGAGCTAAATATTTTTCCACTTTAGACATGACAAGCTCGTTTCACCAAATAGAACTTGAACCAAAATCAAGACCACTAACAGCATTTTCAACACCAAACGGTCACTTTCAATATACAAGATTACCATTTGGTTTAAAAATATCATCTAACAGTTTCCAAAGAATGTTGACAATAGCATTAGCTGGTTTAGAGTCGGAAGCATTTTTATACGTTGATGACGTCATTATTTTTGGATGCAGTTTGAAGCACCACAATGGTAACCTTATTAGAGTGTTGAAAAGACTAAAACAATGCAATTTGAAACTGAATCCAGCGAAATGTTGTTTCCTTAAACCAGAAGTTTTGTATTTGGTACATTTAATTACAAAGAATGGTATAAAAACCGACCCGACGAAATACAAAATAATTGAACAATATCCTGTTCCAAAAAACGCAGACGACGTTAGACGGTTTATAGCCTTCTGCAATTATTACAGAAGATTCATTCCAAACTTCGCCAAAATAGCAACTTGCTTAAATAATTTATTAAAAAAAAGTAACTTTCAATTGGACGGAAGATTGCCAATAGCATTTGAGACTCTAAGAGACAAATTAAAAAACCCGCCTATACTACAATATCCGAACTTTGACGAACAATTCATTCTAACCACAGACGCTTCAAATGTAGCTCTGGGAGCAGTCCTATCACAGGGTGAAATCGGTAAAGATCTACCCATATCTTATGCAAGCAGAACGCTAAACAAACATGAAAAAAACAAATCAGTAATTGAGAAAGAATTATTAGGTATTCATTGGGGAATACAATTTTTTAGACCATATCTATATGGTAGAAAATTTACCGTGGTCACAGACCATAGACCACTTATTGCTTTATTTACTCATAAAAACCCGTCTTCAAAATTAACGAGAATTAGACTAGAACTATCTGATTATGACTTTGATATAAATACAAAAAAGGAAAAAATAATACGAACGCAGAAGAGACATGATTCCAATCTATATTGATGAAAAAGAAAGGAAAACCTTGGTAATAACACGAAGTATGATAAATAAAAGTAGTGATGAAAAGAAAAATATATGTAATGAAGATAATAATAGAAAGAACGTTCATAGAAAAGAAAATATTATAAAAGACTGCATATCTCAAAAAGAGACTGATCACCTCCTGATGTGGGAATGTACGTCAATAAATTATATTAAGGGTACCCAAAAGATTGAATTTATATATGATAATAAGCTGCAGCAAGAATTAAGAAAAGAATTGAAAAAGAAAAATGATAAAATAACGCGAATAATATGCAATAAAAGCGAAAATCCTATGTTTTCAGGAACATTTTTGGAGAAACTTTTATTGAGATTAAAAAAATTGAAATTCAAGAAGTACGTACTATATGATAATGATGAAATATTTAAGTATATAATGGCCGAAGAATTGAAAGAAACGTATAACAATATAAAGAAGAACGATATAGAAATAATTATATACAGAATGCCAAGAGAAATAAAAGATAATATAACACAATATAGATTGATACAGGAATTTCATGACTCACCACATGGAGGACACTTTGGAATAAGGAAAACACTAACCAAATTAAAACAAAGATATATATGGAAAAATATGAACAAAATGGTTAAGAAATACATAACAACATGTGATTCATGCCAAAGGCATAAACAAATAAGGAATACAAAAGAACCCTTTGCCATAACAGATACACCATCACACGGTTTTGATACTATTGTAATGGACACAGTTGGACCATTAAGACCGTCTGGACAATTTAGATACATACTTACTATGCAGTGTGAACTGACCAAATATGTTGTTGCTTGTCCGCTTGAGTCAAAAGATGCCAGAACTGTCGCAAAAGCTTTAATAGAACATATAGTCTTAAAGTACGGTTTAGTTAACATTCTAAAAACAGATAAGGGAACCGAATTTACCAATGAATTAATGAAAGAGATTTGTGTATTATTAAAAATAAAACAAAATTTTTCAACACCTTACCATCATGAAAATTTGGGCACGGTAGAACGAAATCATCGCGTTCTGAATGAATATTTTCTAAATTTCGTGAATGACAATAATTGGCATGAATGGATACCATATTATACTTTTGCTTTCAATACGACACCAAGTGTCGATACAGACTATTCACCATTCGAACTAATTTTTGGTAGACTTCCTAGACTCCCAAACGACATTTTAGGTGATTCCAGAAAGATTTATAATATTGACAACTACTTAAATGAACTAAAGATTAGACTTCATCACTCATTACAAAGAGCAAGAGAAATAATCCTCGAAGTAAAAAGAAAAAGAAGTATAGAATCTGAAAGGAAGCAGAATAAAATAGATCTTAGAATAGGAGATTTAGTCTTAGTTAAAGTTTTAAATAGAAAAAAGTATGAAGATCCATACAAAGGCCCATACAAAGTATTAGATTTAGAAGATTTAAATGTACTTTTAGAAATTAATAAAACTAAAACAAAACTACTACATAAGAATTTGCTAAAAAAGTATTTAAATTGACAAAAACAATATAGATAAAAAACATAAAGATAAGAATTTCAATGTAACAATATAAATACCAAACACAATTTAGAAGTAAAAAAAAAAAAAAAAAAAAAAATGTGTACATAACGCTTAAAATAAGCCTTAGTTATAATTTTTTTTTCTGTTTCATTTTTAATAATACCCAAATCTAAAAGGGTAAGGGTGTAGTGCATCTATACTTAGTAAAGGCACTGTAAGAATATTATTTAATATAAGTTAATTGAACTTGAAATTCAATCCATATTTGTTTACAATAAGTATTTTTAAGAATTTAGTGAAGTAAAATTATGAATGGTATTTGTGCTTGGTCAGCATAAATGAACATTAAACATTTTGTGGTGAACTGTTGCCGTAGGAATAATGTATATGATTTTTGTAATGTAATATGATTTTTGAATATTCTCTAAATAATTGTTTTCACGCGCCAACAAATTATGGTAACTAAAAAAAAAAAGAAATAAAGAATTTGTCAAAAGTGCAAATTCCCGTCGGAACAGCGAATTCACTATAGATTGGTTATTGTGCCAAATTAATGCTGACCATAGAATAAATTAGTATATAAGTTGGAAATTTAAAAATATAAAGACAGAATTGATTGAACAGCTTAAAGAAAAAAAGGTCTTTCTTTCTCTTCTTATTTTGGAAATCGGCACTGTTGGGTGCTGAAGAAAAACGGCTGCAGAGCTTAGCAAATACTGAAACAATTCCTTTTTTTTGTTGACTATAAATAAACTCATTATACTATAATGGTTCAAAAGTACGGCCACACACTTGAAATTAAGTCAACTATTGGAACACCCTTTACCTTCTAAGTCCATATTTCATACCTGTTGTTATAGCGGGCTTACCAATACAGGTTCGTTGTAAATTTCAAGCGTCTGTCTATAACTGTTAAAAAGCATGGCCATATACATCAAATTTATTGAACTATTGGTGAACCCTTTAATTTTTAATTTGTAATATTTATACTTGCTACTATAGTGGCCATAGCAATCGACATTCTGTCCAATTTGCAAGCGTTGGTCTAAAACGGTTCAAAAGATAGGCTCATATAAGTAAATCTTCATCAATTATCGGACACCCTTTAATTTCTAAATTCAAATTATAAACTCGTTGATATAGCGGATTTAACAGTACAGGCCCCTTTTAAGTTTCAGCGTTCTGTCTATAATGTTTTAAAAGTTTGGTCACATACACAAAATTATATATACTATTGGAACAGCCTTTAACTTCAAAATCCAAATTTTATACTTGTTGTTATAGTGGAATTAGCAATACAGGGTCGTTGTTAATTTCAACCGTCTGTCTACGACTGTTAAAAAGTATGGCCATATACATCAAATTTTATGAACTGTTGGTGCACCCTTTCATTTATAATTTGTAATATTAATACTTATTACTATAGTGGCCATAGCAATCGACATTCTGTTCAATTAGCAAGCGTTGGTCTAAAACGGTTCAAAAGATAGGCTCATGCAAGTAAATCTTCATCAATTATGAGACACCCTATAATTTGTAGATATATTTTTGTATAATTTTTTGTGTTTGGGTGCCATAGTTATACGCAGTCGTTTTAAATTTTACAGAATCGCCCTTTACAATTCATAATACACGTAAAAAATATGTGTTGCATGGGGACACCCTTTAATTTTTAATATTATGAACTGTTTTTAAAACGGGACCAATCTATCTATCATAATAACAATCTATCATATTACCAAAAATTTTCAAAATGGGATCAGAAATGACTTACTTCTGGAAGCACAAATATAAAAAAAGCAACACTCAGCCGAATTGTATAACC